>BSBM01000320.1:0-600000 GCA_027924585.1 Larix kaempferi
CAATCACTATCCCTTTCTCTCCCCAACCCCCTCCTCACCACTTCCCCTAATTACCCCCCCACTCTCTCTCTCTCTCTAATTATCCACCTACTCCTAATCTCCTCTCTCTCTCTCTCTCTCTCTCTCTCTCTTCACCCCCCTCTATCTCTCTCAAACACACACACTCACCCCCTACACCCACCACTAAAAATAACATCCCCCCTCTCTATATCTCCATCTATACCCCCCATTCCCTACCCAAACCCCTCCCTCCCCACTACCATTAATCATCCTCTCTCTTTCTCTCTCTATCAACCCCATACTAATCCACCTACCCTTCACCCCCACACCGTCTCTCCTCCCTATTCCATAACACCCTCATTCCCCCCTCTCTCTCTAACATATACACTCACCCCCCTAATCCCACAACTGAAACAAACCCTCTCTCTCTCTACTCCCCATTCTCTCAAATTTCCCTCATCCTACCCAAACCCCTAACACCCCTGATCTCCATATCTTTATCTCCCCTAGCCCCCTTTTCTCCACTACCCCTAATCACTCTCTCTCTCTCTCAACCACATACTAATAAACCTACCCCTAACCCCTAGCCCCTCTTGTTAGTTTTTCAGAATTTACTTCAATCTGATCTAGGAGCTTAACTAAGAGAACAACATGTATAGCATATCTACAGCATATCAATCATGAACACAATAATGCAAGCACACAAGAGACACAGAGTTTACTTGGGGAAAACCATAAAGGTGAAAAACCTCAATAACTTCCTCAGAGATAGATAGAGCAATGATATAACCCAAGCATAAGAGATAGACATCTCCTAGCAGCAGCTTCTCCTCCTCCACAAGTGCACCACTCTCCCAAGAGTGTGAGAGAGAATAGAATGATCAAATAGGGTGCCTCCCACACTCTATTTATACTTGAATTGACTTGCCTAATAACCTTTACTAGGTCGGCCTTAACTTAACTAGATAACATAATGCTGACTAGGTCGACACCCAATTGGGTGGTCTAATAACCCTTTGACCCACATGGCCGACCCCCAATAGGGTGGTTTAATAACCCATCAAATATAAGTTACAGGGTGGTCGACACCCAATTGGGTGGTCTAATAACCCTTTGACCCACATGGCCGACCCCCAATAGGGTGGTCTAATAACCCTTCGACCCACATGACTTATACAGGGCCGACCCCAACAAGGTGGTCTAATAACCCATCAAGTATAAGTTATGACACTTACAATATAAATGATGACACTTTCGTATAAAGGGATAATAACATCTCTATAGGAATACAAACACTTCTGTATAGAGGAATAATACCATCTCTATAGGAGTACAATATACATATATAAAATACATTCCGAAGTTACATATACATTAACACTCCCTCTTAGCTAGGAAGGTATTTCTCGACACAGGTCTTCTAGCACAAGTCTTCTTCTCTGGATCATCCTCACTGGGTAATCGTCATCAAGTCATCGTCGCCATCACTGCTGCTGCTATCTCAATCAATCTCCGAATCTACTCGTCATAGGAAGTTCTACAAAGCCATCCCTTTTTCATAATGGATGTAGGCCCACCACCTGCAGGTCTTCATCATCACTGGCCATACTATGGAATCCTCAGGACTTATTACATGCGTCACAAAACCTGGCGGTAGCATCCCAGGCTGTTACGAGCACACAGCTCTAACTATCAGATCTCCAAGGAGCACATTACATGTGACCCATCACAAAACCTGGCTGAAGCATCTCAGGCTGTTACGAGCACACAACTTTACTTGTCGGATCACCCAGGAGCACATTACATGTGATCTCACCACAAAACCTGGTTGAAGCATCCCAAGCTATTACGAGCACACAGCTCTACCTGTCAGATCTCCCAGGAGCACATTACATGTGGTCCACCACAAAACCTGGCTGAAGCATCTGAGGCCTTTTTCATCCTATCCAGATCTCCCAGGAGCATATTACATGTGGTCATGGCAATGTCTTGAAAGAGCATCTGAGGCCTTTTTCATCCTGTCCAAATCTCCCAGAACCACTTACATGCCATAGGACAATGCCTCGAAAGAGCATCTGAGGCCTTTTTCATCCTATCTAGATCTCCCAGGTCTTCTTACATGTCCTTCCAGAGCAATGCCTCGAAAGAGCATCTGAGGCCTTTTTCATCCTGTCCAAATCTCCTAGGTCTACTTACATGCTGATCTACACAACCTGTCCACAACCACAGAGTATCAACCTGATACTCTCCATACATCATCCTAATGTACACATGATCATCCTGATCATCATCACTGCATCGTCCTGATGCATGTCATTTGGAGAAGCTTGTCATCCATGATAATCCTGATCATACAATGCATCTACCTGATGCATACCAAGTATCTACCTAATACATATCACCATACACAGTGTATCCACTTAATACATACATAGATACATGATCCAAACAGTGTATCTACCTAATACATATCAAAATTCATGATCTACCTGATCATACAATGTGTCCACCTGATACATATACAGATACATGGTCCAAGCATCCAACATGATGCATGCATACATAAATGATCCAACTAATCATATCCAGCATCCAACATGATGCGTACATACATAAATGATCCAACTGATCATATCCAGCATCCAACATGATGAGTACATACATAAATGATCCAACTGATCATATCCAACATCCAACATGATGCGTACATACATAAATGATCCAACTAATCATACAGAGCAGAAACTAGAGCATCATCCTGATGCTCATCATCCAACGCTTAGATCCATAGCCATGTGAAGGATCCCCCTTCCACCATGCTAGGAATGGCTATAACAAATGTCTCCATCACTTCTTCCTCGAAGTGTCATTGATCTAAAGAACACCAAGCCTCTCTCTAAAGTACTCAAACTTCACTCTGGCTAGTGGCTTCGTCAACACATCTGCAATCTACTCGTCCGTCGCAACATACAGGAGCTTCAATGCTCCTCTCTGCACCATATCCCTGATATAATGATATTTGATCTCTATGTGTTTCGACCAGTTGTGGAACACCGGGTTCTCAGATAGCTTCACATAACTCTGGTTGTCACAAAAAATACCAGTAACCTCCAATGGTAGATCAAATAACTCAGATAGTAGCTTCCTCAGCCATACTACCTCACAACTAGCCGAATAGTCTGCAACATACTCTGCCTCGGCTGTACTCAGTGCTACGCAGGACTACTTCCTACTAAACCAAGAGATCACACCTGATCCCATACTGAAGCAGCATGCAGAAGTGCTCTTCCTATCTGTAGCACTACCTGCCCAATCTGAATCAACATAACCCTGTAGGTTAAACTTTTGATTCACATCATAATTGAGCCCATAATCAACTGTACCCTTCAGGTACCTCAGAATATGCTTTACTCCTCGGATCCGTCAGGAACTAGCTCAATGTGTTCACCGCAAAGCAAATATCTGGTCTCGTGTTCATTAGGTACATCAAGGACCCAGTCATCTGACGATACATAGTGATATCAACCGGCTTAGATGAAGTATCACAGAGAAGATTCAAGTTTGATGCCATAGGTGTGGCCAGGGCCTTGTAGTCCATCATCCCAAACCTCTTCAGGATCTCCATTGCATACTTCCCTTTTCCAAGGAAGATTCCATCTACACTCTGCCACACCTCCATGCCTAGAAAGTAGTGCATCATACACAAGTTCTTCATCTCGAACTCAACAACAAGCTTCCGTTGCATATCGGTAATCAATCTATCTTCGCCTGTAATAAATAGGTCATCCATATACAAGAGTAGTATCACTGGATTGCCTTCCTCAACCTTGTAGTAAAGGTTGGAATCCGCTTTACTCTTGGTAAATCCCAAACTGGATAGAAAGCTGTCTATCCTACCATACCAAGTTTTGCACATATGACTCCCTTTCATGTGTCTCAGAACCAAGTGGCTGCTCCACATACACTTCTTCTTCAACTACACCATTCAAGAAAGCTATCTTGAAATCCATCTGGTGTATCTTCCCTTTCATCACTGCAGTCAGAGCAAGTACGGAACTAATGGAAGTGTATCTAGCTACATGAGAAAAATTCTTTATGCTACCACCTGCAGCATGCTTGATCTTGTAGATCCTCTTGGAAGTCACTAGAGACTCCCCTTCCGTTCTTGGGACTGCATCCCAAACATCTTCATGATCGACTAGTACTCCTCGATCATGGCATTCTTCCCAGATCCTGGGAACTTCAATATCTTCAATATTTTCAATAGATAACTTTGTTGCTGAACAAATGTTGTAGTCCTTCTTTTGTAGGTGATGGTATACGATCTTTACTACACAACAAGTTAAATTGCATGATTAGAAAACATCTCATAGTTTTCAGAACAAATTCTTACACATGAAGAAATATGTCATATAGTCATGCAATTATCTTAGCCAATGCTTCAATACAACATTTATCCATATCCTGTAACTTTCTAGATGCCTTCCAATCTCTACCAGAGTATTGTTAAGAGTGTGCACAACTCCCAACATGTCAGCAAAGAGGTTTCATTCTAGATAAGTAGCAATGGAATGTTGTATAGTGCCATAGGCCACTTACCCATGTATATTAGTAGTATACTGTTCATCAATGCAACTATTCTAATATGCATAATACACAACCTAATTCTAGGAACATGAGTATATACATTATTGAATAGTATTATTTAAACAATAAAATATGCAAAGAATGATAATTCAAATACTTATCTTTGTTTTTTTGTTGGGTTGACTCCCTCTCAGTCTTTGCTTCTTTTTTGCAACTCCATTCTGATGTGGATTGTGAGAAGTGGTCAACTCCCTCTGAATATATGCACCCTTGCAGAAACTACTGAAGTGTGCTTCTTCTTTATCTTTGCTTTTTTGCAGGATTAACTAGAGTGTGCTCCCTCTTGATCTTTGCTTCCTTGCAGGAACAACTAGAGTGTGCTCCCTCTTGATCTTTTCTTGCTTGCAGGAACAACTGGAGTGTGCTCCCTCTTGATCTTTGCTTCCTTGCAGGAACATTTGGAGTGTGCTCCCTCTTGATCTTTGCTTCCTGGATTACCTGTCCTTGAACTTATATCCATCACTATGCATGCTTATCAGTATCATCATTGTGTTATCTTCGAGGTATCATACATAATCACACATTCATTAGTATAATCTTAATGCTATCAAAACACAATAATCTTAAACATGTATAGTCATGATCATTTCAAACACAGATAATAAACATTAGTATTCAAGGTTTCAGGGAAGTCTTCTTTTACTGATGCATATTCTTATTTGATCATAGGACTCTTCTGGTTAGTTAAATCATCAATCAAGATAAGAGACATAAAATGCATAAACCCTTGATTACTTACATTTCTAACTTTATGAATAAACATAACCAATCATACTTATATAAGGGATCCTAACACAAGGTAGGATTCTGACTTGATATAGGAAAAACATACCTGTATTGGTATGTTAGCTAGTTATGTCTAACATACCCACATGATGTCTTCTTGTTCTCTTCAATGAATTGTGCTAGTAACCTGCATATCTCATAGGTTAATCATTATAGAAACTAGTTATACATACCTCGTAGGTAGATCTTCTAAGTGATCCATGACAATGGATGAATCTTTGTCTTCATGTCATCATGATCATATGTTCTTGCACTAGAACATGATTTGTCTTTCTTGGTGTACCTTTCATGTTAGCGGACAACATAAACCTCATACAACACCATAATGCATTAGTACAATCATAAGTGTCAACACCCTAATCAATGAATATCTTCTATCATGCATTCATAATTTTATTAAGGTGATACGACAAGTCTAAATTTAATCAAGATTGTACTAACCATAATAACATGAAGACAAACATACCATAAACTTAATCATGAACAAATCTTGAAACATACCTAGATAAGTCATACCTATCAAGATTGTTTGTAATCTTCTTATGTAAGGACTTAGCCTCATCTCCCTCTGAAACAAGAACTTCTTCACTTATGCAGATGACCAATCCATTCTCTTCTAGGATTAACCCAATCCACTTGATTTGCAAGAACTAGATCTGGAGCTGGATTAGGGTTTGTCAAAGAAACCCTAAAAATTCAAACTTTGAATTTCAAACTTTCGAAAGGATAGAAATGTGTGCCTTGATGAGCTGAACAAGCTACTATACTCAGAATTTGAAAACTGCAAAGTTTCACCCCCTCAAATTTGCCTTTGAAACTTCTGAATTCACTCGACATGACCCTAAACTAGGGTTTGATAAAGCCCACCCTTCTTCCCAATCAAAAGGTTCGATCCAAAGCTCAAAGCTTCTAGTTTTCTAAGGAGCTTCCAGCCATGGTCACAGATTTCAAAAATTTCCATTTTGTAGAAGCCCTAATTTTCCACTTTTCCGATCAAAGTCCCAAACTAGGGTCTGATCAAGCCCAGCCTTCTGCCCAACCAAAATTCTGATCTTGGTCTCTAAATTTTGATTTTGATGAGTAGCATTCAGCCGTAGTCTCCGATTACAAAAATTCCAATTTTCTCCGAAACCCTAAATTCTGGAAGCCATGAATGAAGATGCTCAAAAATAATTCTTTTTTGACAGAAATATGTACCTGATTGTTTCTGGTGTAACTCTGAACTTTTTCATCCATAGGGTCTGAAATTTTTTTTGTGATAGCCTAATCTGTCATCTTTCCAACTCCATAGGTCTGACCTCAAATGGATTCTTTGAGAGAGAGTTATGCCAAGTGTTGCAATGTGACCTGTTTATGGGATAGAACAAAAGAGTGAACTTGTACAGCGTGCCACGTGTCACTGGTTCAGTTTCAACCTCTAAAAACGTTACCTGAGAAAGTACAATTCGTGCACTACCTGTCATTTTTTACGAAATTTCATTTGGAGCTTCCTAGCCCAAGTTATGACCTTTTTTCCAAGGTCACCTATTTATGACTGAGATCTGGAAGAGGCAGAAACCCTATATTGTACAGATCATAAATCACAAAGTACAATGAATTAGAGGTTGTCCTTTGGACACAAGGTACATGGGGATCTTAGAATTTTCTTGCATGATTTTTAGACCCTGAAACCTTGGCAAAATTTATTTATAGTGAAAGTGATACGATGACTGGTTTTTTCTATATCAAGCCCTAGCATCTCAAGTGCAACAAGTGTCATACATGCCATACCATGCCTTCTTTCAGGCCCGACAGGGCCCACCCCCTTCGTTTCGGACCGTTAGGTTCCGAAACGACACGGAGGGGGCCGTTAGGCCCCCGGAGTCCGCGCGGAGCGCAATTTTTTTTTGGGTTGCTTTTTGCTTTTTCGCGATTTTCGACCCATTGTACTCTATCTAATTCCGGTAAAAGGAATTAGGGTTGTAACCTAATTCGGGTAAACGAATTAGGGTTTTTAGATGCTGCAGAATACCATTTATTGTATTGTACATGTAAAATAAACATATAATGAAAAAGGAGCTATGCGGCTCTAAGTTTTGCTGGTTTTTCCCGGTTAAGGGTTTCCAGGTGAAAATCTCTGTGTAATGTGTGTGCCATTGTGTATTGTCTGTAAATGCTTAAGAATCGATATATGTTTGTACTTCACTGTTAAGGTTTAAAACTTACAAATACCATGTTAGTTTTTCAGAATTTACTTAAATATGATCTAGGATCTTAACTGATAGAACAACATGTACAACATATCTATAGCATATCAATCATGAACACAATAATGCAAGCACACAAGAGACACAGAGTTTACTTGGGGAAAACCATAAAGGTGAAAAACCCCAATAACTTCATCAGAGATAGATAGAGCAATGATACAACGAAAGCATAAGAGATAGACATCTCCTAGCAGTAGCTTCTCCTCCTCCACAAGTGCGCCACTCTCCTGAGAGTGTGAGAGAGAATAGAATGATCAAATAGAGTGCCTCTCGCATTCTATTTATACTTGACTTGACTTGCCTAATAACCTTTGCTAGGTCGGCCTTAACTTAACCAGATAACATAATGCTGACTGGGCCGACACCCAATAGTGTGGCCTAATAACCCTTTGAACCACATGGCCGACCCCCAATAGGGTGGTCTAATAACCCTTCGACCCACATGACTTATACAAGGCCAACCCCAACAAGGTGGTCTAATAACCCATCAAGTATAAGTTACGACACTTACAATATAAATGACAACACTTCCGTATAGAGGAATAATAACATCTCTATAGGAATATAAACACTTCCGTATAGAGGAATAATACTATCTCTATAGGAGTACAATATACATATATGAAATACATTTCAAAGTTACATATACATCAACACCTCTCTCCCCCATATTCCATTAGACCCCCCCTATTGTCTCTCTCTCTCTCTCTCCCTCTCTCTAAAACACACACACTCACCTTCATACTCCCACAGCTAATACTAATCCTCCTTCTCCCTCTATCTCTATCCCCCCTCCTCTCCCAAACCATTAATAAGTCCCCCTTGTCTCCCTCATTCCTACTTCTACCACTAACAACCCCCCCTTTCTCTCTCTCCCACTTACTCCTACAACTAAAAACCCCCTCACACACACACACTCTCTCTCTTTATCTTGCCAACATCCCAAAGACACACTTATCTATATGTTTCTTCTAATCCCACTAACCAACCAACCACCATATATCTTGCTATATACCTCCAATTTCCTCCCCACCTCTCTCTCTCTCTCTCTCTATCTGTACTCCCCCATTTGCTTTAAATTTCCTCCTAACCAAATCCATAACCCTACCAATCTCTCTCTCTCTCTCTCTCTCTCTCTTGATTCCTCTCTCTCTACCCCCAATAACCAAATTCCTCATCTACCTATTCATATCCCCTTCTCTTTCCCTACACCCAACCCTGAACTCCTCACCCCCTCCACCCTTACCTCCTCTCTCTTTCTCTACTCTTAAACCCCCTATCTATCTCTGTAACCAACATGCTTTTTCCTCTACCTCTGACCCCCCCCCTCTCCTAGACCCCCTCACCACTACCACTTCTTTCTATCAACCCTAATACTCCTTAACTATACCCCCTTTCTCTTTAACTACCTAAACCTCTAACCCTACTAATCTCTATCTATTTATGTACCCCAAGCCCCCTCCTCACCCATACCCCTAATCACTCCCATTTTTCTCTCTTTCCCTCTCTTTCCCCCTCTCTCAAACCACTACTCCACCTACCCATAAACCCCACCCCTCTCTATCTCCCCGTACACCTACTCCAACCCCTATAATTAACCCCCCTCTTCCTTCTCTCTCTCTCCCTCTCTCTCTAACCATTACAAGCCCCCTCTATCACTCTATGTATCTCTCTTCCCTACTCCTCCACCTACCCCTAACACCCACAATTTTATCTCTACCCCAAGCCCCTAATACCTCTCTCTCTCTCTCTCTCTCTCTCTCTCTCTCTCCAATCCAACCTTTCTCTCTCTCTCCCTCCCCCTCTCCTACCACCACTAACCACCCCTTGCAGTTTCTCTCTCTCTCTACCCTATACACAAGTTATCCCTCCCTATATGTTTTAATTCTAATCCCCATACACCCTACTCTTAACCATCCCACCACCATATTTTTCCCTATATAACCCCACCTCTCTATTTGTCTCTCTCCCTATATTTCCCATTTCTCTTTAACTATCCTTATCCTCCCTAAAACTATAACCCCCCCAATCTCTCTCTCTCTCTCTCTCTCTCTACCTCCCCAAGCCCACCACTTCTCAACTATACCCCTTTCATGCTAACTGTTCAACTACTCCCTAAAACCATGACCATCTAGATCTCTATCACTTTCTCTTACCCAAGACCCCCTGTCTCCCATACATCTAATCATACCCCATAATATATATATCTCTCTCTCTCCTACTTCCCTAACCCTTACCCAACATATCTCCTTGTCTCTTATAAAAAAAAACCTACCTCTAAGCACCATATCTCTCTCTCTCTCTACCCCCATTCTCTATAATCTCCCTCCTCCTCCTCCTCCCCAAACACCTAACCCCCTCAATATCTATCCCTATATCTCCTCAAATGCCTCCTCCCCACTTCCCCTAATCACCCCCCACTCTCTCTCTCTCTCTAATTATCCACCTACTCCTAATATCCTCCCCTCTTTCCCCCCTATTCCCTGACACCTCTCTCTCTCTCTCTCTCTCTCTCTCTCTCTCTCTCTCTCATGCACATACACACCCCTACACCCACCCTCTCTCTCTCCCTATATACCACCCATTCCCTCCCCAAGTCCCCTCCTACCCACTACCATTAATCACCCTCCCTCTCTCTCTCTCCCTTTCTCTCAACCCCATACTAATCCACCTACCCTTCACCCCCACACCCTCTCTCCTCCCTATTCCATACCACCCCCATGCCCTATCTCTCTCTCTCTCGCTCTCTCTCTCTCAGACCATATACTAATCCACCTACCCATAAACCCCCCCCTCTCTCCCCCTATTCCCAACACCCCCTACTCTCTCTCTCTCTCTCTCTAAAACACACACACTCACCCTCATACTCCCATAGTTAATACTAATACTCCTGCTCCCTCTATCTCTTTCCCCGCTCCTCCCCCAAACCATTACTAACCCCTCTCTTACTGTTACTCTCTCTCTCTCCACCCTAACCCCACTCTTTCTTTGTCCTTATCTCTCTTCTCATGTCTCCCTTTCTCCCTACTCTAACCTATACACCCTACCCTTAATCGTCCACCACCATATTTTTCCCTATATAACCCCACCTCCCTATATTTCCCATTTCTCTTTAACTATCCTCCTCCCTAAAACTATAACCCCCCCAATATCTCTCTCTCTCTCTCTCTCTCTCTCTCTCTCTCTCTCTCTCTCTCTCTCCTCTCTAACCCCAAAACTAGTTATCACCTTATCCCTACCCCCACTCTCTCTCCCAAACCTAACCCCCTCTCAGTATCTCTCTCTCTCTCTCTCTCTCCTCTCCCTTCCTCCCTCCCTCTCCCTCTCTCTCGCTTTCTCTATTCATAACGCCCCCTCTCTCTTTATCACTAACACACCTCCTTTCCACCCCATCCCTAAACCCTCCTCTCTCTATTTCCTAACCCCCTACCACCTCTCTCTCTCTTTACCTCCCCAACCCCACCACTTGTCAACTATACCCCTTTCACGCTAACTGTTCAACTACTCCCTAAAACCATGACCATCTAGATCTCTATCACTTTCTCTTACAGAAGACCCCTTGTCTCCCATACATTTAGTCATACCCCACTCTCTTTCTCTCTCTCTCTCTCTCCTACTTCCCTAAACCTTACCCAACATATCTCTTTGTCTCTTATAAAAAAAACCCTACTTCTAACCACCATATCTCTCTGTCTCTCTCTACCCCCCATTCTCTATAATTTCCCTCCTCCTCCCCAAACACCTAACCCCCTCAATATCTATTGTTGTATCTCCCCAAGCCCCTCCTCCCCACTTCCCCTAATCACCCCTCTCTCTCTCTCTCTCTCTCTCTCTCTCTCTAATTATCCACCTACTCCTTGCCTCCTCCCCTCTTTCCCCCCTATTCCCTAACACCTCTCTCTCTCTCTCTCACACACACACACCCCTACAACCACCCATAAAACTAACACCCACCCTCTCTCTCTCTCCCTATATACCCCCCATTCCCTCCCCAAACCCCCTCCTACCCACTACCATTAATCACCCTCCCTCTCTCTCTCTCTCTCTCTCTCTCTCAACCCTATACAAATCCACCTACCCTTCACCCCCACGCCCCCTCTCCTCCCTATTCCATAACACCCCCATGCCCTCTCTCTCTCTCTCTAACACTTACACTCACCCCCCTAATGCCACAACTAAAACTAACCCTCTCTCTCTCTCTACCCCCCATTCTCTCAAATTTACTTCATCCTCCCCAAACCCCTAACACCCACGATCTCCATCTTTTTATCTCCCCCATGACCCTCCTCTCCACTACCCCAAATCACCCTCTCTCTCGCGTGCACTCTCTCTCTCTCTCCAAAACACACACACTCACCCTTATACTCCCATAGTTAATACTAATCCTCCTGCTCCCTCTATCTCTTTCCCCCCTCCTCCCCCAAACAAGTACTAACCCCTCTCTTGCTGTTACTCTCTCTCTCACACACACACACTCTCTTTCTCTCTCTCTCCACCCTAACCTTGCTCTTTCTTTGTCCTTATCTCTCTTCCTATGTCTCCCTTTCTCCCTACTCTGACCAATAAGCACCCCCTTGTGAGTGTATGCTCTCTCCCCTTATCCATAGGACCCCCCTTATCTATGTTCTCATAATGCTCATCCTCAGACCACTAACAACCCTCCCACCATATTTCTCTTTATCTATACCCACTATCTCTCTCCCTCTCTATCTCTCTCACCTTATATTCTCCCTGACTCTCTCATTCCTACTCCAAACACTTACCACCCCACATCTCTATCTCCTTCTCTCCAACAACTAACCACCCCTTCACTCTCTCTATCTCTATCTCTCTCTCTTTTCACTATCCCAAAGCCACCCCTCTCTCTATGTTTCTCCTAATACCACTCTCCAATACCACCAACAACCCCCCCATAATGTCTCTCCCTATATACATCTACTTTCCTTCCCACTCTCTCTCTCTCTGCTATACTTCTGTATTTACTTTAAGTTCCCTCTTCCTCCTCGAACTCATAACCCTTCCAATCTCTCTCTCTACCCCCAATAACCAAACACCTCATTCCCCCTATCTATACCCCCCTTTATCTCCCTACCCCCCAACCTTCAAATCCTCACTCCCTACCCTTAACACCTCTCTCTATTACTACTCTTAAACCCCATCTATCTCCCTGACTAGCCTATTTTTTCCTCTATCTCTAACCACCCTCTCTTCCCTAACCCCCTCTCTCTTTCCCTACTTCACACCCCCAACTAACCTATACTCCCTTCTCTCTAACTGGCCTACTCATACGCAAATCCTAACCCTGATGATATCTTTCTCTTTCTCTCCCCCAACCTCCTCCACACCTTACCTCAAATCATTATCCTCAACTCTCTCTCTCTCTCTCTCTCTCTCTCTCTCTCTCTCTCAACCCCCTACAAATTCACATACCCATAACCCCACCACCTCTCTCTCTCTCTCTAAACATTACAAGCCCCCTCTCTCTCTCTCCCCTACTCCTCCACCTAGCCCCCACCATTTTCTCTCTACTTGAACCCCCTAATAACCATGCTCTCTCCCTCTCTCCCTCTTTCTCTACTCCCAATCCCATCTCTCTCTCTCTCTCTCTCTCTCTCTCTCTCTCTCTCTCTCCTACCACCACTAACCACCCCTTGCAATTTATCTCTCTCCCTTCCTTATCTGCAAACCAACACTCTCTCTATGTTTCTCCTAATCCCAATCCAACCTACCCCTAACCATACCCACCACCATCTATTTCCCTATATTCCCCTCTTCTCTTTAATTATCCTTCTCCTCCTAAACCCATAACCCCCAATCTCTCTCTCTCTCTCTCTCTAACCCCAAACCCAAAAATCCTCATCACATTATCCCTACCCCAATATCTCTCTCCCTACCATAAACCACCCACTCCTAACCCCCTCCTAAACCCATAACCCCCCATTATTTCTCTCTCTCTCTCTAACCCCAAACCCCAAAATCCTCATCGCATTATCCCTACCCCTACTCTCTCTCTCCCCACTCCTCACCACAAACCCCAACCCCCTCTCACTATCTCTCTGTGAAAATCCTCACAGTAGATCTAAGAGATGATGTATACCTCACAAGAAAGTAATTGATAAAGCAAGAAAATAGAAGAAGAGTGGTCAATGCAGTATAATGAGCAACAGAATAATAATACAATAGAACTCGAATAGAAGAAAAAATACTTCACACACTAATTAATTAATCACAATATGGACAAATAAATAGTACAATGCATGAGGATTCGAATGCCTAAGGTGGCAATTCGAATTAGCCTTCATGGAGTGATCAAAAGATCACTGGAGTGTCATCGGAGCACAACTAGTAGTCTATCTCATCATCAGTGGAGTCATCAATGCTCAAGTAACTATCAACCATCAGTTAAACTGAGTCTAACTGAGTGTGGTAGGTGTAACTGAGTGTAACAGAATGAAGGAGGCACAGTGGAGGGCGCATGAGGAGCTAACTGGAGTCAGAATGGGTAGTCTAGTCTCACTAGAGATCCATCGGAGTGATACAATCAGTTGAGATTCAATCTATCGTTAAATCAAGGAAAGAACTGATGATAACTCAATTAACTGAAGTGCAACTGAGTGGTAGGTGAGAGAGGGCACATGAGATGCATGCAATTGCATGAAGGGGTGCACTAAGCACTAGGAGGGCTAAAACTGATCTGAGAGAAGCTCCGGGGGGCTGGATAACTAAGGGCTAGGTGCTGGACTGATGACTGGGATGCATGCAAATGCATGCAAACCCTAAATAATGCATGCAAACCCTAAAAGTGCATGCATGAATGAAAATGCAAATAATGAAAATGCTTCTAGGACTAGGATGGAGTATAGGAATATCCTAACACCCCACCTTAATCCAACCTGGGCCCTGGTAACTAAGACCAAAGGTCACCCAATACAATGAATAATAACAGTCAATAAACCAAGGAAATGGGGAAAATTTCATGGGAACAATACCCCCCCCTCAACATAGACTGTAAGGCACACACAAAAAATAAATGCTCCAAACTCAAGCTGGTGTGATGCTTGGTCATATGTTTGGAGGTATCTTCTTCTTGCAAAGAAGTGGATCATGCTCAAAAAGCATGTGCTTGTACATGCTTTTTAGATCGAATGTGATGAGAAGAAATCCAAAAGTATGAGGATGATCCTTGAACCTGTGATTCGAATCAGCTGAGGTAGGATCAAATCTATGAATGTGCAAATAGTCTTTTGTCTTCTCCTTCGAACCATCATGGGTGAGATTATGCCAAAAAAAACCATCAAATAATAGTGATTGTTTGGAATCCAAATCAAATCCAAGACTTGATAAATGGTTTCTTGAGATATCCTTTGAACCAGTAGGGGTGAGATCAAAACCAGTAAGTGCATGAGAAATTTTCCCAAGAGAATGGAAATGGCCATTATCTTCAATAAACTTCTAAGAGCATGAAAGAATGATATTACAGTAGTAAATGAGAGGTGATTGCTTGGAATCCAAATCAGATCCAAGGCTTGAATCATGGTTTCTTGAGATCTCCATTGAACCATTAGAGGTGAGATAAAAACCAGTAGATGCATGAGAAATTATCCCAAGCGGATGGCCATGGTTTCTTAAGATCTCCTTTGAACCAGCAGGGGTGACATCAAAACCATGATGTGCATAAGAAATTATCCCAAGCGAATGGCAATGGCCATATTCTTCAATAACCTTCTGAAAGCATGGAATAATGATCATATAGTAGTAAATAAGAGGTGATTGCTTGAGGAGAGCGAATGCATTACCTCCAATAGCTGATTTTACCTTCGAAATATTCATGTGATCATGATCCAAACCAACAAAATATGGTGCAAGAGAGGATTTACGACCTTCTGCAATATCTAGAGTGTGAGCTGGCATAGAAAGAGAAGTAATTTGGAGCATGAGTGTAGAATCTGCAAGTTCTTCTTCTTTTTGGACAACTTCAATATGAGATGTGTTTGATACTTGTTCATGATCAATGAGATCATCAAGGAGGGCGAATGCATCACTTTGCTTGTTCTCGAAATGGTTTGGACCAATTCCTTCATTCTATCTGCCGAATCTTTCATTCAGTTGGGCCCATAGCACTTTTGGAGTTTCAACAACATCAAGGTATTGGTATATCATGTATTCAGGCAAAGAAAGCATCATTGCTCCAAAGGCTCTGTCACCTTTATTTAACCAATCAATCTCCTCTTCAGAGGATTCGAACTCTCTTTCAAAAAAACAATCAAAGAGATCATGGCTCTTCAAATATGCTATCATTTTTTGTTTCCATTCATCATAGTTGAATGGAGAAGGAGGAGTAATTCCTGATGAATACATTGAAGTTGTAGAAGACCTACAAAAACAATAGAGAATATCTACAACTGCTACTGTTGCGTAAATGCAGAAACTGCTGCATAAATGCAGAAACTACTGCACTTGAAATATTGATAATAACCTGCAAAAAACTCTCAGGAATGGAGACAAACAATACTCTCAACATGCTCTGATACCATGTGAAAATCCTCACAGTAGATCTAAGAGATGATGTATACCTCACAAGAAAGTAATTGATTAAGCAAGAAAATAAAAGAAGAGTGGTCAATACAGTATAATGAGCAACAGAATAATAATACAGTAGAACTCGGATAGAAGCAAAAATACTTCACACACACTAATTAATTAATCACAATATGGAGAAATAAATAGTACAATGCATGAGGATTCGAATGCCTAAGGTGGCAATTTGAATTATCCTTCATGGAGTGATCAAAAGATCACTGGAGTGTCATCGGAGCACAACTAGTAGTCTATGTCATCATCAGTGGAGTCATCAACGCTCAAGTAACTATCAAACATCAGTCAAACTGAGTCTAACTGAGTGTGGTAGGTGTAACTGAGTGTAACTAAATGAAGGAGGCTCAGTGGAGGATGCATGAGGAGGTAACTGGAGTCAGAATGGGTAGTCTAGTCTCACTGGAGATCCATCGAAGTGATACAGTCAGTTGAGAGTCAATCTAGCCTTAAATCAAGGAAAGAACTGATGATAACTCAATTAATTGAAGTGCAACTGAGTGGTAGGTGCGAGAGGGCGCATGAGATGCATGCAATTGCATGAAGGGGCGCACTAAGCACTAGGAGGACTAAAACTGATCTGAGAGAAGCTCCTGGGGGCTGGCTAACTGAGGGCTAGGTGTTGGACTGATAACTGGGATGCATGCAAACCCTAAATAATGCATGCAAACCCTAAAAGTGCATGCATGACTGAAAATGCAAATAATGAAAATGCTTCTAGGACTAGGATAGAGTATAGGAATATCCTAACACTTTCTACCCATAACTATTCTCTCTCTCTCTCTCTCTCTCTATTCATAACCCCCTTATCTCTCTTTGTCACTAAAACCCCTACTTTTCACCCCATCTCTCTCTCACAACATCCCCCCTCTCTATTTCCTAACCCCCTATCACCTCTCTCCCTCTCCCTCTCTCTCTCTCCCTCCCCCTCCCCCAACCCCCCCACTCCTCAACTATACCCCTTTCACTCTAACTATTTGAATCCTCCCTAAACCCCTCACCCTCTAGATCTCTATCTCTTTCTCTCACCCAAGACCCCTCCTCTCCCATACAACTAATTAAACACCTTAATCTCTCTCTCTCTCTCTCTCTCTGTCTCTGTCTCTCTCCCCTACTTATCTAACCCTTACCCCTTTCACTCTAACTGTTTGACTCCTCCCTGAACACATGACCCTCTATATCTCTATCTCTTTCTCTCACCCAAGACCTCTCCTATCCCATACAACTAATTAGACCCCTTAAGCTCTCTCTCTCTCTCTCTCCTACTTCCCTAAACCTTATACAACCTCTCACCTTCTCTCTTATAACAAAACCCCCTACCTCTAACTACCCTCTCTCTCTCTAATTTCCCTCCTCCTCCCCAAACACATAACCCCCTCAATATCTATCCCTTTCTCCCCCCAACCACCTCCTACCAGCTTTCCCTATTCACCCCCCTAACCCTTACTGATACCTTCTTAGCATTCTCTCTTTCCACTACTCTTCTACCTACTCCTAAAACCCACCTATTTATCTCTCCCTTGTCTCACTAACATCCTCCCTCTCTCTCTTTCTTTACACATAACACCCATCTCTTCTCATCCTCCCCTCTCTAACTGGTCTACTTCTATGCAAATCCTAACCCTGATGATTGTCTTTCTCTTTCTCTCCCCCAACCTCATCCACCTCTTACCCCAAATCACTCTGCTCCTCTCTCTCTCTCTCTCTCTCTCTCTCTCTCTCAACCCCCTACAAATTTAAATAACCCTACCACCTCTCCCTCTCCCCATACTCCCTAACACCCATCATCTCTCTCTCTAAACATTACAATCCCTCTTTGTCACTCTCTCTCTCTCTCTCTCTCTCCCCTACTCTTCCAACTACACCTAACGCCCACCATTTTCTCTCTAACCAAACCCCCTAAGACCCACCCTCTCTCTCTCTCTCTACTCCCAATCCAAAATGTCTCTCTCTCTATCCATCTATATACAAGTCACCCCTCTCTCTATGTTTTCTTCTAATCCCAATCCACCCTACTCCTAACCATCCCCACCTCCCTACAACCCTCTCTCTCTCTCTCTTCTTGTATTCCCCTCTTCTCTTTAATGGTCCTTCTCCTCTGTAAACCCATAACCCCCCAATCTCTCTCTCTCTCTCTCTAAACCTAAACCACACACTCATCATCGCATTATCCCTACCCCCACTCTTTCTCTCCATATCATAAAACCCCCACTCCTCGCCCCTACCCTAACCCCTTCTCACTATCTCTCTACCCCTAACTTCTCTCTCTCTATTTGCAACCCCCTTCTCTTTCTTGCTCACTAACACCCCTTCTTTTTGCCCCATCCCTAATCCCTCATATCTCTTTCACAACCCACCACCTCTCTATTTCCTAAGCCCCTACCACCTCTCTATATCTCTCTCTCTCTCTCTCGCTCCCCCAACCCAACCACTCCTCAACTATACCCCTTTCACTCTAACTATTTGACTCCTCCCTAAACCCCTGACCCTATATATATCTATGTATTTCTCTCACACAAGACCCCTCCTCTCCCATACAACTAATTAGACCCCCTAAGATCTCTCTCTCTCTCTCTCTCTCTTCTACTTTCCTAACCATTACCCCTTTCACTCAAATGGTTTGACTCCTCCCTAAACCCCTGACCATCTAAATATATATCTCTTTCTCTCACCCAATACCCCTCCTCTCCCATATAACTAATTATACCCCCTAATATTTCTCTATAACTCCCATTCTCTCCCCCAACACCTTCTCCCACTACCCGTAATCACCCTCTCTCTCTCTCTCAACCGTGTACTATTCCACCTACCATTCACCCCCAACCCCTCTCTCCCCCCTATTCACTAACAAACCCTACTCTCTTTCTCTCTAAAACACACATAGTCACCCTCCTTCTCCCACCGCTAAAACTAATTCTCCTTCTCCCCCTCTCTCTCTTCCCCCTCTTCCCCCAAACCATTAACAACCCCTGACCCTCTCTCTCTCAACCCTATACTAATCCACTTACTCCTAACCCCCACTCCTCTCTCTACCCCTATTCCCTAACACCCTCTCTCTCTAACACATAAAATCAAGCTCTAACCCTCTATCTCTCTACCCCCCACTATCTATAACCCCAATACCCTCCTCTCCACTACCCCTAATCACCCTCTCTCTCCCCCTCCCTCCTTCTCCATGCCTCTCCCTCTCTCTCTCTCTCTCTATGTCTCTCAACCACGTACTAATATACCTACCCTTAACACCCACCCCCTCTCTCCCCTCTATTCCCTAACACCTCTTTGTCTCTCAACCACGTACTAATATACCTACCCTTAACATCCACCCCCTTTCTCCCCTATATTCCGTAACACCCCCTCTCTATCTATTAATGAAATACTAATATACCTACCTTTAACACCCACCCCCCTATCTCCCCTCTATTCCCTAACACCCCACTACTCTCTCTCTCTCTCTCTCTCTCTCTCTCTTACTGTTAAATTTTGAGCATTAATTCACAATACTCTAGGATCTTCACTGAGAGAATAACATATATAGTATATCAATGCATAACAATCACAATAAGTATGATAAGCATCACAAGAAGCAAAAGCATGAGAGACAAGAGACACAGAGTTTCTGTGGGGAAAACCCTAATGTGAAAAACCCCACAACTTCCTCAGAGATAGAGAGAGCAATGGCTCAACCAAAGTACAACCAAAATACACTGAGATAGTCTCCTAGTAGCAAATGATCCTCCTCCTCACTAGTGCACCACTTTTTGAGTGAGAGAGATATGACTTTTCGAATGATCTAAATATAGAGATCTCCTGATCTCTATTTATACTAACCTGTTTTCCCAGTGACCTTATGGGGCCGACTTGTCTAGCTAGGTACATCCACAATATAATATATATATTTCAAGGCCGACCCCACACATGGTGGTCTAATAACACGTCGACAAGTACACACACTTGCGACACTTGTCAATCCACATGATGACCACTTCCTTATAGAGGAATAACGCATCTCTAATAAGGGTACAATAAATATACATAGATGAAATAAATTCCAAAGTTACATATACATCAACACTCCCTCTTAACTAGGAAGGTATTTCTTGACACAGATTTGCTAGACAAGTCTTCTTCTCGGGATCATCGTCATCAATGCATCGTCATCATCATCATCACTGCTGCTGCTATCTCAACCAATCTCTGACTCTACTCATAATAGGAAGTTCGACAGAGCTAGTCCTTTTTCATACTGGGTGTAGGCCCACCACCTGCAGGTCTTCATCATCATTGGCCATACTGTGGAAATCTCAGGACTTATTACGTGCATCACAAAACCTTAAAAGAGTCTCTTGACTAGTAAGAACCCTAAAGAGCATCTGAGGCCTTTTTCATCCTGTCCATATCTCCAGGACTTATTACATGTGACCCCACCACAAAACCTCGAAAGAGAATCCTAGGACTAATTACGAGCACAAGGCTCAACCTGTCGGATCTCCCAGGGCACAAATTACATGTGGTCACCACAAAACCTTGAAAGAGCATCCCAAGACTGATTACGAGCACAAGGCTCAACCTATCGGATCTCCCAGGGCATAAATTACATGTGGTCATGGAAAAACCTCAAAAGAGCATCCCAGGACTGATTACGAGCACACGGCTCAACCTATCGGATCTCCCAGGGCACAAATTACATGCCATAGGACAAAACCTCGAAAGAGCATTTTCCAGATATCCCAGGGCACAAATTACATGCCATAGGAAAAACCTCGAAATACTATCTACAGATCTCCCAGGGCATAAATTATATGTCCTCCCAAGCAAAACCTCGAAAGAGCATTTTCCAGATATCCCAGGGTACAAATTACATGCCATTGGTAAAACCTCAAAAGACTATCTGCAAATCTCCCAAGGCACAAATTACATGCTTATCTGCACAACCTATTCCACGGCCACAGAGTATCAACTTGATACTCACCTTACATCATCCTGATGTACACATGATCATCCTGATCATCATCACTACAACATCCTGCTGCATGTCATCTGGAGCAACATCCTGAAGCTCATCATCCATGATCATCCTAATCATACAATGCATCTACCTGATGCAAACCAAGTATCTACCTGATACATATCATCTCACATGATCCACCTGATCATACAGTGTATCCACCTGATACAAATACAAATACATGATACATATCATCATACATGATCCACCAGATCATACAATGTATCCCACCTGATACATATACAGATACATGGTCCAAGCCTCCAACATGATGCATATACAAAAATACATACAAATGATCCTACTAATCATATACATATAAATGATCCAACTGATCATATCCAGCATCCAACATGATGCATACATACATATAAATTATCCAACTGATCATATCCAGCATCCAACATGATGGCGTACATACATATACATATAAATGATCCAACTGATCATATCCAGCATCCAACATGATGCATACATACATACATATAAAAATGATCCAACTGATCATACCAAAACATCATCCTGATGCTCATCATCCAACGCTTACATCCATATCCATGTGAAGGATCCTCCTTCCAACATGCTTGGAATGGCTTCAGCAAATGTGTCCATCACTTCTTCCTCAAAGTGTCATCAATCCGAAGAACACCAAGCCTCTCCCTGAAGTACTTGAACTTCACCCTGGCTAGTGGCTTCGTCAACACATCTACAATCTGCTCGTCCGTCGCAACATACAGGAGCTTCACAGCTCCTCTCTGCACCATATCCCTAATATAGTGATATTTGAATCTCTATGTGTTTCAACCTGTCATGAAACACTGGGTTCTTGGATAGCTTCACACAACTCTAGTTATTGCAGAATATACCAGTAGCATCCAATGGGAGATCAAATAACTCAGACAGTAGCTTCCGTAGCAATACTACCTCACAACTAGCTGAACAAGATGCAACATACTCCGCCTCAGCTATACTCAATGCTACGCAGGACTGCTTCCTACTGAACCAAGAGATCACACATGATCCGATACTAAAGTAGCACCTAGATGTGCTCTTCCTATCTGCAGCACTGCCAGCCCAATCTGAATCAACATAACCCTGCAGGTTAAACTTTTGATTCACCTCATACTTGAGCCCATAATCCACTGTACCCTTCGGGTACCTCAGAACATGCTTTACAGCAACCAGGTGAACACTCCTCAGATCTGTGAGGAACTGGCTCAATATGTTCACAACAAAGCAAATATCTGGTCTTGTGTTCGTCAGGTACATCAAGGACCCAATCATCTGACGATACATAGAGACATCAACTGGCTCAGATGAAGCATCACATAGAAGCTTCAGATTCGATTCCATAGGTGTGGCCATGGCCTTGCAATCCATCATCCTAAATCTCTTTAGGATATCTACTGTGTACTTCCCTTGACCAAGGAAGATCCCACCTGCACTCTGCCCACACCTCCATACCTAGGAAATAATGCATCATTCCCAAATATTTCATATCGAACTCGGTAGCAAGCTTTCTCTTAGTATCTGCAATCAATCTGTCATCTCCTGTTACAAATAAGCCATCCACATACAGGAGTAGAATCACAAGATTCCCTTCCTCAACCTTGTAATAAAGGTTGGAATCTGCTTTACTCTTGTAAAGCCCAAACTAGATAGGAAACTGTCCATCCTACCATATCAAGTTCTGGGAGCTTGATTTCAAGCCATACAAGGATTTCTTCAATCTGCACACATATGACTCCTTGTCATGTATTTCGAAACTGAGTGACTACTCCACATATACTTCCTCTTCAACTACACCATTCAAGAAAGCAGTCTTGACATCCATCTGGTGTATTTTCCCATTTCATTGCTGCAGCCAGGGCAAGTACTGTTCTGATGGAAATATACCTAGCTACAGGTGCAAAAGTTTCTTCATAATCTATTCCCTCTTTCTAAGAGAAATCACGAGCTACGAATCTTGCTTTGTATTTATCTACACTGCCATCTTGTGAGTATTTTGATCACAGAAGATCGAGGAGCTATGGAGAACCTCACAAAATCGAATTGATTTGCAAAAACTGTGAAAAAACTTAAAAAAGATGATAAATTTACACACAATGTATGCTGAAACCTTTGATTAACTGACTGTCTAACATGTGAAAATGTTAGTAACAGGTTTTTATTACATCCATGAGAAAATCGAGAGCATTAGGTGGCTCAAGCTGAGTGTACAAGTCATCAATGCCAAATGGGCCTCAATCCCCCCTAGGTGGGTCCAACTCAATCCCAATCACCCCAAACAGCTACGAATTCTGGTGTGGAGGTGGCTGAAGCATGCTGAGTCATTAATGAGCTCAAGGTAGGCGTGGGGTGAGCAAGTAGAGGAGGTTTGGGGGCCCAAGGGAGCATTAAATGCTCCAAATCTAGCCAAAAGTGGGAAAAAATCCACCCTAGCGCCCTTGGTCAACTAAATTCCCCAAAAAAAGGAGAGAGGGTGCACCAGCAATAAATGAGGGCGCACTTGTGGACAAAAATGGAGGCTGGGTGAACTGGTTTGCTCAGAAGTGGGTGTGAACACTCTCAAAGTGGGTTTTTGACCAACTATAGTCACTTAATCCAAAACATGGTTTAATTAAGCACATGGGCAATTAAAAATTTATGGATTATGGTACTAAGTGTGGTTACTGTTCTAACACCCCCCCTTAACCATAACTTTGTACATCTCATGAAAGATAAGTGGGAGGCCTTGGCAACAAAGGCTCAAGTCACCTCAATACAAACAGAAATTTTATTTGTCCATATGAACCGAGGAAAAGAAGTAAAACCTCATGGGATAAAAACTTCCCTCAAAAATGGACATGGGGATGAACCTGCAATTAAATTGCAGCAATCACCATCCATCACTCACTCCAAGCAAAGCTCTCAAGTAAGTGAAGGTCTTCTCTGTAAAGCACTTGGTGAAAATATCTGCAGTTTGCTCGGTGGATGGGCAATACTGCAATGAAATCACCCTGTCATGCACCAAGCCCCGAATGTAGTGCATGTGGATCTCAATGTGCTTTGTTCTCTGCCTCTGTATTGGATCAGTAGATATCTTGATGGCACTTTGATTATCCACCCAAATATTGGTTGGAGAATCAATAGCAACACCAAACTCCCGAAGAATGCCTTGCAACCAAACACACTGTGTGACTGCGTTCACTGCTGCCCTGTACTCGGCCTCTGCTGATGAAAGAGAAATTGTATGCTGTTTCTTACTTGACCAGCAAATAGGACCTTCAACAAACATAAACACAAAACCTGAAGTGGACTTTCTATCGATGGGATCTCCGCCCAATCGGAATCAAAAAATCCAGCTAGTTGAAGTGAAGAACCAGCTGCATAGTGTACCCCAAAGTTCTTTGTTCCTTGGACATAATGAAGGATCCTTTTGGCTGCCTTCCAATGGATCTCATGTGGCTGCTGCATATACCTTGCTACAGCACTTACAGCATAAGACAAATCAGGTCTTGTATGTGTAAGGTACAGCAAACTTCCAACTAGCTGCCTATAGAGAGTGCAATCCACCACCGGAGAGTCTTCAAATTCACCTAGTTTTATGCCTGAAAGGAATGGGCACTTGGCTGCCTTACATTCAGCCATTTTGAACTTGAATAACAGGTCTGAAGCATACTTAGATTGTCTCAGCAATATACCTCTCTCAGATTGCTCAATTTCCAAACCCAAAAATTGCCTTAGCAATCCTAGGTCGCTCATGGCAAATTCACTGTGCAAAGAAGCTTTAATTGAGCCAATTTGTTTGGTGCAGCTCCCTGTAATTAAGAGATCATCAACATACAATACAATGACCTGCAAATTATCATCACAATGCTGCAAATAAACATTTGGATCAGACTTGCATCGACAGAAACCAATTGAGAGCAAAAAAGCATCCATTTTGGCATACCAAGCCCTGGGGGCTTGCTTGAGTCCATAGAGTGACTTCTTCAACCTGCATACAAGTGTGGGATCCTCTTGGAATCCTTCAGGCTGCTGCATATATATCTCTTCCTGTAGCTCACCATGCAAGAATGCACTTTTGACATCCATGTGGTGAACTTCCCAACCTTTACTAGCTGCCATGGCTAGAGTTAGTCTAATTGAGTCCATCTTTGCAACCGGTGCAAAGGGTCTCTGTATAATCCACACCATGGATTTGTGAGTAGCCCTTAGCCACTAACCTATCCTTATATTTCAGATCAGAACCATCAGCAACAGGTTTGGTTCGGAAAATCCACTTACATTGCACAAGTTTCCTCTTGGGAGGAAGAGGCACCAAATCCCATGTTTTGTTCTCTTGGAGAGATTGGAATTCTTCTTGCATTGCTGCCCTCCACCTTGGATCATGATGAGCTTCCTGATATGATGTTGGATCAGATCCAATCATCATATAACAGTGATCAGCAAGCTCACTCTCATTTGCAAAGGAAGCATTGATTGTTTGGGATCTAGTCTTCCTAGGCTCTTGGGGATTGCCTGCCAATTCACCTGCAGCTTCTATGATTTTTTCAGCCCACTTGGGCCTTGATGGTGACTCATGTACAGCAATGTCATCTTAAGCCATGTCATCTTCAGCAATATCAGAAAAATCAGAGGTAGAATCATCACTAATCTCATTAAGGTGTGGAGGAGAGGAGCTTTCCCCCGGTGCAAGCTCAAAATCTGGAATTGGTTCTTCTTCGAATTGCACACTTCTCTCAATGAAAGTTTTAAGTGTGGATGTGTCAAAGAGCTTATAGCCCTTTGTGTCCTCACCATATCCAACCATGATACATTCCCTACTCTGTGGCTCCAAATCCTTCCTCTTTTCTGATGGAATTCGAGCCCATGCTCTAGACCCAAAAATCCTGAAATTTGACACATTTGGTTTTTGGCCAAACCATGCCTCATAGGGGGTTTTTCCTTTGACTGATTTGTGAAAGGCTCTGTTCTGAATATGAGCAGCACAATTGATGGCTTCAGCCCATAGCTTAGGGCTTAGATCCCTAGCTTCAATCATGCAAGTAGCCATCTCCTTGAGAGATCTATTTTTCCTCTCTGCCACACCCATTTTGCTGAGGTGTGTAGGGGATTGAATGTTGCATTTGGATGCCACATTCCTCACAAAGGTGCTGAATGTTATTATTCACATATTCCTTTCCATTATCAGTCCTAAGGATCTTTATCTTATGACCACTATGGTTCTCCACTAGGGCTTTCCAGATCTTCAGTTTCTCAAACACTTCTAACTTCAATTTAAGGAAGTAAACCCAGCAGAATCGAGAGTAGTCATCTATGAATGTAAGTACATACCTTGATCCACCATGTGATGGAGTGGGAAGAGGACCAATGAGGTTTGAATGTACCAATCCAAGTGGTTGAGTGGCTCTCCTTGCCATTCCCTTCTCATAGCTGCGCTCAGGATGCTTTCCAACTACACACCCAATGCATGCACCATTTGAAGATCTGATTTCTGGAAGCCCTTCCACCATCTCGTCCTTGTGCAATTGCTGGAGGTATTTGTAGTTCATGTGGCCAAATATTTCATGCCACAACTTGGAGGTCTCGTTGGCATGAGAGACAAGAGCATGGTCACTAGAATTTGGAATGAAATTTGAGAATTTGTACATTCTCTCATCATGATCTGCATACCCTACTGCCACAACTTGATTTGAGGAGATTTCTGAGATTTCTACCAAATCTGGAGTGAATGTCACTCTCTTGGCTTCTCCTGTATGGGTCATTTGATAGACTGATAGCAAATTTGCAGCCAATGAAGGTACATAGAGCACATCACTGAAATAGCCATGCTCCATGTCAATCCTACCAATCCCCTTGGTTTGGAGTTCTGAATCATCTCCCATTCGAATTGTTGGGCCACCATTCGAATGCAAAGAGGAGAAGAGCTCTCTGGATGAAACCATATGTCTGGAAGCTCCTGAATCAATGATAAAGGATGAGGGATTCGAAGTACCTACTACCAAAGCATGACACTTCTCCTTATTGTCAGGGTTTGAGGTGCTCTCTTTCTTCCTTGCGCCCTCAGGGACTGGGATGTTGTTCTTCTCCAGCAGCTGCGCCATTGAGTCAATGGTTTTCTTCATACATGAGCTCTCTGGATGCCATCCCCTATGACAATAGGTGCATTTGGTCTTTTCCTTTCCCTTCTTGTCCTTCTCCTTTGACAGATTCGAACCCCCATCTGCAGACTTGGTCTTGTCAAACTTCCTCTTCTCTTGCTGCTTCGAATTCTTGGCTTTCTGCTTTCCTTTGCTTGCATTTGAAACACCCATTGCCAATGCTTGGTCCTTTGATTTTATGGTGCCCATCTGAACTAGTTTGTCCTGCTCCTGAGTGAGACACTCCATGAAGGTAGCTAGTGATGGCATTTGCCAATTTTGAAGGGTCATTTTGGCTGAGTGAAATGTGCTAACAAATACTGAAAACTCTGGGCCTAGCTTCGAAAGGATGGACAGAATCAGTTGTTCCTCCTTCTTAACAATTCCACATTGTTGCAGTTGAAGCACCAGTGACTTGAATTTCGTGAAGAACTCCTGGATGGTTTCAAAATGCGCTGGGCTCAAACTAATGAGCTCGTTTTCAAGCTGGTGGCCTCTCAGTTCATCAGTTTTCCCAAAGAGTGATTCTAGCTTCACCCATACTTCATTGGGGGTTGCCAAACTATCTGTATGAAACAAGAGTTCCCTTGAAATGCTCAGGCATAGCAATCCATAAGCTTCATCAAGTCGATTGTAGTACTTTGCTTTCTCCACAGCAGAATTTGGCTCCACTTCTGTGCCCATGGTCACTCTATAGAGACCCTTAGATCTCAGCTTGATGACCATCTCAGCCTTCCAATCGAAAAAATTGAAGGGTGTGAGCAACATTTGGTTTGCTTCCATGACTGCTTGCATTAATGGTGAGAAAACTACTGAAACACCTGCAAAAAACACTCAATTTTTATCTGGAAATCCTCTCTAGAATGCAGTTCAACGCTCAATATTGACCTGCAAATCACTAACTCCACGATGGCTCTGATACCATGTGATTATATTTGATCACAGAAGATCGAGGAGCTATGGAGAACCTCACAAAATCGAATTGATTTGCAAAAACTGTGAAAAAACTTTAAAAAGATGATAAATTTACACACAATGTATGCTGAAACCTTTGATTAACTGACTGTCTAACATGTGAAAATGTTAGTAACAGGTTTTTATTACATCCATGAGAAAATCGAGAGCATTAGGTGGCTCAAGCTGAGTGTACAAGTCATCAATGCCAAATGGGCCTCAATCCCCCCTAGGTGGGTCCAACTCAATCCCAATCACCCCAAACAGCTACAAATTCTGGTGTGGAGGTGGCTGAAGCATGCTGAGTCATTAATGAGCTCAAGGTAGGCGTGGGTGAGCAAGTAGAGGAGGTTTGGGGGCCCAAGGGAGCATTAAATGCTCCAAATCTAGCCAAAAGTGGGCAAAAATCCACCCTAGCGCCCTTGGTCAACTAAATTCCCCAAAACAAGGAGAGAGGGCGCACCAGCAATAAATGAGGGCGCACTTGTGGACAAAACTGGAGGCTGGGTGAACTGGTTTGCTCAGAAGTGGGTGTGAACACTCTCAAAGTGGGTTTTTGACCAACTATAGTCACTTAATCCAAAACATGGTTTAATTAAGCACATGGGCAATTAAAAATTTATGGATTATGGTACTAAGTGTGGTTACTGTTCTAACACATCTGCAACATGCTTGATTTTGTAGATCCATTTGGAAGTCACAACAGACTTCTCTTTAGGTCCTGGGACAACATCCCAAACATCAGTCTTCATTATTGATTGGTATTCCTCAACCATGGCATCCTTCCATTATTTCTTTTCCGTTGCTTCTTCATAACTGGAAGGTTCTTTGTTCATAATGTCACAGAGTAAAGCAACATAGCTGGTATGTGATCTGGTTCTCTTCTTTGCTCTGTGTTCTTCTGGAATGCCAAATCTTTTTGCATCTTGAATGAGCTCTCTATCCCATGCAGGTTTCCTCTTGTGAGATTTATCCTCACGAGGTGGATCTACAGCTTCTTGCGGATCTTCAAACTCACAAACAACTTCTGGAATTGCTTCAGTCATGGTAGTGTCTTGAAATCTAGTTTCCTTAGGTTCTTCATAAACTTCGATAGGTGCCTTCCTTGATTTGATGAATGCTGAGTTTTCATAAAATGTTACATCCCTGCTAACATCAATCTTCTTGAACCCTGGAAGGTATATTCTGTAAGCCTTCGAGCTTTCACTGTAACCCACAAAGATACCCTTCTTTCCTGAAGGATCTAGTTTAGTCCTCTTTTTCCTTTGGGACATGAGTGTATACTGGACAACCAAATATTCTGAGATGGCTGACTTCAGGTTTCTTAACCAGAAAAGACCTCTTCTAGTGTCTTGTTGTCCAATATGTTGTGGTGTGTTCTGTTTTGCACATATATAGTTGTTCTAGCTGCTTCTACCCATAGATGCATAGGTAGAATCCTGGTCATGCAGCATTGCCCTTGCTGCTTCCATGATTGTTCTACTTCTTCCTTTCTGCAACTCCATTCTATTGAGGATTATAAGGAGCAGTCAACTCCCTCTTAATCCCTGAATCACTGAAAGCTTCTTGAAGTCACCTGAGGTGAATTCTCCACCATTGTCGGATCTGAATGTTTTGATCTTCTTATCAGTTTGATTCTCTATCAAGGTTTTGAATTCCTTGAATTTATCCAACACCTCATCTGTGTTCTTCAAGAAGTATACCCAAGTCTTCCTCATCAATAAATGAGACATAGTAAAACATACCCACTCAGAGAACTGGATGACACCTTTTGCACATCCTTTGAAGACACCTTCATGTTTGGTCTTGATTTCAGGAAGACCCTCTACAGCCTTGCTTTCTATTGGAAGTGCCCTATAGTGCATATGAGCAAGTCTTCTATTCCAAAGTTCACTTGGCTCCATGGATTCATGTACCATGGCATGTTTAGGTTGTCCCTTCAATTTATACAAACCTCCCCTCTTGCTCTCCAATCACTACTGCATCATCTATGTTCATTCCCTTTGGCCACATTAGGACTTGGCCATCCATAAATGCAACCCTCATACCTTTTGCATCGAATGCAGAGATGGAGAGTAAGTTCTTCTTGAGCCGAGGTACATAAAGGACTTCTTTCATCTTCAAAGATTTTCCAGAATCTAGGTTGTAGGAGGCTTCTCACCACTTCCTTTGACTGGCTATTGATAATCATCCCCAAGTTTCACCTTATGGGGTGATTCATGTTCAGATAGATTCACAAAAGATTCCTTAAACCCAGTCATGTGTTTGGAAGCCCCACTGTCAATCAACCAATCATTACAACCATGGGAGATAGTACCCGTGAGAGCAGAAATTAGAACATATTCTTCTTCACTTGATGAGTCATCATCACTATCACTTTCTTCCCTAGCCTTCTTCTTTGGGGGTTCATCATCTTCAGCAGCATGAACATGATATCTTCTTTTGTTATTCTTCTTCTTCTTATTGAAGTTGTTGTTGTTTTCTTTCTTCTTCTTGGGACAATCTGAAGCAAAGTGTCCCTTCTCATTGCAATTGAAGCATCTGAGATCTTTCTTATCTTTATGATAATGGTGGTTTGAGAATCTCCTGTTATGAGATGATTCCTTCTTGGACTTGCCTTTCTTGGCATGTGCTATGAGAGCTTGATCTTCATTTCCCATCTTTTCTTCTCAAGCCACAAGCCTAGCTTCTTCTTGAGAGCATTCTTCCCGCAATCTGTTGAAGGAGATCAACTTCTTCCTTGCACAAATTCCTTGAATAAAGGAATCCCATGACCTGGGTAGGCCATTTAGAGTGGTCATCACTACTTCACCATTCTCCACCATTTCATCCACTGCTTCTAGTTGTTCCTTAATTTGGGAGACCCTTGAAAAATAAAATTGAATGGTTTCTCCATTCTGAAACTTTACTCCTTTCAATTGGTTCCACATGGTCATCTTTCGATTTATGTTCTTCCCTTCAAATAGATTGGTCAAAGAGTCAAACATCTCCTTAAGTGTCTTTAGAGAAGACACATGGGGTATGAGATGGTCTTTGATAGAATCAGCAATGATTCTCTTTGCCTTAACCAAGTTCTTCTTATGCAATACCTTATCCTCTTCATCCTCTGGGATAGGGATGTCTTCTTTTACATATGAGTCCAACTCATTCTCTTCCAGGATTAACCCAATCCTATACTTCCAAGCTCAGAAGTTATTAGTTCCTTCAAGCTTATCCTCAAGCTTGTTGTGCTAAGACATCTTAAAGAGTACTTCAAATGGAAATAGAAAAGATTTAGGTCTTACCACTTGAAATGCTGAAAACTGGATCTGGTCCCGGATTAGGGTTTGTTGAAAAAACCTTAAAAATTAAAAATGTGAATTTCAATTTTCTGAAAGGATAGAAAGATGTGCCTTGATGAGCTGATCATCTTGGTGTATTTAGAACTTGAGATCAGCAAAGCTTTACCCTTCATATTTGTCTTTTTGTTCTCCCAGGTTCACTAGGGAGAGCCCTGAATTAGGGTTTGAGTTTCCCGGAGATCTACCTAGCAAAAAATCTCAATCCAAAGCTCTAAACTTCGATTTTTGCAAGGAGCTTCCAACTATGTCTTCATATTTTAAAAATTCCTATTTTTGTGGAAACCCTAATTTTTAGGGCCAAATCTGAAATTGCTCAGAATTGAATTCTGATTGGACAGATAGATTCTCCTTGATGAGTAGAGTCAATCTACTATACTGCTTTTCCAAAATCTGTGGAGAGAAACCCAATAAACAAGAAACTCAAGTTTCTGTCATTGCAAAATGTCTTCTTCTCAGGTTAGCTCAGATACCATGTTAAATTTTGAGCATTAATTCACAATACTCTAGGATCTTCACTGAGAGAATAACATATACAATATATCAATGCATAACAATCACAATAAGCATTACAAGCATCACAAGAATCAAAAGCATGAGAGACAAGAGACATAGAGTTTCCGTGGGAAAAAACCCTAAGGTGAAAAACCCCACAACTTCCTCAGAGAGAGAGAGCAATTGCTCAACCAAAGTACAACCAAAATACACTGAGATAGTCTTCTAGTAGCAGATGATCCTCCTCCTCACTAGTGCACCACATTTTGAGTGAGAGAGATATGATTTTCTGAATGATCTAAATAGAGATCTCCTAATCTCTATTTATACTAACATATTTTCCCAATGACCTTATGGGGCTGACTTGTCTAGCTAGGTACAATCCACAATATAATATATATATTTCAGGGCCGACCCCACACATGGTGGTCTAATAACCCATCGGCAAGTACACACACTTGCGACACTTGTCAATCCACATGACGACACTTCCTTATAGAGGAATAACACATCTCTAATAAGGGTACAATATATATACATAGATGAAATACATTCCGAAGTTACATATACATAACACTTACCCCCCTCCTCACACATACCCTTAATCACCCTCTCTCTCTCTCAAATCCATACTTGGCTCTCTCCCCCCTACTCCTCCAACTACCCCTAACCTACACCACTTTCTTTCTCCCCCAAATCTATAACGCCAGACTCTCTACCTCTCTTTCATCTCTTACTCTAGCCCCCCTTCTTTCTCTCCCTAATAACCCCTCTATCACTAACCCCCACTATCTTTCTCTACCTACTCTTACCACTAACCACCCTATCCCCCCCCCCCCCTCTCTCTCTCTCTCTCTCTCTTACCACCACTAACCACCCATTGCACCCTCTTTCTCTCTTACAGCCCTATCCAAAAGCCACCCTTCTCTCTACATTTCTCCTAATCCACACCCACCCTACCACTAACCATCCCTGCCACCATCTCTCTCCCTATATACCCCCACCTCCCTATCCACCTCTAGTTTTCTCTCTCCCCTTATACTCCTCCATTCTCTTTAACTATCCTTATCATCACTAAACCCACAAATACCGCAATCTCTCTCTCTCTCTCTCTCTCTCTCTCTAATACCAAACTCCTCATCACCTTATCCCTACCCCCCTCCCTCTCCCTACCATCAAACTCCTAGTACTCACGGCTTACCTCAACCCCCTCTCACTCTGTCTCTACCCCTAACTTCTCTCTCTCTCTATTTGTAACCCCCTCACTCTCACTAACACCCCTCCTTTTCCCACCACCCCTAACCCCTCCTCTCTCTTTCCCAACCCCCCTCTCTCTCTCTTTTTAACCCCCCCTCTATCTCCCAACCCCCCTCTATCTCTTTCCTAACCCCCCCTCTATCTCTCTTCTTGACCCTCCTGATATCTATCTCTTTCTCTCACTCAAGACCCCTCCTCTCCCATATAACTAATTAGACCCCCTAATCTCTCTCTCTCTCTCTCTCTCTCTCTCTCTCTTAACTAACCCTTATCCAAACCACACCCCTACTTCTAACCATCCTCTCTCTCTCTCTCTACTACAATTCTCTATCATTTCCCTCCTCCCCAAACCCCTAACCCACTCAATATATATCACTTTCTATCCTCCAACCCCATCATCCCCAGTTCCCCTAATCACCCCCCCTCTCTCTCCTACTAATCCACCTACTCTGAACCACCCCCCTCCTCCACACTACCCCTAATCACCCTCTCTCTCTCTCTCTCAACCTCGTACTAATCCACCTATCCTAACACCGACTCCCTCTCTCCCCTTATTCTTGAACACCCCCTACTCTCTCTCTCTCTCTCTCTCTCAAACAAACACACTCAACCTCCTTCTCCCACCCCTAAAATTAATCCTCTTTCTTCCCCCCTCCTCCCCCAAACAATTAATAACCCCCCCTCTCTCTCTCTCTCAAATCTATACAATTCCACCTGCTCCTAATCGCCATCCCTCTCTCCACACAATATTCCATAACACTCCCATCCTCTCTCTCTCTCTTTCTACCCCCATTCTCTCTAATTTCCTTTATACTCCCTAAATCCCTAACATCCTTGATCTCTATATATTTCTCTCCCTTAACCCCCTCCTCTCCACTACGCCTAACCCCCACCCCCTCTCTCCCCCTATTCACTAACACTCCCTAATCTCTCTATCTCTAAAACACACACACTCACCTTCCTACTCCAACCCTAAAACTAATCCTCCTACTCCCTCTCTCTCTACCCCCCTTCTCCCCCAAACCATTACTAACCTCATCACTCAATCTTACTCTCTCTCTCTTTCTCTCTCTACACCCTAACCCCACTCTCTCTCTATCCTTATTTCATTATCCCTATGTATATCTTTCTCCCTACTCCTACCACTAAACCACCCCCTTCCGTATAAGCACTCTCTACCTTATCCATAAGCTTCCTCTCTCTAAGTTTCTCCTAATTCATAACCCCTAACCACTAATAACCCCCCCACCATATTTCTCTTTATATACTCCCACCTCCCTACCCACCTCTCTTTTTCTCTCTTTCTCCCCTTATAGTCCCCCCCCTCTCTCTCATTCCTACTTATACCACTGATCCCCCTTCCCTCTCTCTCCCTTACTCCTACGACTAACCACCCCCCTCTCTCTCTCCCTCTCTCTCTCTATCTCTCTCGACCTTATCCCAAAGACACATCTCTCTCTATGTTTCTCCTAATACCACTCCCCAATACCACTAACAACCCCACCACCATATCTATTCCTATTTACCTCCACTTTCCTTCCCACCTCCTTCTCCATCTCTCTTCGTATTTAAATCTCTTTCCTATCCCCATCGATTTCTCTCTCCTCTACTCCTCCACCTACTCCTAAAACCCACTCCTTTCTCTCTCCCTTCTTCTCTTTAACTACCCTCCTCCTCCCCAAACCCATAAACCTGCAAATCTATCTCTCCACCCCAATCCCCAAAATCCTCATCCCCCTCTACATAACCCCCTCTCTCTCCCTACCTTCTACACCTATCCTCTCTCTCTCTCTCTCTCTCTCGTTCTCTCTCTCAAACACCTACTCCACACAACCACTACTCCCCAATATCTCTATCTCTCCCTACTCCCTAACACCCCTTCCTACTCTTTCTCTCTCACACTCGTGCGACTCCCACCCATACCACTAACCCGCCTCCTCCCCCTAACCCTTACTAAAACCACTTTTCATTCTCTCTCTCTCTCCCCTACTCCTCCATAAATCCCTAAACCCCACCACTTTTTCTCTCCCACAACCACCTAACACCACCCTCTCTACCTCTATCACTCTCTCTCTAACCCTAGACCCCCCCTCTCTCTTACTCCTACCACTAAACACCTCTCTCTCTCTCTCTCTCTCTCTCCCCCCCCCTCCCCCCCTTAATCCCTCTCTCTCCTACTCTCCCTAACCCTTAATCCCCCCCTCTCTCTCTCTCCCTAACCCTTACCCCCCCTCTCTCTCTCTGTTGGGTATGTTATATCTCTTCACATGGTCACTGCGTGTACAACACGATCCCTACGGCACTAGTACTCTATCGCGATTTTAGACCCATTGTACTAGTGGGAGAATGTTGGGTATGTTATATCGCGATTTTCGACCCATTGTACTCTATCTAATTCCGGTAAAAGGAATTAGGGTTGTAACCTAATTCGGGTAAACGAATTAGGGTTTTAGATGCTGCAGAATACCATTTATTGTATTGTACATGTAAAATAAACATATAATGAAAAAGGAGCTATGCGGCTCTAAGTTTTGCTGGTTTTTTTCCCGGTTAAGGGTTTCCAGGTGAAAATCTCTGTGTAATGTGTGTGCCATTGTGTATTTTCTGTTAATGCTTAAGAATCGATATAAGTTTGTACTTCATTGTTAAGGTTTAAAACTTACATTTGGTATCAGAGCATTTTTTTGGGTTCAGAGGGACGCCTTTGTTTCCAAGGGTTTGGCTCGATCTTGGATTTGTGATAAACCTGGTTTCAGTGGGAGCTTTGCAGTGGTGATTTATTTTTCTTTAAAGAATGGCGAGCAGTTCTAGATTCGAGATTGAGAAATTTAATGGTCAGAGCTTTGAGCTATGGAAGCTCAAGATGGAATATCTTCTGGTAGATAGAGAACAATGGATCGCAGTAGATCCAGGTACCATGCCCTCTGGTGCGGTAAAAGAAGAATGGGAAAAGCTGGAAAGAAAAGCAAGGAGCACCATTCGTCTTTGCCTCGCAGATTCGGTATTGGCGAACGTATCTGGAGAAGACAGTGCAAAGAAGCTATGGGACAAACTGGGAAATCTGTATCAGTCAAAGTCCCTGGTAAATAAGTTATTTCTGCGAAAGAAATTGTACCTTCTGAGGATGACTGATGGAGACTCTGTATCAGAGCATCTAAACGCCTTCAATACTCTGGTAAGTCAGTTGACATCTGTTGGTATTACACTTGCTGATGATGAAAAATGTATTAGTCTGTTGTGCTCTTTGCCAGATTCATGGGATAATCTGGTTATAGCTATTGGGAGTAATGCAACCACGCTAAACTTTGATGATGTGTTTGCATCCCTACTATCGGAGGAAATGAGGCGGAGATCCATAGATAGTTCAGCCAAGGATGCCTTATTTGTAAGAGGTTGCCCTGGAGACAGATCTAAAAATAAGTCTTCAGGTGGTAGATCTAAATCTAGAGGGAGATCTAAATCTCCAGGACCTTCTGTAAGAAAATGCTGGAAGTGCGGTAAAGCTGGGCATTACAAGAAGGATTGTAAATCCAAAAATACTGATAAAAGCAGAGGACCTAATGATGCTCCATCCGCAGATGGGAAAGAATCTACAGAGGAAGGAGGAGATGTGTATCTGGCATCTTCAAGTACACATGCAGAGCATGATTCGTGGTTGATTGACTCAGGTGCGTCTTATCATATGACTCCTCACAGGGAGTGGTTTTCTGAATACGAAAAGTATGATGGAGGAGATGTATTTCTGGGAGACAACTCGATGGCGAAAATCATAGGTCGAGGAAAGATCAAGCTACTGCTCAAAGATGGAAGGGTTAAAACTCTTCCCGGGGTTCTGCACATTCCAAAGCTGGCTAGAAACCTTATATCTGTAAGTAAAATGGATGATGCAGGTGTGAAAACATTATTTGAAAAGAACACATGCAAGATGGTTTGAGAATCACTGGTGCTGATGAGGGGAGTTCGGATTGGAACTCTATACAAGTTGTTGGGAAGCACCTTCAAAAATGGATGTAACAGTACTATTGTTCCTGAGGGTAAAAATGGAGGAGACAGAGTCCTTACTGTCTCTAGTGAGAAGACATCGCTATGGCATCGAAGGCTGGGACATATTGGAGAGAAGGGTCTTCGACTATTACAAGGTAAAAGTATGGCTGAAGGCATGTCTGATTTCACATTAGATTTTGATTTCTGTGAACATTGCTTATATGGTAAACAGAATCGAGTAAGATTCTCATCTGGTGTTGTAAGAGCTAAAGGAATCTTAGAGTTAATACACAGTGATGTTTTTGGACATGTGCCTGTTCCATCACTTGGTAAATCTGTGTATTATGTTTCATTTATAGATGATTTCTCAAGGAAAACTTGGATTTATTTCCTGCGTAAGAAATCTGAGGTTTTTAATAGATTCAAAGAATTTAAGGCTCTTGTAGAGAATCAAACTGAGAAGAAAATAAAAGTACTCAGAACAGATAACGGTGGAGAATTCTGTGAAAGTGAATTTGAGGAGTTCTGTAAAATGTGTGGAATAGCAAGGAAAAAGACTACTCCATACACACCTCAATAGAATGGGGTTGTAGAAAGGATGAACAGGAAATTGATGGAAAAGGCAAGGAGTATGCTCAGTGGTGCAGGGCTAGCACAACAATTCTGGGCAGAAGTTGTTGACACTGCGTGTTACCTAGTGAATAGGACACCCACATCAGCGTTGGTTGACAAGACACATCATGAGGTTTGGACTAGTAAGAAACCCTCTCTCTCTCATCTCAGAGTGTTTGGGTGTGATGCTTTTGTACATGTTCCAAAGGAGAAAAGGAGCAAGTTGGATAATAAAGCGGAAAAATGTATCTTCATTGGTTACAAGGATGGAGTGAAAGGTTACAAGCTGTGGAACCCAGTAAAAAGGCAAACAGTTTACAGTCGAGATGTGATCTTCAGAGAAGCTGAAAGCACTTCCAAGATTGAGGATGTACCAAAGGAAAAGGATTCAGAGAAGCTACACTTTGATATGAAGGATGAAAGAGGTGACTCTTTTGAGGAACCAGATTCGTCTGAATCAGATGAGGAGGCAGAATCGTCTGAATCAGATGAAGAGGCGGATCCACAGACTCCGGTATTGAGGATATCTGATCGAGAAAGAAGGCAAGTTGAAAGGTACAGTCCCCCTAATTTTCGTTCTAATTTTGTGTTATCTATTACTGATGATGATCCTAGAACTGCTAAAGAGGCAATGGATTCAGAAGATAGTAAACTATGGAAGAAGGCCATGATAGAAGAAATGGATGCCTTGGACAAAAATGAGGCATGGGATCTGGTTGAGTTGCCAGAAGGAAGAAAGCCTATTGGAAGCAAATGGGTATTCAAGAAGAAGTTAAATGCAGCAGGTAAAGTGGAGAAGTACAAGGCTCGACTAGTTGCGAAAGGTTACTCCCAAATTGAGGGCATCGATTTTGGTGAGATTTTTTCACCTGTTGCAAAATTGATTTCTATTAGATTTCTTTTATCTATTTCTGCTGCTTTTGATCTTGAAGTAGAACAGATGGATGTAAAGACGGCTTTCCTACATGGAAATCTTAATGAAGAGATCTATATGAAGCAACCAGAACGGTTTGTGGTGAAAGGAAGAAAGGAGCTTGTCTGTAAGCTGAAAAAGTCTCTCTACGGTTTGAAACAATCTCCCAGAATGTGGTATCAAAAATTTGATACTTATATACTGGGACTTGGTTTCTCAAGAAGCAAAGCTGATCACTATGTTTATTTTAAGCTAATTGGTGATCATTTTATTTATGTAATATTGTATGTTGATGATATGTTGCTAATTGGAAACAACAAAGAAATCATCAAGGATGTCAAGAATCAGCTGTCATCTGAATTTGACATGAAAGATCTTGGTGCTGCAAATTTCATTTTGGGCATGGAAATAAAAAGAGATCGTGAAAACAGGAAACTCTGGTTAAATCAGAGGAAATATGTTGAAACGATATTGAAGAGATTTAATATGCAGGAAAGCAAACCAGTGAAGGTGCCCATTCCTGTAGGTGTAAGGTTATCTGCAGAACAGTGTCCCACTACACAAGAAGAGGTAGAGGACATGTCTCATGTTCCCTATGCTAGTGCAGTTGGCAGTCTGATGTATGCCATGGTTTGTACTAGACCAGATATAGCCCATGCAGTGGGAGTTTTGAGTAGATACATGTCAAAACCAGGAAAGGAACATTGGACTGCAGTAAAAAGGGTCTTCAGGTATTTGCGTGGCACTACAGATTCTGCAATCTGCTACCAAGGAAGACCCGGTCTAAACAGAGAGATAAATATACAAGGATTTGCTGATGCTGACTGGGCTGGAGATCTTGATCACAGAAGATCTACAAGTGGCTACGTGTTTAATCTATTTGGAGGAGCAATCAGTTGGATGAGTAGAAGACAAGCTGTAGTTGCACTCTCAACTACAGAAGCTGAATACATGACAGCTACCCATGCAAGTAAGGAAGCTGTATGGTTGCAAAGATTGTGTTCAGGTATTGGTTTTGTTCAGAATGCAGTAAAGATTGGCTGTGATAGCTCAAGTGCAATATTTCTAGCAAAGAACCCTGCTTATCACTCAAGGACAAAGCACATTGATGTGCAGTACCATTTCGTCAGAGACATGGTTGAACAAAACAAAGTGTTGCTGGAGAAGGTTGACACTTTGGTAAATGTTGCAGACTCTTTGACAAAGTCTGTGAGTACTCAGAAGTTCTCTTGGTGTAAAGAGAACATGGGCATTGTTGCCCTGAATTGTTGAAGTCATAAATTTCTCCTGAATGTGAAGAGAACAACAAGTGGGAGAATGTTGGGTATGTTATATCTCTTCACATGGTCGCTGCGTGTACAACACGATCCCTACGGCACTAGTACTCTATCGTGATTTTCGACCCATTGTACTAGTGGGAGAATGTTGGGTATGTTATATCGCAATTTTCGACCCATTGTACTCTATCTAATTCCGGTAAAAGGAATTAGGGTTGTAACCTAATTCGGGTATACGAATTAGGGTTTTAGATGCTGCAGAATACCATTTATTGTATTGTACATGTAAAATAAACATATAATGAAAAAGGAGCTATGCGGCTCTAAGTTTTGCTGGTTTTTTTCCCGGTTAAGGGTTTCCAGGTGAAAATCTATGTGTAATGTGTGTGCCATTGTGTATTTTCTGTTAATGCTTAAGAATCAATATAAGTTTGTACTTCACTGTTAAGGTTTAAAAATTACACTCTCCCTCCATCCCTATACCCCCATTCTCTCTAATTTCCCTTCTCTCCAAACCCCTAACCCCCTCGATCTCTACCTCTTTCTCTCCCCCAACCCCCCTCCTCCCCACTAACTATAATTTATCTATATCTCTCTACACCCTCTTCTCTGTAACTTCCATAATCCTTCCCTAACCACTAAACACCTCTCTCTCTCTCTCTATCTATCTATCTTAACCCCCCACTAATCTACCTACCCCTAACCCCTATACCTCTCTCTTTCCCCTTATTCTATAACACCCCCACTCTCTCTCTCTCTAACACGCACACACACACAAACACACACACACACACACACCTCTACTCCCGACCCTACAACTGACCCCCCCTCCTCCCTCCCTCTCTCTCCCACCACATCCCCATAACCTCCTCTCTCACACACTCTCTCTTCCATACTCCTCCACCTACACCTAACCAAAACCCATTTCTCTCTCCCCAACAACCTAACACCATCCCTCTCTCTCTCTCTCCAACCTAACTCCACTCCACTCTCTCTCTCGTACCACTAACCACCCTCACTCTAAACCCCTACTAATCCCCTACACCTCCACCTACCATAACCACCATCACTCTCTCTACTTACTCCCTAGCACCCCATTGATCTATCTATCTCACGCACACTCACCCCTCTACTCCCGCCCCTACAATTAAACCCCTCCACTCCCATACCCCCCTAACCTTTACTAATACCCTCTCAACATTCTATCTCTCCCCTACTCTTCCACCTACCCCTAACACCCACCTATTTCTCTCTACTCCTCATCTCGCTAACACCCTCCCTCTCTCTCTCTCTCTTATCCTCCCCTCTCTCTCTCCCCTACTCCAAACCCCTAAACTAACCTATACTCCCTTCTCTCTAACTGACATACTCCTCCTCAAATCCCTAACCCTCATGATATCTATCTCTTTCTCTCCCACAACATCTCTCTCTTCTACTTCCTTAACCCTTACCCAACATATATGCTTCTCTCTTATAACAAAACCCCCTACCTCTAACCAACCTCTCTCTTTCTCTACCCACATTCTATCTAATTTCCCTCCTCCTCCATAAACACCTAACCCACTCACTCTCTATCCTTTTCTTTCCTAACTCCCTCCTCGTCACTTCCCCTAATCCCATCCCACTCTCATTCCCTAATTATCCACCTACACCTAACCACCTCCCCTCTCTCCCTCGTATTCCCTAACACCCCCCCCCCTCTCTCTCTCTCTAACACACACACTCACCCCCCTACACCCACCCCTAAAAATAACACCCCCCCCTCTCTCTCACTTTATACCCCACATTCCCTACCCCAACCCCCACCTCTCTCTTTCTCTCTCTCTCTCTCTCTCTCAACCCCATACTAATCCACCTACCCTTCACTCACATGCCCTCTCTGCTACCTATTCCATAACACCCCTATGCCTTCTCTCTCTCTCTAACACATACACTCACCCCTCTAATCCCACAAATAAAAATAACCCTATCTCTCTCTCTCTCTCTACCCCTCATTCTGTCAAATTTCCCTCATCCTCCATAAATCTATAACACCCCCAACCTCCATCTCTTTATCTCCCCCAACCCCCTCCTCTCCACTACCCTTAATCACCCTTTCTCTCTCTCTCAATCACATATTAATCCACCTACCCTTAATCCCCACCCCTCTACCACCCCTATTCCTAACACGCACCAACTCTCTCTCTCTCTCTCTCTCTCTCAAACACACACATTCACCCTCCTATTCCCACAACTAATAATAATCCTCTTGCTCCCTCTCTCTATTTCCCCCCTCCTCCCCCAAACCATTACTAACCCCCTCTCTTAATATTACTCTCTCGTCTCTCTCTCCACCCTAACCCCACTCTTTCTCTATCCTTATCTCTCTTCCTATGTCTCCCTTTCTACCTGCTCTGACCAATAACCACCCTCTTGAAAGCATACTCGCTCTCCCCTTATTCATATCCCCCCTTCTCTATGTTCTCCTAATCCTCATCCCCAAACCACTAACAACCGTCCCACCATATTTCTCTTTATCTACCCCACCTCCCTACCCACCTATCACTCTATATCTCTCTCCCACCTTATGTCCCCCCCTCTCTCTCATTCCTATTCCTAACACTGAGCACCCCTCTTATCCATATGCCCCCCTTATCTATGTTCTCCTAATCCTAATCCCCCAACCACTAACAAAACTCCCACCATATTTCTCTTTATATACCCCCACCTATCTATCTCTCTCTCTCTCTCCCTCTCTCTCTCTCTCCAACAACTAGCCACCCCTTCTCTCTCTCTCTCTCTCTCTCCTCTCTTCTCTCTCTCTCTCCTCTCTCTCTCTCTCTCTCTCTCACTCTCTCTTCACTTTCCCAAATCCACCCCTCTCTCTATGTTTCTCCTAATCCCACTCCCCAATACCACTAACCAACTCTCCACCATGCCTCTCCCTATATACATCTACTTTCCTCCTCCCCCCCCTCTCTTGTCTCTCCTCTCTATACTTCCCCATTTACTTTAACTTCACTCTTCCTCCACAAACCCATAACCCTACCAATATATCTCTCTCTACCCAATAACAAAACTCATCATCCCCCCTATCTATACCCCCTCTATCTTCCTAACCCCAACCTTGAACTTGTCACCCCCTACCCATAAACCCTCTCTTTCTCTATTTTCTACTCTTAAACCCCATAAATATGTCCCTAACTAGCCTATTTTTTCCTCTATCTCTAACCCCCCTCAACTCTACCACTTACTTTTTCCAATATCAATACTCCTTAACTATACCCCCCTTTTCCCTAACTAACCTACTCTTCCCCAAACCCCTAACCCTACTACTCTTTTTCTTTATGTCCCCCAAGCCCCTCCTCACAGTAATAACCAACCCTCTCTCTCATTCTCTCTCTCTCCTCTCTCAAATCCATACTCCCCCCTACCAATCAAATCCATCGCTCTATATCTCCCCCTACTCCCTAACACCTCTCTCTCACACACACACACACACACACACCCCAACCACCAACAACTCTCTCTCTCTATATATATATATATATATCTAACTTGTCTCAACGCCTAACACCCCTCGCTCTCTTTTTAAAAACCCATCTGTCGTTAACCCATACCCTCTCTCTATCCTACTCTTACAACTAACCACCCCCCTTGTCATCTCTCTCTCTCTCTATATATATATATATCCTATTACCACTAACCACCCCCTTGTCATCTCTCTCTCTCTCTTGTACCACCACTAAACACCCCTTTCACTCTCTCTCTCTCTTGTCTCCCTATCCAAAAGACATCACACACACACAAACACAACTCTACACACACCCCAAACACTAACCACCCTCCTCCCTCTGCTCCTCCCCCTACCCTTTACTAACATTCTTTCTCCTTCTCTCTCTTCCCTACTCATACACCTACCCCTAACTTCCACCACTTTATCTCTCCCAAAAACCCCTAACACTACACTCTCTACCTCTCTTTCCTCTCTACCCCTAACCCCCCCTCTCTCTCCATAACAACCCCTCTATCGCTAATGCCTACCTACTATATCTCTCTCTATCATACTCTTACCACTAACCACTATCTCTCTCTCTCTATCTCTATCTCTATCTCTATCTATCTATCTATCTCCATCCCCTACCACCATTGACCACCCCTTGCACTCTCTCTCATTGCCCTACCCACAAGAAACTCTTCTCTCTATGTTTCTCCTTATCCAGATCCACCTACTCCTAACCATTCCTACCAACATCTCTCTCCATATATACCCCCACCTCCCTACCCATATCTCTCTTTCTTTCTCCCCCCTATACTCACCCATTATCTTTAAATATCATTCTTTTACCTAAGCCCATTTAACCCCCCCACTCCCTATCTCTCTCTAACCCCAAACCCAAAACTCCTCATCACCTTACCTCAACCCCCCCCCCCTCTCTCTCTCTCTCTCTCTCTCTCTCTCTCTCTCTCTCTCTCTCTCTCTTTCTCTCTATCTATCTTTATCTATTTGTAACCCCCCCTCACTCTCACAAACACCCATCCTTTACCTTTATCTCTCCCAAACCCCTCCCTCTCTCTCTCCCACTCTCACTCCCCCAACCCCATAACTCCTCAACTATAACCCTTTCACCCTAACTATCTAACTCCTCTCCAAAGACTTTACCCTCCTGATATCTATCTCTTTCTCTCACCCAAGACTCCCTGTCTCCCATATAACTAATCAGACCCCCTAAGCTATCTCTCTCTCTCTCTCTAACCCTTATCCAAACTCTCTCCTACCTCTAACTACCCTTCTCTCTCTCACTCTACCCCCATTCTCTATAATTTTCCTCCTCCTCCCCAAACCCCTAACCCCCTAAATCTCTATCTATTTCTCTCCTCCCCACTTACCCTAATCACCCCCCTCTCTATCTCTCTTTCTACTAATCCACCTAAACCTAACCTACACATCTCTCTCCCACCCTATTTCCTAACACACCCCACTCTCTCTCTTTAACACACACACTCACTCGCCTACTCCCACCCCTAAAACTAACCCCCCATCTCTCTATCTCTATATACACCCCATTCCCTATAATTTTCATCATTATCCCAAAACTCCTAACACCCCTGATCTAAATCTCTTCCAATCCCCAAAGCTCTCCTCCCCACTAACCCTAATCACCCTCTCTCTCTCAATCCCTCTCTCTCTCTCTCTCAATCTCGTAGTAATCCACCTACCCCTAACCTCAACCCCCTCTCTCCCCCATTTACCAAAACATCCCCTACTCTCTATCTCACTCTAAAAAAAACACACTCACCCTTCTTCTCCCACCCCTAAAATTAATCCTCTTGCTAAATCTCTCTCTCTCTACCCCTCCTCCCCCAAAACCATTACTAACACCCCCACTCTCTCTCTCTCTATCAAACTCATACTAATCCACCTACACCTAAACCCCATCCCTCTTTCCCCCCATATTCCCTAACACTCCCCTGCTCTCTCTCTCTCTCTCTCTCTCAAATATACTCACCTCCTTCTCCCAAACCTAAACCTAACCCTCTCTCTCTCTACCACCCTTCTCTTGAATTTCCTTCATCCTCCCAAAACCCTTAACATACCTGATCTCTATCTCTATCGCTTTATCTCCCCTAGCCCCCCTTATCTCCAAAACCATTACTAACCTCTTCTCTTAGTCTTACTCTCTCTCTCTCTCTCCACCCTAACCTAACTCTCCCTCTATCCTTCTTTTTCTCTATCTATGTCTCTCTTTCTCCCTACTCCTACAACTAAACCACTCACTTATGTGTGAGCACTCTCTCTACTTATCTATAATACCCACCTCTCTATGTTTCCCCTAATCCCCAACCACTGGACACTAACAACCCTCCCACCATATTTCTATTTATCTACCCCCACCTCCATTCCGACATCTCTCTTTATCTCTTTCTCCCCTTATATTCCCCCTCATCTCTCTCATTCCTACTTCTACCACTAACAGCCCCACCCTCTCTCTCCCCCCACTTACTCCTACAACTAACCACCCTCTCTCTCTCTCTCTCTCTCTCTCTCCCTCTTTCCCCTATCCCAAAGACACCCCTCTCTATGTTTCTTCTAATCTTACTCCCCAATACAATTAACCAACCCACCAAAATATCTCTTTTTATATACCTCCACTTTCCTTCCCACCTCTCTCTCTCTCTCTCTCTCTCTCTCTCTCTCTCTCTAATCCCAACAACCAAACTTCTCATCACCCTATCCATACCCCCTTCTCTCTCCCTACCCCCAACCCTCAAATACTCACCCCCCTCCACCCTTACCTCCTTTTTTTTTTCTACTCTTAAACCCCTATCTATCTCCAATAGTCGTTAACTATACCCCCTTTATCTCTAACTACCCAAACATATGACCCTACTGATCTTTATCTCTTTATGTACCCCAAGCCCCTTCCTCACCCATACCCCTAATCACCCCCATTTGTCACTATTTCTCTCTCTCCCCCCCTCTCACTCTCTCTCTCTCTCTCTCTCTCTATTTGTAACCCTCCTTCACTCTCACAAACACCCCTCCTTTACCTTTCCCTCTAAAAACCCCCTGCTCTCTCTCACTTTCCCTCTCTCACTCCCAGAACCCCACAACTCCTCAACTATAACCCTTTCATTCTAACTATCTAACTCCTCTCCAAAGACTTGACCCCTCTTGATCTCTATCTCTTTCTCTCACCCAAGACCCCTCATCTCCCGTGTAACTAATAAGACCCCCTAATCTATCTCTCTCTCTCTCTCTCTAACCCTTATCAAAACTCTCTCATTTTCTCTTATAAAAACACCTTGAAGCATAAAAGCTTCGCTGAAGCGTAAAAGCTTCTTTTACTGCAGTAAATACTTAGAAAGCCCACAAATAATCAGACACCCACATTTTGAGGAATAATAAGATATTTATAAAATATATGATAAGATGATTAGATGGTTACAATGTAATGAGAGCCCCGTATAAATACAATTCCAAAGGGCACCTCTAATGGTTGTTCACAAGGGTTATGCCTTCGATAATTATTGTTAATTACTATTATTACTATTATTATTTAATATCTATATATTTTAGGTTGGTTACATTGTCTTCCCCTTAAGGGAAGCTTTGTCCTCAAAGCTTTGTTGAAGACAAGGGTTATGTCTGATTTTTTGTTTGAACTGTCATCTCTAGATCCTTTCTTTTAGTATTTGCGACACTTGAGGAAAAGAGGCGATACAAGTTACGAATTCCATAGAAGAACCGTCACATCGTTTCTAATGTGGTCCATCCGAGATCTATTTTTATCGGAGCTATTTGATCGCTTTGTGGGATGGGTCTTTTCGTTTGCTGCTTAGTATGTTGATTCGATGTTCTTGCTTGTCTAACATCATAATTCCTCTGTATATGTTCATTTTGACCCTTTCGTTGGTCAAAATGATGTTTATAATTGGGGTGTCGATAAGGAGTTCTTGTTGTTTGTTTTTATGTTGGATTGACTCATTTTTTAACTGTGATGAGGATTGAATTTGTATTTAATTCTTCTTCTTCAACTTGAGTTTGTTTTCTGGAGAGTTTGGATGCTTCCTTCTGGATTTGCGCTACTTTGTTCTCCAGTAGATTGTTATTACTCTAAATTTTTTTGAACCTTTCGTCTTGCGACTTTTTGTCCTCTTTTAACTTCTTGACTTGTTCCTCTAGTTCTTGATTAAACTTTCCGAGGTGTTGGATTTCTTCTTGCTTTTCTAGTATTCTTCCTTCAAGATCTTCATTTGAATGCTCCGTCGTCCGAATATGTTTCAACTTCTTGATTTTTGTAAGTAATGTCTTGTTATGAATTCTTAGTAGAAATAGTTCTTCGGTAATGCTTGCTAATTCATCCTTGAATTTCTTAATTTCCAGCTGATGTGTCTTCTTAATGTTGTCATATAGTTGCTAAAGTTTTTTCTTCTATTGTTGATGTTGACATCTCTCTGATTCTTGATTTTCTAGCTTTCTCTAGGTTTGCAACAATTTCGTATTCTTATCCATGATGAGCTTGTTTAAGTGCTTTATGTCATCTTCTAAATCGTTATTACTTCCATACGAAGATTCGTCGACATTTTTGAAATTTCTGATTTTATCTTCCAAATTTTGATTGTGTTAGATGTGAAATTTCCTTAGCCTTATCTAATAACCTATTCTGGAGCTCTTGATTTTGATTTTTTAATCTTTGATTCTCATGTTCTGTTAAACGATTTTTCATTTCTTGCTTTATAATTTTGAATTGAATATTTCTATTGGTTGCTTGTAACAACGACATTATTTTTTATTTTGAATTCGCCATAATTCGTGGTTTGGACGATAACTTGGTCTTCCTTGATGATACTGGTCTCGACTTTGACGATAATTAGTCTTTTTTGGCTTGACTTCTTTGATGATAGTGCGTCTTGACTTCTTGATAAGCCTTCCTTGACTTTGAATTCTTCAACGATAAATGATTGTCCTTGACTTTGATTTTTTCGGTGATAAGTGTTCTCCGACTTCTTTGACAATAAGGAGTCTTGCTTGGACTTTTGATTTTTTTCTTTCTTCCTTCTTTTTTTCTTCTTTGACCTTGTCTTATTCTATAGTAAATAATCTTCTCTGGATTTGTCTTCCTTGACTTTTGATTTTTTATAATAATAATTATTATTAAAATTTAATAATAATATTATTATTAATATTTTTTTTCTTTAAATTCTTCTTCGGCTTTGTCTTTCTTTGGTTTTGTTTGATTATATTGTCTTCTTATTAGGTTAAATAACCTCTTTTTTCTTCCAGAGTAATTATTATTTTAATAAAATAATAAAATAATAATTATTATATATTTTTTTAATAATAATAATTATTAATTAATTAATTAATATTATTATTATTATTAACGTTTTTATAAACTATATTTTTTTAGCCGATAGTTTATAAACTATATGTTTTTATAAAGTATATATATAGATAGTTTAATATATAGTTTTTTTTTCAAATATTAAAATATTTAAACAATTATAATAACACTATTATAAGGTTTTAATATTTAAATTTTTTTCTAGGGTTTCAATGGTGGGAGGGATGAGGAAATGGAGGGGGAATATGCTGGACGATAAGGCCGCGAGGGAGAGTGGAGGAATTGGACATGGGGGAAAGGTGGGATGACGTGGTATATGGGAGGAGGGAGGAGTGTTAGGCACGTGGAGTGGAAGGAGAGCAGGCGCGGCAGGATCACTGGAGGGAGTGGATGTTGTGGATGGCGGTGGGGAGATGGTGGAGGAGGTTAGCGGGGAGGGAGGCATAGGCAGTGGTTGGCATAGAGTAGAAGGATGGAAGGGAAGGTGGGAGGGGAGTTTAAGGAAGAAGGAAGAAGGCGCGGGGAGGGGGTTTGCATGTGGAGCGGCATGGAGCACTGAAGGATGGTGGAGAGGTGGACATGGAGGGACGAGGGAGAAAGTGGGAAGGAGGGCACAGGACAGTGGGAAGGATGGCTGCACGAATGACTATGCAGAGGTGGTGAAGGATGCAGAGGGAAATGCGTGAGGTAGGGGGAAGCACGTGGGTGTGGGGTGCAACGAAGAAGGAGGAGGCGGGGATGGGGATCGTAGGGATGATAGTGGATGTGGAGGGCGTGTGGCCGAGCAGTTGTTAACACCCAAAAAGTGCTCACTAGCTCATTTACCACATTATATGGCTCATTTGTCCATTTTCCTACCATATTTCCATTAAAATCCCAAAAAATCCCATTAAAAAGCCTCCAAAAGGCCTAAAATGCCTCCAAAAGGCCACAAAACCATCAAAATAGCCTAAAAAAGGCTAAAAAAACCCCCTTTTCCTCCAAAAATAGCAAAAATCCCCTAAAAAGGGAATAAAAATATAAAATAATGAGGAAAAGGAGGAAAAAACCCTATACAGCTGCCCAAAACCATGTGTTTCCTAAAACCATGGGTCAGCACTCCACCACCAAAAAACTATAAATAGGTGATGGAGATCCCTTATTCCATATCCACAATCACAAGCACCCTTACTCTGCCAAAATCTCTCTCGAAACCCTAGTTCACCTTTGAACTATTTTCACCTTGAGAGCCACCTTTGGCCCATCCCCAACATTGGAGAAGGAGAAGGAGCATTCAGAAGCTTGGAGCATCCTCTTGGACACTGCAAAGGGCTTCACCAACCTTGACACTCAAGGTAACATCAATACAAAGTCATTCTTTCATTTTGGTGTTTATGCTTCATGCTTGTCTTAGAAATAATTTAATTTTTTATTTTTGCATAATTAGTTTAATATACTGAACTGCTACTAAGGATTCCATTCTCCTTAGTAGGTTCTCATTGGCACAAGCTAGGGGTAAAACCCTAGCTACAGTTTTGGCGACTCCCCTAGTTTTCGAATTTCTGGTTTCCGTTTTTAAATTTTTTCTTTCGGCTGTCCCTTTCGGCCGCTGCATACCGCGTCTTTTTCCTCTGCAGTCGCGTCCCGACCGCGCCTTTCAGGCCTTTACCCGCGATCCGACTGTGGCTCTCAGACTGCTTCCGACGCTCTGCCGGCGGATTCAAGTCTGTTACCTGCGATCCGACCGTGGCTAATCGGCCTGTTTGCCGCGATCTGACTGCGCCTGTCGGCCTTTTTCCTGCGTCGCGACTGCGGCTTTCTGCCTCTTTCGCGCGTCCCGACTGCGCCTGTTAGCCCTTTTGCCGCGACCCGACTGTGTCTTTTTCCATTTTTCCTGCGTCCCGACTGCCACTGTTGGCCCGATAGCCGCGACCCAACTGTGCCTTTTCCCCTGTTTCCTGTGTCCCGACTGCCTCTGTTGGCCCGATAGCCGCGACCTGACCGCCGCTGTTTCCCTTAAACCTGCAGTCGGCCTGTTCTGATCCGCCACAGACCCGCGGTCTGATTTCTGCTCTTTTCCTGTTTTGAGCCCAGCCCCTCTTGCTGCAATATTTTCTGCATTTGAACATCCCTCTGTCCCACCTGCAGCCCACTTCCTTACAGCCTTTCTGCAACATAATTCTTGTTCCTTTTACAGAATCTTTTTAAAATTTCAATATTTTTATTTCAGAAAATTTTGCAAATTAAAAGAATCAATTTCAGCATTATTGATAGATTGGAAGTTGCCCTCCCTTGTGGCACTTCTGTTTTTGGGTTCAACACCTCACGAGCACACACTCTGTCACATTAAATCAAGTGAGCCTTAAAAAGTACCTAACTAAACCAACATTCTAACCCCACTTGGGGAACACAAAAGAATCATTGTAGTTAGGTAGGATCAGGGGGATAGGCTTCCAATAACACCCCTTGGTTATTTCACTTGAGACATAGTTGTTGTCCAAATAGGGAACCAAAATCCCCTAGTAATTTTTGGCACGGTCACGACCAGTTTATCAGAGGGCCTCTCCCTTAGGAGGGTTGAAGTCGGGAGACTGGTTCCGGAGGCCTGAGTGGAATACCGCACTCCATTCAGTAACCGAAGGGCTACCTTTCGCGGTTCGCGGGATATCCCTGTATAGGGGTATTGCGGTCAACGAACTAAACGGCAGATTCACCTTTCTGGACGTGTCATGAACGGGGTATCTTAGTTGCCATTCTTCTAGGATTGACTACCCGATGTCCCTCCCGGTAGGGGGATATCATAGCCACTTGGCTTTCCTACTCATATTGTCTGACTTGGATTTCATCACCTTGCAGAGGATATGTTTAGTTAAGTCAGAATACTTTTAGTTAGGTGTTTGCATGCTCCTTTACCTCCCTTTGGTCTAGTGAGTCCACCATTTTTCTTTTTTAGGAAACCTGCTGCTTGTTGGTATTCTGACCATCTTTGTTGTTACTCCACCTATTGTAGCACAGCTGTTGCAGTGGGTGTTTTGAGTTGGTTTTTGGCCTGAGTGCCTTGCTTTTTAGCTCTCCTTCTGCACACTCGGTTGCATTAGGATTTTTTGAGCTGTTTTCATACTCACCTCAACCCACAGAGACTTAGACACCATCTGTCACCATTGAGTCCCCGAGACATTCTCGGCGCCTCAGGGGCGAGCCCCCACAGCACGGTTCTCTCGACACCACTCGTCATAGATTCCGATCATTGTCCGTTGATACCACTCATCACAGATCTAGAGCCTTGTCACTTGACTCCACCCGTCAGCGACGTAGGTCTCCGTCACCAGATAGTGACGCACCTTACTTTACCTCTGATTCTGACGAAGAGTCTGAGAACCCTATTTATACTGCCCCTACTAGCCCCATGGCTGGTACGACTTCCACTCCATTTGTCATAGGGACCATTGGTGGCACATCCACCACTACACCAGTTACTACACCTATTTTTGGTATGCCCTCCATGGGGCAACCATCTACCGTTCCCCTCACGGTACCTATTCCCACAGCGGGAATACCTATCCCCACTACATCAGTGGCTCACACTACCCATGGTGGTGCTGGACCATCCTCCACTACCTCAGTTCCCCCACTTGGGAGCACCACCCTAAATCTTGTCCCTCCACTTGGGGGCACTGGCCCCAACTTGGTCCACAGCACTACTGTGTCACAGCCTTCTTCCAGTTTTCCGTTCATGGCTAGCCTCAACCTACCTGACCTGGCCAGATTGACCAACGATCCTATTCGACACGACCCTATGTGGCCTCATATGCCTACCAAACTACCCTCTGACATCCCTAAATTCGAGGGTAAGGCCGGTGAGGACCCACAAAACCATATCATGTCTTTCCACCTATGGTGTTCCTCTAACTCCATCGTGGATGACTCTGTTCGCCTTCGTCTCTTACAGCGCACCTTCACTGGCTCTGCAGCCAAGTGGTATATTGAGCAGCCTCATGGGACCCACGCCACCTTTTCTTCCCTGGCCTCGACCTTCCTGCAGTTCTTCCAGTTGCCAGTCCGCTATGACGCGGGCGTTGAGATCCTTCTATCTTGTAGACAAAACACGGCTACCCATATCACGGACCACATCCATGAGTGGCGTAGACGCCGTAGCTTATGCAAGATTAAACTAGATGACCGTATCTTCCTCGATTGGTTCCTCAAGTCCCTGCTTCCTGTCATCGCTAAGGATGTAGCTTCAGAAAGACCCCAGTCTGAAGAAGAGGCCATCCTTAAGGCACAGCAGTTCGACCTCATTTACGCCCAGTCGGGTTACCTTTATACCATTATACCTGACGCCCCTCGCGGCGAGTCCTCCCATCATGATGCGCCGGGGGCATCCCACGCTGCAGATGGTATCATTGGTCGTGTTTCTTCGCATCCCCAACCGTTTTCTATAGCACGACCTTCCCCTGGCCCCGACCTGTCGAGGGCCACCTCCCAGTCTGGAGCAACCAACTCATATGCTCCCATGACACCTCACCATTCCCATGGACCTTCATGTCCACCTCAGTGCTTCGGGTATGCGACTCCTGCTTATGCTCCTCCAGTCGCCCCTCAGCCTTACTACCATCAGCAGACTGCCCCAGCTCCTGCGCCTTCACAAGCCCCACCAGCTTATTATCCACCCCAGGCAGCCCCTGCGGCACATCCACAACCTGCTCCGCAGTCCTATCAGCAACCCCCTCAAGTTGCTGCACCTGCTCAGCCTCAACCTGCATATCATCCTCCGCAGCCTGCTCCTACGCCTGCGCAACCTCAAAATCCACCTGCTGCCTAGGGGCAAGTTTACGCCCAACATAACCCGCAGCAAAACCAGAATAACCAACGTAACCAGGGCCAACAGAACCGCGGCAAGGGCCGTAATCGGGGAAACAACCAACCTGCAGACCAAGCTGGTCAACCGGCTAATCCCCCTGACAATAACAATGCGGCCCCCGCTAATCAAAACCCTGATCGCCCGCCCAAGCAGGCCAAAAACCCCAATCTGTGAACAAACCACCCTTGTTCTATTTGCGGAGTCTATGGACATTACACCCACGCTTGCCCACATTTAGAGCGAGCTCGACAGCTTTGGGTTGACGAGGCCCATCGCCAAGGGCATGCGGCTCCCCAAGCACCGCCCAACCCCCCCCAACCTCAGCAACCCCCTTTGGTGCTGCAAAACCCCTTACCGACCCAAGGCGTAGTGAACACTCAGCCGTTGGCTCCCCATCAAGCCAATGCGACCCAACAACAACAGATCACCTACGCTGCCCCTGATCAACCCATGTTTGACTCAGGTACCCACCACTTACTGATGATGTCATCTGCTGACGTCAACCTCCAGACCCGTCGGAACCAATATGGCTCCACCTCTGAAGCCCCTCCCACGGATAAACCTACTAACGCCCATCCCACCGATCAGGCGTTACGTATACCTCCGCCGCCCATAGACGGCGCTGCGAAAGCACCTCGTTTCCCACTTCGCCGAATCAACAATAACCCTAATGCGCGTGCTGCGTCAAACTACAACATCGTAGACGACTTAGCCCAATCTCCCGCAGCCATGTCTGCGTTAGAAGTTTTGAAGAACTGCCCTTCCCAGCGCAAGACTTTACTCTCCGCCATTGGGGGGATTGACCCAACCGATTCGCATTTGATGGCCTTTGATTTAGACCAGTCTGAACCACGCCTACCTTCCAGCTTAGCCTTCCAAGTTACTGTCTCCGTTAGGAATCTTGTTATCCATCGGTGCATCATCGATGAGGGTGCTTCCACATGCGTTATGTCTACATTTGTATGGCAGAAGCTAGGATCCCCTCCTCTCCAGCAGTCCACCACTGCGTTACGTGCCTACGACGGTCGTTCGGCCCAGCCCCAAGGCCTTCTACCCAACGTTCCAGTCCAGTTAGGTGGTAAAACAGTCCTTATTGACATAGAGGTAATCAATGCCCAATTGGATTACAACCTTCTACTTGGCCGTAGCTACATGTATGCCATGCGGGCAGTTGCCTCTTCTGTCTTTCGCACCATGATGTTCCCCCACGAGGGACGCGTGGTTAAGATTGACCAGCTCACCTACTATGATCCCAGTGCTCCGGCGGCACCGGAAAATGTTCTCCCCATGGTTGAACAACCTGTTTCTCCTGCCAACACCTCGTTTGTTTCCTCTACGGGGCCTGGAGTCTACTCAGACGCGCCGATGACCTCCACCTTTCAATCCATTCCTCCGCCGTCATCTACGCCCGAAATGTCTGACTTATGTACCTTGTCCCATGACATCCTACCACCTAACAATCAACCATCCTTGTTGCCTAAACCACCATTGGTACCTAGTCACATTGGTGTTACACCGATCCATACGATCCCCTTCCTAGTTCCTCCAGCAGGAGTAGTAAGCGCCCCGGTCATGGCTACCCTTAGCCTCCCTGGGTTAACCTTGGGATTACCTGTATGGTACCTTTCGCCTCCCGTTCGCCCGCCGACACCAGATGTCGTCCTCCAGCCGGTGCAACCCATGGCTACTACCACCCACCCACCTCCCGGGGTCTCTACCCCTTCGTCCTCCACGACACCTCCTCCTCCTCCTCAACCCACTGGGGGCAGAGGTCCTCAACCTTACACTGCTGTCCCACCTCCCAAGACAGTCAAGAACCCTCCAGTGTTTCGTACTCCTCCCAAATGCTCGCTGTGTGACGAGTTGGGCCATGCGACCCACCAATGCCCACAGTTACCCGCATTACAGAAGCACATGCAAATGCTCGATGATGACCCCAACATCCCAACTGTCGAACTAAACCCCACTCCTAAACCTAAAGATAAGTCCCTACGTACCAACCACTCATGCGCCATCTGCGGTATTTACGGGCACTATTCACATCATTGTCCCGATCTCCCGGATTACAGAGCAGCTCTTTACGAGATGAACAATCTGGACCTTGAGACGGCACCACCTACCATTGAGGAGATCTACCCCCCAGTCTCTCCCCCTTCTGAAGAGGTTAATATCATCTACATGATCTCTTCAACCAACACTTCCACTACCCCCTCGTCAACCGATTTGACGACGCAGACTTTCCGTACTGATGAGGAGATTCTTGAGGCCCTAACTGCCCCGGATTATCCTTGGGATGATATGCACCACCGTTCCTATTTCATCCCAGAAGCATCTTCCTCTAGCACCGCTACCCAATACGCGGTCGAATCCAAAGACTTCCTCCCCACCAAGGTTGACTGGTTCAAGGACCCTATCCCTGCTCCTGATGCCTTCGAGGAGGGCAACATGGCCAACATCTCACCTGTCATCCAAGTTGATATTGCTGCTCCAGGTCGTGCCCCTGAACTCATTACTCTAGGAGCATTCTGCAGTAAACAAGAGATTGAGGACTACACACACCTTTTCAAAGAATTCCGTGATGTCTTTGCCTGGTCTTATACCGAAATGCCTGGTCTTGATCCCGCAATTATAGAGCACCACATTGACACATGGCCTGATGTAACCCCCGTTCGTCAAATACAACATTCTCTTCCTCCCTCAAAGTTCCCAGGATATGCCCCTGAACTCATCACTTTAGGAGCCTCCTGCAGCGAGCGGGAGATTGCGGATTACATACAACTCTTCCAAGAGTTCCGTGATGTCTTTGCTTGGCCCTCTAACGGAATGCCCGGTTTCGACACCGCCATTCTCAACCATCACATAGACACACGGCCAGAGGAACTCCATGTTCTTACTGAAACCAACTCTAAAGGCCTCCCTTTACGCAACCCCCATGATGGGTTGCATCCTACGGAATCTCTATCCATAGAATAATTCGCGGCCCCCTTTTTGGTCCGCATTGTACAGTTTGCTCTCTTTTTGTTTTTCACTTTTTTACCATCATCTTACATTCATCCTTTCTGCATGATTACAGATGGACCATCTTCCACCTTGTTACACTGGCTTCACTGACGGCGCAAGCCGCTGGTCTCCCAACCTGGCTTCTGCAGCATGGTTCTTGTACTCCCCTTCCAACGAGATGATTCACCTTGACGGGATATGTATAGGCGCTGCTACCAATAACCAGGCGGAGTATGATGCCGTGACCGGTCTCCTGACTGCCGCCCTCCAAATGGGCATAAGTCACCTTCATGTGTTCCTTGACTCCCAGCTACTTGTCTCCCAGCTCAACAACTGCTACCAGGTGCGTGATCCATGCCTTTTTAGAAAATTCCTGCGCACAAAACAACTCAGTCGACAATTTGAATCCATCACATTCACACATGTTCCCAGAGCTCAAAATCGTGTCGCAGACCAAATGGCCAACAACATCCTAGACTGGCATATCAATCACGCCATGTAACATCATGCATCATCATCCCATAGCACCTCATAAAAATACATATAAAAACCCAAAAAGATTGCATCGCATCTACATTTGCATCCCTGTACATACACCACATACATATCCATAGGGGCATCCACGTGCCTAAACAACCATATATCATGTCACATCACATAAAATACACAAGGGGCATCCATGTGCCTAACATCCTAACCTACTTGCATCCACGTGCAATGTAAACATATCATAACACATAAAGCGCATCCACGTGCGTACAAATACAACAACATCATATAAAAAGGTGCATCCACGTGCATATATATATCTCTCAAAAAATATACATGTTCAGTGCTATACATGTCCTGAGTACCCCTGTACTCAGCTATACAAAAAATGGCTATACATGCCTACAACCTCATCTACATACATGCCGTAGCTACAAAACTCGGGGGGAGTCCCCTGCACTCCCTAATGAGAGTCGTATCCTGCATCACTGCCAGCATCGGCTGCCTCTGAGTCCTCCCCTCGCTCCTCCTCTGGCAAGTCCTCCTCGCCTCCGGCCTCCTGTGCCCGAGCCCGGTCCACCAAAATCGCCACCCGAATCGCGATGGACCTAAACTCACGGGGTGCCCCCATGCAATCCCGCACCACATCCGGATCGACATCTCGCCAACCCTCGTCGGTCACTCCTATCAATAACCGATCTAAAAGCTCCCGTACAGACTCTAGGGTCACCTCTGGGTCCCGGCGCCGCACCTCTCCTCGTCCAGGCAGAGCTGGCACGGCCACAATACCCCGCCGGGCCACATGCCCTGGAGGTGGCCTCGGGCCCACATCTGCACAAACCAACCATATGTCAGTCACCGTATATCCATCTACTATCATATACATAAAATATGACATACATAACATGCAATAAAAACACACACGTACCGTCGGGACCCCATGCCTGTCCTGGTGCTCGTGGCGCCTCCGGATCTCCTGTGAAGTCCATATCCCGATACGGGAAGTCATCCAGCGTCAGTGGTATCTGAAGCCACTGCAGGTACAACTCCTGCGTAAAATATCTTCCCACATCGCCGCCACCACGGCGGCGCATCATCTCACCCCAACGGACCATCCTCGGCTCCCTCATCCCTCCTGCCCTAATCGGCACCCGTGGCCGCAGTGTGGGTACCCTCTCCATAAAGAAGGCACATAGGAAGGACCCAAAGCAAAAGCCCTTGCCATCTTCCTTCGCTGCCGTCAGCTGTCGCTGAACGCAGGTCAGGAACATCTGGCCCCAGGCGTAGTACGTCCCATCTAAGACGCGCTCTACCATCTGCATCTGCCCCCCAGACACCTTCTCCGGTGACTGGGAACCCAATACCCGCACCACACACGCCGCCATGGCCTGCACCGCCGGCTCCTGTAGATCCCTCACCAGGAGTGCATTCCTATGCACCCTCGCGTCCTGACCGCAGTACCTCTCCAACATGTCCTCCATGTCGACGTCCGCGGAAACCCGCGGCTGTGTGTCTGCCACCCTGCCCAAGTAGGGTAACCCCGTCAGAAAGTAAACATCGGTCAGGGTAAGGTCCACCCTCTCACCCTGTACCCGGAAAGCCTGTATATCCGGCTCCCAGAAACTGATCAGACGGTTCAGCAACAATGTTGCTGTCTGTATCATAGGTATCTGTGCGAACTTCAAAAGTCCGCACAACCCCAGCACTATCCGCACATGGCGGTTCTCTCGGATGAAACCCATGGTCTCATCAGGGATCTCCCGCTCTCTCCAGAGAACCTGGGGCATCCTGCCAATCACACAAAGTGAACTCATCAGTCTCATGACAACTTAAGAAAAATACTTTTTCCCCTCCCAGAAGCCCTAATAGCTCGGCCCAAAACCGCGGCTTTCGGGCTTCCTGCCGCGGTTTCCAACCGCGGCTGTCAGGCACATAGTCGCGGTTCCCAACCGCGCCTGTCAAGCCCTAAACCCGCGGTTGGGAACCGCGTGTTCCTCCTTGGAACTCGCGGTACTCGACCGCAGTTCCATCCAGGAATCACGCGGTCTCCAACCGCGTGATTCGGCCCGAAACTCGCGGTCTTCAACCGCGGTTTCGTCCCCCTAACCCGCGGTCCACTCCACGTGGACCGTACAAATCAACCCTGGGACCCACTACCCAACCCCCAACCCGAAAAAAAAAATATGCAGGTATGAGTTTCACGAAATACCTGTATCTCGCGGATCTGCAAACAGCCAGACGGATCGTCCAGAAAAGCCACCTAAGCTCTGGTCCACTCAACTCACAAGTCAAAGTCAACAAAGTACAAATGACACATGTCATGTTGGACCCACCACTATTTATAGTCGGTTGACTTTTTCTTGTTTTGGTCATTCTGGCCCCATACGGCGTCCATTTTACAAACCATTTCCACCACTGGAATCAGCGCGACGTGACCGTCATGATGGTCACCTCGTTGCATTATTTTTGTCCTGTCATTTTTTACCCATTTTTCAGACGCCACTAGTCGCCTCGGTTTGCGTGCCACATCGGCCGTTCTCCGTTTTTCACATGTTTTATATCATCGGATTCATTTTTCCGAGCTGGTGATGATGCTAGAGATCATTTCTCGCTCTCACCTCCAGATTTTCCGGGCATTTTTCAAAATGCCCCCGTCACCTCGGTTTGCGTGCCACATCGGCCGTCACCCGTTTTTGACATCCTTTATATCGCCGGATTCATTTTTCCGAGCTCGTGATGATGCTTGAGATCATTTCTCGCTCTCACTTGGTACAATTTCAACATTGTGTCCCAACACCTTGCTGCCTCGGTTTGCGCGCCACATCGGCCGCCATCGGATTGTTCCACATTGTTACATGAGCCATTCACTCCTGTCATACTGCAAATGTTTCGTTATTTTGCCACCATTTCATCTACCCCGCAAGGAGGTCCATCAGTGTTCCCACCTACCCTCGTTCTTGGTCATCATTACTAAACCTTGATTGAACACTTCCTCCTTGCCTGGCCATTCCTTTTGTCCGGTATAATTTTATCCCTTTTTCGGGCCGGACAAGTCCTTTACGAAAAAGGCACTTAGGGAGTTTCCGTTAAGCTCTTTTCTGACTCCTAAAAGAATGAAAAGATTGCCGAGCAATCTTGCTTCCTTTCATGCTTGTTAAAATACCTGAAAGGGCGTCTATCTGGTATAAGTTTAACCCTTTTCCGGACCTGGTAGACTAATTACGAAAAAGGAATACTCTAGTCACACCGGCTAGAAGAGTTCTTCATTGCATCCTTTTATGCTTCTTTGGGCCTTGGAGACTAAATCTACGAAAAAGCAACCCCCTGGAGTCTTCTTACTTTCTTTCAGACTCTCTAAAATTGAAAGCAACCACGAGCATGTACTGTCCTGGGCTCGTAAAATCCACACGACAGTACCATTCCATCATTTCAGAGTCTTCTTATCGCTTTCAGACTCCTTAAAATTGAAAGCAACCACGAGCATGAACTGTCCTGGGCTCGTAAAATCCACACGACAGTACCATTTTACACACACTTCTTCTAGTTCCTTAACCCATGAAGAAGTTTTTCCCCCGTGCCTCTTGGCACTTTGATCTATCATCTCGGCAGCACCCCCAATCAGGTCGCCTTTGTTCAGAGTATTCAGCAGTCTTCTGCCATTTTACACCAGCTTGAGTCTCCCTCAGCCAGTTATCCTCCCAGATTCATTACAACTATGATCCCTTTCCCCTTAGTCAGTTTCATATGCTGCCAGATCATTTCCATTATCATACTCTGAACAAAGGAAGTTTGAGTCCACCCACTCTACTTGCCCAGTTATCCCCTTGTAGTTCGGTCAGTCCTGCCATCACTACTATCACATTTCGGTCTTGTACCTCGCGCTCCTGTCAAGGAAACATCATTGCCTTGATAGTTGCAGGTCTCCCTCTGTCGACGACAGCTCCTCTATTCCAGAGGATAGGCCCAGAGGTCCCTACGCCTTGGACTTATCACCATCTGTGGTAGGTGCCTACGGATCATTCCGAGAGGAGACATCATTGCCTCTCCGAGTGGTTGTTCCTCACATGCTCGACTTCAGCACCTTGATCGCATCGTTGAGGATCGCGTAGGATTATATCCCATCAGTTTTTAGTCGAAGACCCCGGATTTCCCCCGACTCTAGCACATTGGTGAGTCACTTCGGAACGCCCAGTTGTATGTTCCTGTGGATGTCCGGGCTGCGTTGGCATTTGTATTCGGAAGCCATCCAGTTTCATGCTTCCTTGAGTACCCAGTTTCAGTTCCAGATCAGTTCCAGTTCAGTGTACCATGGAGAGTATGACCCCAGTCACTATGATCCAGCAGCTCATCAGTTCCTTTGGTACCACACTCAGTAGCACTGTTGATTGTTCCGGTGCACCAGTTCTGCAGTTCACACATGATCCGCTCAGCAGTATGTCCCAGATTTGTGTCCCCTCTGGACTCTTATGATGTACACAGTGGTCATGTATCTTACAGGTCCCCCTTTTCGGGCCTTACAGTTATGGTTATGTATCTTGATACGAGCATGGGTATGCCCGCCTCGTCCATATATTGAGATTATTCCTCAGTCAGTATTTGAGGTCATGTATATTTCAGGTCCCCATTTTTTGGACCCCATTGTTGTTATTATGTTATATCCTGATACGAGCATGGGAATGCCCGCCTCGTCCATATGATCAGATGATTCCTCATCCTTTATTGAGGTTATGTACTTTTAGTTCTTGCAGTTGTTCGGGATCGTTGTTCCGGGCTCCAGTTTGTTTCTTCTCTTCTCTCCACATCCCAGGAAAACCATTCATGACTTATGATGTCCATCGGCCATACGATGAGCTCCTGCCCTCGCACATCAGGGGGCAATCTGTTAACACCCAAAAAGTGCTCACTAGCTCATTTACCACATTATATGGCTCATTTGTCCATTTTCCTACCATATTTCCATTAAAATCCCAAAAAATCCCATTAAAAAGCCTCCAAAAGGCCTAAAATGCCTCCAAAAGGCCACAAAACCATCAAAATAGCCTAAAAAAGGCTAAAAAACCCCCTTTTCCTCCAAAAATAGCAAAAATCCCCTAAAAAGGGAATAAAAATATAAAATAATGAGGAAAAGGAGGAAAAAACCCTATACAGCTGCCCAAAACCATGTGTTTCCTAAAACCATGGGTCAGCACTCCACCACCAAAAAACTATAAATAGGTGATGGAGATCCCTTATTCCATATCCACAATCACAAGCACCCTTACTCTGCCAAAATCTCTCTCGAAACCCTAGTTCACCTTTGAACTATTTTCACCTTGAGAGCCACCTTTGGCCCATCCCCAACATTGGAGAAGGAGAAGGAGCATTCAGAAGCTTGGAGCATCCTCTTGGACACTGCAAAGGGCTTCACCAACCTTGACACTCAAGGTAACATCAATACAAAGTCATTCTTTCATTTTGGTGTTTATGCTTCATGCTTGTCTTAGAAATAATTTAATTTTTTATTTTTGCATAATTAGTTTAATATACTGAACTGCTACTAAGGAGTCCATTCTCCTTAGTAGGTGCTCATTGGCACAAGCTAGGGGTAAAACCCTAGCTACAGCAGTGGTGTAGGAGTGTTCTATGTGAGGTGTATGGAGGTGAGGGTGATGATTGGTGTGTAAGCAGGTGGCTAGAGTGGTAGTATGGTGTTAGGAGGATGGCGTAGGAAGGAGAGGAGCAATAGAGAAGGCGGATATGGTGTGGCTGAGATGCGGGGAGCGCGGAAGGGTGCTATGTGTATGTGGAGGAGAGACAGGTGGTGGTCTGTGAAGGAGGTATGAGGGATTGGTGGGAGTGCAGAACAGAGTAGCGATGGGGTGTGCTGTAGAGGAGAAGGGAGTGCGGATGGAGTATGAGTAGGGACGTCGGAGAGGAGAGGATGGAGAGTGCAGCGAAAGACAATAGTGAGGGAAGAGGTTAATGGGGAAGGTGTGGGAGATGAATGAGTAGAGGATGGGTGTAGGGAAGATTTAGGGAAAACCCTAGAGTTAATGGAAAAATTCTAAGGTTCAGAGAAACTCTGAGATGATGGCTATCCATCGGATCAGACACAAAGCTATGATACCAATGAAGCATAAAAGCTTCTCTGAAGCATAAAAGATTCTTTTACTACAGTAAATACTTAGAAATCCAACAAATAATCAGACGCCCACATTTTGAGGGTAATAATAAATTGATAAGATGATTACAATGTAATGAGAGGCCCCGTATAAATACATTTCCAAAGGGCACCTCTAATGGTTGTTCACAAAGGTTATGTCCCTTGGATAATTATTTTTAATTACTATTATTAATATTATTATTTAATATCTATATATATTTTAGGTTTGTTACACACCCCCTACCTCTGACTACCCTTCTCTCTCTCACTCTACCCCCATTATCTATAATTTCCCTCCTCCTCCCCAAACCCTTAACCCCCTAAATATCTATCTATTTGTCTCCTCCAACCCCTCCTCCCCATTTCCCCTAATCACCCCCTTCTCTATCTCTCATTCTACTAATACACCTACACCTAACCACCACATCTCTCTCCCACCCTATTTCCTAACACCCCCCGCTCTCTCTCTTTAACACACACACTCACTCCCCCACTCCCACCCCTAAAACTAACCCCCCCCCTCTCTATATCTATATACACCCCATTCCCTATAATTTTCATCATTATCCCAAAACTCCTAACACCCCTGATCTAAATCTCTTCCTATCCCCAACTCCCTCCTCCCCACTAACCCTAATCACCCTCTCTCTCTCTCTCTCTTAGCCTCGTAGTAATCCACCTACCCCTCATCTCAACCCCCTCTCTCCACCTTCTACCCAAAAACCCCCTATTCTCTATCTCTCTCTAAAACAAACACACTCACCCTTCTTCTCCCACCCCTAAAAGTAATCCTCTTGCTAACTCTCTCTCTCTACCCCTCCTCCCCCAAAACCATTACTAACACCCCCACTCTATCTCTCTCTCTCTCTATCAAACTCGTACTAATCCACCAACTCCTAACCCCCACCCATATTCCCTAACACTCCCCTACTCTCTCTCTCTCTCTAACATATGCTCACCCCCTTCTCCCAGACCTAAAACTAACCCTCTCTCTCTCTCTACCACCCTTCTCTCAAATTTCCTTCATCCTCCAAAAATCCTTAGCATCCCTGATCTCTATCTCTATCTCTTTCTCTCCCCTAGCCCCCTTATCTCCCAAACCATTACTAACCTCCTCTCTCAGTTTTACTTTGTCTCTCTCTCTCTCTCTCTCTCCACCCTAACCCCACTCTCTCTCTATCCTTCTTTCTCTCTCACTATGTATCTCTTTCTCCCTACTCCTAAAACTAAACCACTCACTTCTGTGCGAGAACTCTCTCTACTTATATATAATCCCCCCCTCTCTATGTTTCTCCTAATCCTCAACCCTTGGGCACTAACAACCCTCCCACCATATTTCTCTTTATCTACCCCCACCTCCATTCCCACCTCTCTCTTTATCTATTTCTCCCCTTATAGTCCCCCTCGTCTCTCTCATTCCTACTTATACCACTCACAACCCCCCCTCTCTCTTCCCCCCTTACTCCTACAACTAACCACCCTCTCTCTCTCTCTCTTACCCCTATCCCAAAGACACCCCTCTCTCTGTTTCTTCTAATCCTACTCCCCAATACAACTAACCAACCCACCAACATATCTCTTGGTATATACCTCCACTTTCCTTCCCACCTCTCTCTCGCTCTCTCTTTACTCCCAATTGTTGATGTATATGTAACTTCGAAATGTATTTCACATATATGTATATTGTATTCCTATAGAGATGTTATTATTCTTCTATATGGAAGTGTCGTCATTTATATTGTAAGTGTCATAACTTATACTTGATGGATTATTAGACCACCTTGTTGGGGTCGGCCCTGTATAAGTCATGTGGGTCAAAGGGTTATTAGACCACCCTATTGGGGGTCGACCATGTGGGTCAAAGGGTTATTAGACCACCCTAGTGGGGGTCGGACCAGTCAGCATTATGTTAAGTGGTTAAGTTGAGGCCGACCTAGGAGAGTAAACGTCAAGTCAAGTTAGTGTATAAATAGAGAGTGTGTCTCTCTCATTTTACACATTCTATTCTCTCACTCACACTTTGGAGAGTGGCACACTTGTGGAGGAGGAGGCTCTGCTGCTAGGAGAAGACTATCTCTTGTATTCTGGTTGTATCATTGCTCTATCTATCTCTGAGGAAGTTATTGGGGTTTTTCACCTTTATGGTTTTCCCCAAGTAAACTTTGTGTCTCTTATGTGCTTGCATTATTGTGTCCATGATTGATATGCTGTAGATTTGCTGTACATGTTGTTCTCTCAGTTAAGATCCTAGATCAGTTTGAAGTAAATTCTAAAAATTTAACATGGTGTCAGAGCTAGCCTAAAAGAAGGCATGATATGGCATGTATGACACTTGTTGCACTTACGATGCTAGGGCTTGATATAGAAAAAACCATTCATCGTAGAACTTTCACTATAAATCCATTTTGGAAAAGTGTTTGGATCTAAAATGTTTACAGGTCGAAGATCAACTCCCCATGTACCTTGTGTCCAAAGGACAACCTTTAATTCATTGTACTTTGTGATTTATGATCTGTACAATATAGGGTTTCTGCCTCTTCCAGATCTGAGTCAAAATCCGGTGACCTTGGGAAAAAGGTCATAACTTGGGATAGGAATCTCCAAATGAAATTTTGTAAAATGTGAAAGGTAGTACAAAGAATGTACTATCTTAGAAAAAATTTTCAAAGGCCGAAGTTGAACCAGTGACACGTGGCATGTCGTACAAGTTTGCTCTCCTATATTATCCCATAAATAGGTCACGTTGTGACACTTGGAATAAATTTCTCTCAAAGAATCCAATGAGGTCAGACCTGTTAGGATGGAAAGATAACAGTTTGGGATATCTCAGGAAAAAATTTCAGAGGCCGAAGTTGAACCAGTGACACGTGGCATGCCGTACAAGTTCTCCCTCCTGTATTATCCCATAAACAGGTCACGTTACGACACTTGGCATATCTCTCTCTCAGAGAATCCAATTGAGGTCAGACCTATCGGGATGGAAATATAACAGGTTGGGATACCTCAAGAAAATTTTTTAGACCCTGTGGATTGACAAGTTCAGAGTTACACCAGAAACAATCAGGTACATATTTCTATCAAAACATAATTATTTTTTAGCACCTCCATTCATGGCTTCCAGAATTTAGGGCTTCGTAGAAAGTTGGAATTTTTGTAATCGGAGACCACGGCTGGATGCTACTCATCAAAATCAAAATTTAGAGACCAAGATCATATTTTTTGGTTGGGAAGAAGGCCGGGCTTGATCAAACCCCAATTCGGGACTTTGATCAAAAAGATGGAAAATTAGTGCATCTACAAAAATTGGAATTTTGGAAATCTGTGACCATGGCTGGAAGCTCCTCAGAAAAATTAAAGCTTAGAGCTTTGGATCAAATATTTTGGTTGGGTGAAGCTCCGAGAAACTCAAACCCTAATTCAGGGTCCTCCCTAGTGAATCCGAAAATCTAAAAGGAAATTTCGAGGGGTGAAACTTTGCAGTTTTCAAATTTTGAATATACCAACTTGATCAGCTCATCAAGGTGCATATTTCTATCCTTTCGGGAGTTTGAAATTCAAAGTTTGAATTTTTGGGGTTTCTCTGACAAACTCTAATACAACTCTAGATCTAGTTCCTGCAAATCAAGTGGATTGGTTTAATCCTAGAAGAGAATGGATTGGTCACCTGCATAAGTGAATAAGTTCCTGTCTCAAAGGGAGATGAGGCTAAGGCCTTCCATAAGAAGATTACAAGAAATCTTGACAGGTATGGCTTACAGATATGTTTCAAATTCTATTCATGGTTAAGTTTATGATATGTTTGTCTTCATATAATTATAGTACAATCTTGATTAATTACTAGACTTGTCATATCACCTTAATAGAAGATATTCATTGGTTAGGGTGTTGACACTTATGATTGTACTAATGCATTATGGTGTTGTATGAGGTTTATGTTGTCTGCTAACATAAAAGGTACACCAAGAAAGACAAATCATGTTCTACTTCAAGAACATATGATTATGGTGACATGAAGACAAAGATTCATCCATTGTCATGGATCACATAGAAGATCTACTTTCGAGGTATGTATAACTTGGTTCTACAATGGTTAACATTTGAGACATGCAGGTTACTAGCACAAGTCACTGAAGAAAACTAGAAGACATTATGCGGGTATGTTAGACATAACTAGCTAGCATGCTAATCCAGGTATGTTTTTCCTATATCAAGCTAGAATCCTACCTTGTGTTAGGATCTTATACTGTTGTTGATAATGATTATTCATGAAGTCATAGGTTTGAATAGTCATGGTTGTATGCATATTCTGTTTCTTACCATAATTGATGATATGACTAACCAGAAGAATCATGAAGGTATAGGTTTGAGTAATCATTGGTTTTATGCATATTATATCTCTTATCTTGATTGATGATTTAACTAACCAGAAGAGTCCTATGATCAAATAAGAATATGTATGAATAAAAGAAGACTTCCTTGAAACCTTGAATACTAATGTTTATTATCTGTGTTTGAATTGATCCTGACTATACATGCTTGAGATTATTGTGTTTTGATAATATTAAGATTATACTAATGAATGTTTGATTATGTATGAGACCCAAAGGATAGCACACTGATGATACTAACAAGCATGCATAGGGATCGAGAATGTATATAAGTTCAAGGACAGGTAATCTAGGAAGCAAAGATCAAGAGGGAGCACACTCCAGTAGTTTCTACAAGGATGCAGATATTCAAAGGGAGTTGACCACTTCTCAAAATCCACATCAGAATGGAGTTGCAAAGATTCAGAGGGAGTCCACCCAACAAACAAACAAAGATAAGTATTTGAATTGTCATTACTTGCATATTTTATTGTTTAAATAATACTATTCAATAATGTATATACTTATGTTCCTAGAATTAGGTTGTGTATTATGCATATTAGAATAGTTGCATTGATGAACAGTATACTACTAATATACATGGGTAAGTGGCCTATGGCACTATACAACATTCCATTGCTACTTATCTAGAATGGAACCTCTTTGCTGACATGTTGGGAGTTGTGCACACTCTTAACAATGTTCTGGTAGAGATTGGAAGGCATCTAGAAAGTTACGGAATATGGATAAATGTTGTATTGAAGCATTGGCTAAGATAATTGCATGACTGTCTGACATATTTCCTTATGTGTAAGAATTTGTTCTGAAAACTATGAGATGTTTTCTAATCATGCAATTTAACTTGTTGTGTAGGAAAGATCGTATACCATCACCTACAAAAGAAGGACTACAACATTTGTTCAAGCAACAAAATTATCTATTGAAGATATTGAAGCTCCCAGGATACGGGAAGAATGCCATGATCTGTCGATCATGAAGAACGATGTTTGGAATGCGGTCCCAAGAGCTGAAGGGAAGTCTGTTGTGACTTCCAAATGGAACTATTAGATCAAGCATGCTACAGATGGTAGCATATAAAAGTGATGAAATAGAAGATACACTAGATGGATTTCAAGACAACCTTCTTGAATGGTGTAGTTGAAGAAGAAGTGTATGTGGAGAAGCCACTTGGTTCAGAGACACATGATAGGGAGTCATAAATGTGCAGAACTTGGTGAGGATAGATTGATTACCGACACGCAAAGGAAGCTTGCTGCCGAGTTCGAGATGAAGAACTTGGGGATGATGCACTATTTTTTTTTTTTGGCATGGAGGTGTGGCAGAGTGCAGATGGAATCTTCCTTGGACAAGGGAAGTATGCAGTAGAGATCCTGAAGAGGTTCAGGATGATGGATTGCAAGGCCATAGCCACACCTATGGCATCGAATCTGAAGCTTCTTTGTGATGCTTCATCTGAGCTGGTTGATGTCTCTATGTATCATCAGATGATTGGGTCCTTGATGTACCTGACAAACATGAGACCAGATATTTGCTTTGCGGTGAACACATTGAGCCAGTTCCTGACAGATCCGAGGACTGTTCACCTGGTTGCTGTAAAGCATGTTCTGAGGTACCTGAAGGGTACAGTGGATTATGGGATCAAGTATGAAGTGAATCAAAACTTTAACCTGTAGGGTTATGTTGATTCAGATTGGGCTGGCAGTGCTATATATAGGAAGAGCACGTCTGGATGCTGCTTCAGTATGGGATCAGGTGTGATCTCTTGGTTTAGTAGGAAGCAGTCCTGCATAGCACTGAGTACAGCTAAGGCAAAGTATGTTGCAACCTGTTCATCTAGTTGTGAGGCAGTATGGCTATGGAAGCTACTGTCTGAGTTATTGGATCTCCTGTTGGATGTTACTGGTATCTTCTATGATAACCAGAGTTGTGTGAAGCTGTCTGAGAACCCAGTGTTTCATGACATGTTGAAACACATAGATATCAAATATCACTATATCAGGGATGTGGTGCAGAGAGGAGCCGTGAAGCTCATGTATATTGTGATGGATGAGCAGATTGCAGATGTGCTGATGAAGCCACTAGCTAGGGTGAAGTTCGAGTACTTCAGGGAGAGGCTTGGTGTTCTTCAGATTGATGACACTTCGAGGAAAAAGTGATGGACACCTTTGCAGAATCCATTCCAAGCATGTTGGAAGGAGGATCCTTCACATGGCTATGGATGCAAGCGTTGGATGATGAGCATCAGGACGATGCTCCAGTTACTGCTCTGTATATGCATCATGTTGGATGCTGGATATGATCAGTTGGATCATTTATATTTATATGTATGTATGCATCATGTTGGATGCTGGATATGATTGGTTGGATCATTTGTATTTATTTTGTATATGCATCATGTTGGATGCTTGGACCATGTATCTATATATGTATTAGGTGGATACATCGTATGATCAGGTAGATCATGTATGTTGATATGTATCAGGGATGATCAGGTGGATCATGTATTTGTATTTGTATCAGGTGGATGCATTGTATGATCAGGTGGATCGTGTATGATGATATGTATCAGGTAGATACTTGGTATGCATCAGGTAGATGCATTGTATGATCAGAATGATCATGGATGACGAGCTTCAGGATGTTGCTCCAGATGACATGCAGCAGGATGTTGTAGTGATGATGATTAGGATGATCATGTGTACATCAGGATGATGTATGGTGAGTATCAGGTTGATACTTTGTGGCTGTGGAACAGGTTGTGCAGATAAGCATATAATTTGTGCCCTGGGAGATTCGCAGATAGTCTTTCGAGGTTTTTCCTATGGCATGTAATTTGTACCCTGGGATATCTGGCAAATGCTCTTTCGAGGTTTTGCTAGGAGGACATATAATTTATGCCCTGGGAGATCTGCAGATAGTCTTTCGAGGTTTTTCCTATGGCATGTAATTTGTGGCTTGGGATATCTGGCAGATGCTCTTTCAAGGTTTTGTCCTATGGCATGTAATTTGTTCCCTGCGAGATCCCATAGGTTGAGCCGTGTGCTCATAATCAGTCCTGGGATGCTCTTTCGAGGTTTTTCCATGGCCACATGTAATTTGTGCCAGGGAGATCCGATAGGTTGAGCCTTGTGCTCGTAATCAGTCCTAGGATGCTCTTTCAAGGTTTTGTGGTGACCACATATAATTTGTGCCCTGGGAGATCCGATAGGTTGAGCCTTGTGCTCGTAATCAGTCCTGGGATTCTCTTTCGAGGTTTTGTGGTGGGGTCACATGTAATAAGTCCTGGAGATTTGGACAGGATGAAAAAGGCCTCAGATGCTCTTTAGGGTTCTTTCTAGTCAAGAGACTCTTTTAAGGTTTTGTGACGCACGTAATAAGTCCTGATATTTCCACAATATGGCCAGTGATTATGAAGAGCTGCAGGTGGTGGGCCTACATCCAGTATGAAAAAGGACTGGCTCTGCAGAACTTCCTATGATGAGTAGATTTAGAGATTGATTGAGATAGCAGCAGCAATGATGATGATGATGACTCGATGACGATTATCCAGTGACGATGATCCAAAGAAGAAGACTTGTGCTAGAAGACCTGTGTAGAAATACCTTCCTAGTTAAGAGGGAGTGTTGATGTATATGTAACTTCGAAATGTATTTCACATATATGTATATTGTATTGCTATAGAGATGTTATTATTCCTCTATACGGAAGTGTCGTCATTTATATTGTAAGTGTCGTGACTTATACTTGATGGGTTATTAGACTACCTTGTTGGGGTTGGCCCTGTATAAGTCATGTGGGTCAAAGGGTTATTAGACCATCCTATTGGGGGTCAGCCATGTGGGTCAAAGGGTTATTAGACCACCCTAGTGGGGGTTGAACCAGTCAGCATTATGTTAAGTGGTTAAGTTGAGGCCGACCTAGTTGAGTAAAGGTCAAGTCAAGTTAGTGTATAAATAGAGAGTGTGTCTCTCTCATTTTACACATTCTATTCTCTCACTCACACTTTGGAGAGTGGTGCACTTGTGGAGGAAAGGCTCTACTACTAGGAGAAGACTATCTCTTGTATTCTAGTTGTATCATTGCTCTATCTATCTCTGAGGAAGTTATTGGGGTTTTTCATTTTTATGGTTTTCCCCAAGTAAACTCTGTGTCTCTTATGTGCTTGCATTATTGTGTCCATGATTGATATGTTGTAGATTTGTTGTACATGTTGTTCTCTCAGTTAAGATCCTAGATCAGAGTGAAGTAAATTCTGAAAATTTAAAACCAACAACCAAACTTCTCATCACCCTATACATACCCCCTTCTCTCTCCCTACCCCCAACCCTCAAATCCTCACCCTCTCCACCCTTACCTCTTCCTTTTTCTCTATTCTTCAACCCCTATCTATCTCCAACACTCCTTAACTATACCCCCTTTCTCTCTAACTACCAAAACCTCTAACCCTACTGATCTCTTTCTCTTTATGTACCCCAAGCCCCTTCCTCACCCATACCCCTAATCAGTCCCATTTGTCTCTCTTTCTCTCTCTTCCCCCCTCTCACTCTCTCTCTCTACCACTAACTTATCTCTCTCTTTATTTCTCCCTCTCTCTCTCTCTCTCTCTCTATATATATATATATATATATATTCTCAACCCCCCACTCAATATCATAAACACCCCTCCTTTACCTTTCTCTCTCCCAACCCCCCCCCTCTCTCTCTCTCTCTCCCTCTCTCACTCCCCTAACCCCACAACTCCTCAACTATAACCCTTTCACTCTAACTATCTGAGTCCTCTCCAAACACTTAACCCTCTTGATCTCTATCTCTTTCTCTCACCCAAGACCCCTCGTCTCCCATATAACTAATCAAACCCCCTGTTAGCACAAATATCTTTCAGAGGCTTAGATGGGGTGGTAGGAAATGAAATTTGGGATTAAGGTAACCCAAGGCTCTATAGGAGGAAGCGCCCGATCCTCTAAGAAATATATACCACATGACTATGGGATGAGGCTATGTAGAGGTAGAAAAATCAGCGAAATGGCCTAGGAAAATCCTGAAATAAGCTACTGACGACTGAGATCGAGGCAGGGGCAGGGTCTACGGTGGAGAAGAGTCCCTGAGGTGACCAGTAGGGAAAGTTAAAGGTCGTTACGTCTCAACGGCCCATATCCTGTTGTCTGAGATCAACGGCGGTGGTCAATCCTCACCGCAGAAGAAATGCAAAGGTTAGTACTGGGACCCCACCGAAGGAGTTAAAGGGAAGATAGCTTCCATGGATGATCGATCGTCGATAAGCAGATCAATGGTCTTGGAGGTTTTTCACAATGCCAAGTTGTGTAGATGAATAGCGATGAAGGTGGTTTCGAAATCACAAACCTCCCACCGCATGTCGCTTCATCAGCAATCCGCAAAGCACAAAATCGATATGGGAAACCGATCGAGAGGCCCGCGGAACTGCCTTTGGGGGCCCTAGGTGGGTAAAATGGAGATCTACAGTTGGGATAGGAGTCGAAAGGGTATCCAATGGTCATGGGCATTGGTTAAGGTGGGGAAAGGATGAAAGGGGATCCACCATTACGGATTTCACCAAGAAAGATAAACGGTGATGAATGGATCCTCATTGGGGAATGAGCGCGATGAATAAAGGGAAGATGGGTGGAAAGGCCAAAAGCGATATGGTTAAAAGACCCGCAGGTCTCACCATCGATCAACCAACATGGGATAGATCGACGATGTAAGAAGGTTTTTGCATCATGGAGATGTGTGTAAGATAAAGGGAAAGGCGGTTGTGGAAATCGAAACCACCAGACACATGGTGGGACCTCAGCATTCCGTGACTTGAAAGGGAGGTAATGGAAACCGGCAATTGGCCAAGTGGAACCACCTACGGTCGTTGCAAATGTTAATATCAATGGTGGAGGTTGACCGTGAATCATATATGATGACAGGTGATGGTCACACGAGGATGGTGGTAAAGGGGCCACAGATCCGAAGGCCCAGATTGGTGCATGAAGGATCAATGGTTGAGGTGAATGTCCATCAGATGAGAAGCAAGGTAGATAGACGGGGTCGGGTTATAAAAAGAAAAGGTCACGTGAAATTTGATATTGGTTTTTTCAATGATAGATTTAGAAAGATCTGGACAACTGTGCAGTGAAGAAAGCGACAGAGGATACTAGGGTTATGAGTTGTTAGTGTCAGGTAGGCCCTGAAAACCATGCATTTGTTATAAAAAGGTTATTTTATGATGGAAGGGGTTGCCTTCATTCTAAGATGAAAACAATGACTTGATTCCTCAAAATAGTCACAAAGATCTGCTTTTTGAAGCCATGACCAAACATGAAGGCGAATTTAACTCATGTCTTGACTAACAAAATCTTGTTGGAGAAGCTCAAAGATGATTTCAAAATCCTACATAGATTGGCCATGATAGGTGAAAGAATACCACATATTTCAACTGAAGAACATATAGAAATGAAGGTATTGGTGAAAGAAATGACAATCTATGAGCTGCACACGGCAGATCAATGGAAAGCAGTGGAGAAATATGGAAAGACAAAATACATCTTACGCTCCTGAAAATTCATGGCTCAAGGCTTCAGCGAGCAATCTCCATCCAACAAACAAAGGCATTGAAGGCTTATGTGTTCGAAATTTCGACATGTGTACAATTTTTGTTAAAGTAAAATGTAAAAGTGAAAACCCAAAATATTTACTGGGTCAGTTGAAAGTTAGTTAGGGTTTTCTGTGAAGAACCTGCAATAATTAATTAATGCAAATACACAAGATATCAGAAATAACAGAACTCAGAATCACTTTATATTGATCGCAGGCCACTTCGAGGGGGAAACCTCCTTTGAGTAAGCTCAATACAATTAATTTCACGGTGCCTTCATAGGCATCAACACACACTTATATACTAAGTCTAGGCTCCAATACTATGAGTCAAAACAATGGGCCAATACAAACTATGGATCAACAAAACTATGGGTGACTTACAAAGCATATGCGCCAACAACAATAACACAAACTATGGATCAATAAATACTACAGGACGACTTAGAAAGCATATGTGTCCAACAACAATATACTAACAAAGTAAAGACATGGGTTCCTAACATCCCCTCTCCCTTAGAAAAAGCTTTGTCCTCAAAGCTTTAGATGTGGAAATTGATGCAGAATATGAAGGAGTGGGTCCCCTATAGCATCCTCAGGTTACATTCCGAGCCACTGGCACCTTTTGAGTTTCAGGGAGGATTGCGTGGGAGGCTATAGATGAAGAAGAACCATATCAACGACATGAAAAGTGCACGTAGAATGGTACTGATCGAGTTGTTGTTTCAGTCGAATTCTTGCCATTTGAAGATTGTCCTGCAGAATGAGAAGAAGCTAATTGTGGTTTCGAAGAATTGAGTCAATTTCCTGAACTAGAGAGTTGCTGACGGTGTATGGAAGAAGAACTAGCGATGCCTATCTAGAGACTGCTTCATATGGTGTCCTTTTAGATGTGGTACTATACCACTGGAGCGCTCATAGGAAATCCATAGAAATATTTGTCCAAATCTATGTAGGGATGGGAAAGGGTTCGAGCAGTCCCGAAAGGAGTGTCGTTTCACCCTTGTTGACCTGGAAAGTATCACAGTCAACCACCATCCGTTGAATTGTCATTTTCAGTCCCTGCCAAAAGAAGTTACATTGTTCCTGGTCATACGTTTTGAGGAACTCAGAGTGCCTTGCTGATGAAGAAGCATGGAGTTCATAGAAGAGATAGCCCTGTTGAACAGATTGCAACCAATTTGGAACAAGCAAAGAAATAGTTGTAAGAGAAACTGGGTCATCAAATGTGCGAGAAGGAGCATCTGCCATGATATTGTCCTTACCCTTCTGGTAAGTGGTCGCATAGTCATAAACCATGAGTTGGATAACCCATTTCAGGTGTGTAGGGGAGGAGACCCGTTGTTCTAGGAAATTTTCTAGACTCTGGAGATCAGTCTTGATGCATAAATAATTCCCCAATAGGGATGGTTTCCATTTTTGTACTGCATGCAAAATAGCCATCATGTCCGGCTGATATGTAGATGCGTCTAAATGCTTACCGGAAAGGTCTCATGAAGGCGGCAAGCCCACTAGTGCAACAAAGACACCTGCATATCTATCCAAGGAAGTAGTGGAGACTGTTGGTGGGTGCATCTAAAGGGAATGGAGCTGAGAAATGACACTATGTGAATTTTTCTTAAGGATATTTTCCAGGCGATGTGAACTTATGATGCGGAGAGACCCTCGTTGTAAGCCCATAAATTTGTGTTGTGTCCCATTGATTGAAAACTGCATCCAAAGTTCAGCAAAATCCCATAAGATGGGGCCAAGTGTGCGTAACCATTGAATTCCCAAAACCACATCACATCCACCTAAGGACAAGGAAAACATGTCAGAGCGTAGGTTATAATCTTCCATAGAGATACGCACATTGTGACACTTCCCCTTGCAAGGTAAGGTGCCCCCATTGACAACCATGACTTCAAAGTTGGAGCAAGGATGGACAAAATAATAAGCCTGTTTGGAAATCTGAGGGTCATTGAAGTTATGAGTACTACCAGAATCAATGAGTATGGTAAGAGGGAGTTGCTTGAAGTATCCCCTGACCCACATTGTTTGTGGGGTGGTGACACCTGTTACAGCATGGAGAGAGATCTCAGGTGGGTCATCCTGAGATGGGGTGTCAACAGGCGAGTGTTGAATGTCGACCTGATCATCAACTGTATCTGGGGCTTCTTCACCAAGTTCAGAGGCAGGCGGAGAATCCACATCCAAGAGATAGAGCTTTTCTTGAACACATTTATGTCCCCAAGTGAATTTATCATCACAATTATAACAAAGCCCTTTTTCTCAGCGTGCCTACATCTCTATTTCAGACAAATGCTTGATAGGAGTTGGTTGAGGAGAAGGCATGATAGGAGGTCGTTGGGAACCCATATTTTTGAAGGGAACAAAGGTGGGTTTGGAGCATTGTTGAGCTGCGATCTTGTCCTCTACCAACTTAGCCAACCCTAGGACTTCCATCATTGTGTTGGGACAGAACATTTTGACCTCTGAGTGGATTTCATCCTTGAGACCACTGATAAAACAACTCCTGTAGAATTCATAAGACAATCCTTCTATGTGATTGTCCAGTTTCTCAAATTCTGTCTGATTCTCTCTCACGGTGCCAATTTGGTGAAGTTTAGTGAGTGCTCCCATGAAGTCATCAAAAGAACTAGGACCAAATCGTGGCAAAAGGAGTTGGCAAAAATCTGTCCAGTTTGGCTCGGGATGAGCTTTGATGTACCAACGGTACCATTGAAGGGATTCCTATTCCAAATGAAAGGATGCAAGTGGAACTTTCTAGATGTCAAAAGTATTATGTAGACTGAAATATTGTTCTTATCGGTATATCCATCCATTCGGATCAATACCATTGAAGCGAGGAAAATCAAGCTTCATCCCACTAAAATCGCTGGAAGAAGAGAACCCAGTGGCTACAAAAGATTCTGGCTGTCGGTTATTGTTCATGGCTGCATGCTGAAGATGGAGGCTGAGAAATTTTTCATCCAGATCTTGAAGTTTGGTTTGGATGGCTGTAAGTGCTTCCTCCATGGTGTGTGCTCCTGCACGGGTGACAACCATAACCAAGATTTTTTTTTTTGTGGAATGGGTAGAAAAACACAAATAGAAGGTAATTTAGTAAAGGGAAATTTGGATTGGGGAAACAATCTGATGGGTAATTGGGGTTTGACTAGATTTTGGACATTGTCGAAAGGACAGGAAAGCAAAAAAGGGGGATTTCAGAAGCAGGGTGATAGAATGAGAATATTTAGCAGAGAGGGACAAAGAAGCAGAATTAGAAAAGGAACTCTGTGGTAAAATTTGAAGGCAATCGAGTGAAAATTGAAGAAGTTATGGCAAACCCTAAAAATAGACAAATGTGAGATTTTGGGTGTTGGCGAGTGGAATTTGGGATAGGGTCCTTAGGAATGAAATATGCAGAATGGGATTGCAGGGGTGTCAGAGAAGTTTCAAGGGAATCGGAGTTAAAACAAGGGAGATATTGTAGAAGGGATCAGCAACAAATGGATCTGAAACGACACCGAATGGACCGAAAACAGTTGGATCTGGAACTGTTGCCAGAATAGATCTGGAATGGATTTTAGAATGGATCTGAAATGGCTGGATATGAAACAGCTTGGAATGGATCTGAAACAGCACGAAAGTGATCAGCAACAGTTCAGCTGAAAATAGATATGGACCCCAGGTATGTTTGGCTTCCTAACAGTTCAAGTGTTTTACTCGGCCACCAATGCTGTCTGACGGCTTGTGTATTGGGGTAGTACCCCTCACTCCATGGCTTAAGTAAAACTAATAATCGCTTTGCCACAAACGACGGCTCTTGGTTTACCTCACGGGTGGGAACTAGTCAATCAGGTAGGGTTCGTTGCCCTTTTCACTGGAAAGTCCTCTCAATGGGCCAGCTACTTTAGGGTTCTTGTGGTACTCCTCACAATGATTTTTAGGGATTATGCCCAAGTACTTCCCAAAGTTAAGCGGATAGGGATTTCTCCCAAATCCGAAGCTGCAATAGATGTGAAAAAAATTTGACAGAAATTTCACCCAGCAAGCCCAAGAAAGTGCTCTGATACTAGATGTGAAAAACCTGCAATAATTAATTAATGCAAACACACGAGATATCAAAAATAATAGAACTCAGAATCACTTTTATATTGATCATAGGCCACTTCGAGGGGGCAACCTCCTTTGAGAAAGCTCAATACAATTAACTTCACGGTGCCTTCATAGGCCTTAACACACACTTATATACTAAGTATAGGTGCCAATACTATGAGTCAAAACCATGGGCCAATACAAACTATGGATCAACAAAACTATGGGCGACTTACAAAGCATATGCGCCAACAACAATAACACAAACTATGGATCAACAAATACTACAGGACGAATTACAAAGCATATGTGTCCAACAACAATATACTAACAAAGTAAATACATGGGTTCCTAACATTTTCATTCCAAAGAAGTACTATAAACAGGCTATTTGGCCATCATTGTAAGGGGTTGAAACCTGTAATAGAGAAGGAAATTTTGGTACTAAGGAGACCTCTGTTATTGTAAAGTTTTTTTTTGCATAAATAAAGCACATTTTGAAGGGTGAAGATTCATGTGTTGTTTGTGTTGCAATCCAAGTGTTTCCCTTTTCTTTGTGAATCGCATTTTCCAGTGAAAAGCTTTCCATGTTGTTTTTCTTCTTATGCTTATGGTGAACGTGTTATTTAATACAGAATTCATGCTAATCATGCTCTATCTTAATCGCACCTAATTGTTCCATGTTTTCTTCTAAAGTCTATATTAAATTCATTTGTGTTGATACTTAATGTCAATGGGTTTGTTTAACTTTCTTTCAAATATCACCTGCTAAAAGAACTTGACTGTGAGATAGAAACTACCTTACACTCATCAAGATTCATGTTGTTTATTTTCTGCTGGTCTTTAGAAATCTCAGACGTGACTCCATGCCCAATGTCATTCATATATTTTTCAACCAATTTTAAAATAGAAATATGAGTTTCTTAAAAAAAAATTATGGCCATCTTATTCATCTTTTGAGAGAGCCTTCTCTAGTAGGAAAGAATCCAGCTCTCCTGCTAAAGCTTGGTTTGAAATAGTTACCTTGGGGTCATCCTTCCACAACCAAACGGTAAATCTTGAGTGATAACACCCCCTAAGATATATATATATATAACCCTTATCCAAACTCTCACCTTTTCTTTTATAACCACACCCCCTACTCTCTATCTCTCTCTAAAACAAACACACTCACCCTTCTTCTCCCACCCCTCAAAGTAATCCTCTTGCTAACTCTCTCTCTAACCCTCCTCCAAAACCATTACTAATGCCCCCACTCTATCTCTCTCTCTCTCTATCAAAATCGTACCACCTGCTCCTAACCCCCACCCCTCTTCCCCCCCATATTCCCTAACCCTCCCCTGCTCTCTCTCTCTCTCTCTAACATACGCTCACCCCCTTATCCTAGACCTAAAACTAACCCTCTCTCTCTCTACCACCCTTCTCTCGAATTTCCTTCATCCTCACAAAACCATTAACATCCCTGATCTCTATCTCTATCTCTTTCTCTCATGTAGCCCCCTTATCCCCCAAACCATTACTAACATCCTCTCTCAGTCTTACTCTCTCTCTCTATCCTTCTTTCTCTCTCACTATGTATCTCTTTCTCCCTACTCCTACAATTAAACCACTCACTTGTGTGTGAGCACTCTCTCTACTTATCTATAACCCCCCCTCTCTATGTTTCCCCTATTCCCCAACCCCTAGCCACGAATAAACCTCCCACCATATTTCTCTTTATCTACCCCCACCTCCATTTCCACCTCTCTCTTTATCTATTTATCCCCTTATATTCCCCCTCATCTATCTCATTCCTACTTCTACAAATAACAACCCCCCTCTCTCTCCCCCCCCTTACTCCTACAACTAACCACCCCCCTCTCTATCTCTCTCTCTCTTGCCCCTATCCCAAAGACACCCCTCTCTATGTTTCCTCTAATCCTACTCTCCAATACAACTAACCAACCCACTAGCATGTCTCTGGGTATATACCTCCACTTTCCTTCCCACCTCTCTCTCTCTCTCTACTCCCAACAACCACCAAACTTCTCATCACCCTATCCATACCCCCTTCTCTCTCCCTACCCCCAACCCTCAAATCCTCACCCCCTCCACCCTTACCTCCTCATTTTTTATCTACTCATAAACCCCCATCTATCTCTAATACTCCTTAACTATACCCCATTTCTCTCTAACTACCCAAACATCTAACCCTACTGATCTCTATATCTTTATGTACCCCAAGACCCTTCCTCACCCATACCCCTAATCACCCCCATTTGTCTCTCTTTCTCTCTCTTCCCACCTCTCTCAAACCCGTACTCCACCTACCCATAAACCCCACCCTACAACTAACCCCCCTCATCCTTCTCTCTCTCTCTAACCATTACAAGCCCCCTATATCAGTATCTATATCTCTCTCCCCTACTCCTCCACCTACCCCTAACCCCACAATTTTCTCTCTACCCCAAGATCCTAAGACCCACCCTCTCCCCCTCTATCTCTCTCTTTAACTCCAATCCAATCTCTCTCTCTCTCTCTCTCTCTCTCTCTCTCTCTCTCTCTCCCTCCTACCACCACTAACCACCACTTGCAGTTTCTCTCTCTTTCCGCCCTATGAAAAAGCTAACCCTCTCTCTATGTTTCTTCTATTACCCATACATCCTACCCTTAACAATCCCCACCACCATCTTTTTCCCTACATAACCCCACCTCTCTATTTCTCTCTCCCCCTATATTTCCCTCTTCTCTTTAACTATCCTTCTCCTCCCTAAAACTATAACCCCCCCAATCCCCAAAATCCATATCACCTTATCCCTACTCCCACTCTCTTTCTTGAACCTAAATTCCCTACCCCCCCCTCTTGTTATTTTTTCAGAATTTACTTCAATCTGATCTATGATCTTAACTGAGAGAACAACATGTATAGCATATATATAGCATATCAATCATGGACACAATAATGCAAGCACACAAGAGACACAGAGTTTACTTGGGGAAAACCATAAAGGTGAAAAACCCCAATAACTTCCTCAGAGATAGATAAAGCAATGATACAACCCAAGCATAAGAGATAGACATCTCCTAGCAGCAGCTTCTCCTCCTCCACAAGTGCACCACTCTCCAAAGAGTGTGTGTGAGAATAGAATGATCAAATAGAGTGCCTCCCGCACTCTATTTATACTTGACTTGACTTACCTAATAACCTTTACTAGGTCGACCTTAACTTAACCACATAACATAATGCTGACTGGGCCGACCCCCAATAGGGTGGTCTAATAACCCTTTAACCCACATGGATGACCCCCAATAGGGTGGTCTAATAACCCTTCGAACCACATGACTTATACAGTGCCGACCCCAACAAGGTGGTCTAATAACCCATCAAGTATAAGTTACGACACTTACAATATAAATGACGACACTTCCATATAGAGGAATAATAACATCTCTATAGGAATACAAACACTTCTGTATAGAGGAATAATACATCTCTATAGGAGTACAACAAATATATATATGAAATACATTCCAAAGTTACATATACATCAACACTCCCTCTTAACTAGGAAGGTATTTCTTGACACATATCATCTAGCACAAGTCTTCTTCTTTGGATCATCATCATCGATGCATCGTCCTCGAATCATCGTCATCGTCACTACTGCTGCTATCTCAATCAATCTATGAATCTACTCGTCATAGGAAGTTCTACATAGCTAGTCCTTTTTCATACTGGATGTAGGCCCACCACCTATAGGTCTTCATCATCACTGGCCATACTGTGGAATCCTCAGGACTTATTACGTGTGTCACAAAACCTTAAAAGAGTCTCTTGACTAGCAAGAACCCTAAAGAGCATCTGAGACCTTTTTCATCTTGTCCAGATCTCCAAGACTTATTACATGTGACTATCACAAAAACCTTAAAAGAGTCTCTTGACTATCAAGAACCCTAAAGATCATCTAAGGCCTTTTTCATCCTGTCCATATCTCCAGGACTTATTACATGTGACCCCCACCACAAAACCTTAAAAGAGTTTCTTGTCAAGCAAGAACCCTAAAGAGCATCTGAGGCCTTTTTCATCATGTCTAGATCTCCAGGACTTATTACATGTGGTCATGGTAATGCCTCGAAAGAGCATCTGAGGCCTTTTTCATCCTGTCCAGATCTCCCAAGTCTACTTAAAAGCCATAGGACAAAACCTCGAAACAGCATTCGCCAGATCTCCCAGGGAGCTATTATATGCCAGCGAAAAAACCTAGTAAGAGAATCTGCAAACCTCCCAGGGCGCTATTATATGTCCTCCCAAAGCAAAACCTCGAAAGAGCATTTGCCAGATCTCCCAGGGAGCTATTATATGCCAACAGAAAAACCTAGCAAAAGAATTTGCAAACCTCCCAAGGCGCTATTATATGCTTATCTGCACAACCTGTTCCACGGCCACAAAGTATCAACCTGATACTCACCATACATCATCCTGATGTACACATGATCATCCTAATCATCATCACTGCATCACCCTGATGCATGTCATTTGAAGCAACATCCTGAAGCTCGTCATCCATGATCATCATGATCATACAATGCATCCACCTGATACATACACAGTATCTGCCTGATACATATCATCATACATGATCTACCTGATCATACAATGTATCCACTTGATACATATACAAATACATGATCCACCTGATCATACTTGATACATATCAACATACATGATCTACCTGATCATACAATGTATCCACCTAATACATCTACAGATACATACACATGATCCAACTAATCATATCCAACATCCAACATGATGCATGCATACATATACATATAAATGATCCAACTGATCATATCCAGCATCCAACATGATGCGTACATACATATACATATAAATGATCCAACTGATCATATCCAGCATCCAACATGATGCGTACATACATATACATATAAATGATCCAACTTATCATATCCAACATCCAACATGATGCGTATATACACATAGAGAGCAGTAACTGGAGCATCATCCTGATGCTCATCATCCAGCGCTTATATCCACAACCATGGAAGGATCCTCCTCTCACCATTCTTGGAATGGCTTCAGCAAATGTCTCCATCAATTCTTCCTTGAAGTGTCATTTATCTGAAGGACACCAAGCCTCTCTCTGAAGTACTCGAACTTCACTCTAGCTAGTGGCTTCATCAGCACATCTGCAATCTGCTCATCTGTCGCAACATACAGGAGATTCACTGCTCTTCTCTGCACCATATCCCTGATATAGTGATATTTGATCTCTAAGTGCTTTGACCTATCATGGAACACTGATTTCTTAAACAGTTTCACACAACTTTGGTTGTTACAAAAGATACCAGTAGCCTCCAGCGGGAGATCAAATAACTTAGGCAGTAGCTTCCAAAGCCATACTACCTCACAACTAGCTAAAAAATCTTGAACATACTCTGCTTCAGTTGTACTCAGTGCTATGTAGGACTGCTTGTTGCTAAACCAAGATATCATACCTGATACCATACTGAAACAACACCCAGAAGTGCTCTTCCTATCTGCAACACTGTCTGTCCAATCTGAATCAACATAACCCTGTAGGTTAAACTTTTTATTCGCATCATACTTGAGCCCATAATCAACTGTACCCTTCAGGTACCTCAGAATATGCTTTACAGCAACCAGGTGAACACTCCTTGGATCCGTCAGGACTCAATGTGTTCACCGCAAAGCAAATATCTGGTCTCGTGTTCGTTAGGTACATCAAGGACCCAATCATCTAACGATACACTGTGACATCAACTAGATTAGATGAAGCATCACACAGAAGCTTCAGGTTTTATGCCATAGGTGTGGCCATGGCCTTGCAGTCCATCATCTCGAACCTCTTCAAAATATCTACGGCATACTTCCCTTGTCCAAGGAAGATCCCATCTGCACTCTGCCACACCTCCATGCCTAGAAAAGAGTGTGTCATCCCCAAGTCCTTCATCTCGAACTTGGAAGCAAGCTTCTGCTGCGTGTCGGAAATCAATCTATCCTCACCTATAACAAACAGGTTATCTGCATACAAAAGTAGTATCACTAGATTGCCTTCCTCAACCTTGTAGTAAAGGTTGGAATCCACTTTACTTTTGGTAAATCCCAAATTGGATAGAAAGCTGTCTATCCTACCATACCAAGTTCTACACATAAATGACTTCCCGTCATGTGCCTCAAACCAAGTGGATGCTCCACATACACTTCATCTTTGACTACACCATTCAAGAAAGTTGTCTTGACATCCATCTGGTGTATCTTCCATTTCATCACTGTAGCAAGAGGAAGTACTGATCTGATGGAAGTGTATCAGGCTATAGGGGAAAAAAAAAATTCATAGTCAATCCCTTCTTTCTGGGAGAAGCCACGACCTACAAACCTCGTTTTGTATTTCCCCCATGCTACCATCTGTAGCATGCTTGATCTTATAGATCCATTTGGAAGTCACAGAAGACTCCCTTCAGGTCTTGGGACTGCATCCCAAACATCATTCTTCATGATCGACTAATCATGGCATTCTTCCATTACTTCATCCTAGATCCTAGGAACTTCAATATCTTCAATAGATATCTTTATTACTGGAACAAATGTTGTATTCCTTCTTTTGTAGGTGAAGGTATACGATCTTTCCTACAAAACAAGTTAAATTGCATGATTAGAAACATCTCATAGTTTTCAAAACAAATTATTACACATAAAGAAATATGTCATACAGTCATACAATTATTTTAGCCAATGCTTCAATACAACATTCATCCATATCCTATAACTTTCTAGATGCCTTCCAATCTCTACCAGAACATTGTTAAGAGTTTGCACTACTCCCAACATGTCAACAAAGAGGTTTCATTCTAGATAAGTAGCAATGGAATGTTGTACAGTGCCATAGGCCACTTACCCATCACATGCATATTGTTCATTAATGCAATTATTCTAATATGCATAATACACAACCTAATTCTAGGAACATAAGCATATACATCATTGAACAACATTATTTAAACAAACAAATATGTAAGAAATGACAATTCAAATTACTTATCTTTGTTTGGTTTTTGGGTGGACTCCCTCTAAATCTTTGCAACTCCATTCTGATGTGGATTGTGAGAAGTGGTTCGACTCTATCTGAATATCTGCATCCTTGCAGAAACTACTGGAGTGTGCTCCCTCTTGATCTTTGCTTCCTAGATTACCTGTCCTTGAACTTATATCCATCCTCAATCACTATGCATGCTTACAAGTATCATTATTGTGATATCCTTGAGATCTCATACATAATCATACATTTATTAGTATATTCTCAATACTATCAAATCACAATAATCTTAAGCACGTATAGTCATGATCATTTCAAATAGAAATAATAAGCATTAGTATTCAAGGACTCTTATGGTTAGTCATATCATAAATTAAAGTAAGAAACATAATATGCCTAAACCCGTGATTACTCAAACCTATACTTTCATGACTCTTTTGGTTAGTCATATCATCAATTAAGGTAAGAAACATAATATGCATACACCCATGTTTATTCAAACCTATGAATAATCATTATCAATCATGCCATGTATACTTATATAAGAGATCCTATCACAAGGTAGGATTCTAACCTGATATAGGAAAAACATACCTGGATTAGTATGTTAGCTAGTTATGTCTAACATACCCACATGATGTCTTCTTGTTCTCTTCAATGACCTGTGCTAGTAACCTGCATATCTCATCGGTTAACCATTATAGAACCAAGTTATACATACCTCATTAAATAGATCTTCTAAGTGATCCATGATAATGGATGAATCTTTGTCTTCATGTCACCCTGATCATATGTTCTTGAACTAGAACATGATTTGTCTTTCTTGGTGTACCTTTCATGTTAGCGGACAACATAAACCTCATACAACACCAATAATGCATTAGTACAATCATACGTGTCAATACCCTAATCAATGAATATCTTCTATCATCCATTCATAATTTTATTAAGTTGATACGACAAGTCTAGATTTAATCAAGATTGTACTAATCGTAATAATATGAAGACAAACATACCATAAAATTAATCATGAACAAATCTCGAAACATACCTAGATAAGTCATACCTGGTGAGATTGCTTGTAATCTTCTTATGTAAGGCCTTAGCCTCATCTCCCTCTGAAACAGGAACTTCTTCACTTATGCAGGTGACCAATCCATTCTCTTCTAGGATTAACCCAATCCACTTGATTTGCAGAAACTGGATTTGGAGCTAGATTAGGATTTGTCAGGAAAACCCTAAAAATTCAAACTTTGAATTTCAAACTTCTGAAAGGATAGAAAGATGCGCCTTGATGAGCTGATCAAGCCGGTATATTTAGAATTTGAAAACTACAAAGTTTTACCCATAAAATTTGCCTTTGAAACTTCTGGATTCACTGGACATGACCCTGAACTAGGGTTTGATAAATCCCACACTTCTACCCAATCAAAAGGTTCGATCCAAAGCTCTAAGCTTCTATTTTTTCTGAGGAGCTTCCAGCCGTGTTGACAGATTTCTAAAAATTTCCATTTTTGCAGAAGCCCTAATTTTCCACTTTTCCGATCAAAGTCCCGAACTAGGGTCTAATCAAGCTTGGCCTTCTTCCCAACCAAAAATTCTGATATTGGTCTCTAAATTTTGATTTTGATGAGTAGCATTCAGCCGTGGTCTTCGATTACAAAAATTCCATATTTCTCTGAAACCCTAAATTCCCGAATCCATGAATGAAGGTGCTCTAAAAATAATTATGTTTTAATAGAAATATGTACCTGATTGTTTCTAGTGTAACTCTAAACTTTCCCATCCATAGGGTTTTGAAACTTCTACCCGTTGGTATCCCAACCTATCATCTTTCCAACCCTATAGGTATGACCTTAATTGGAATCTCTGAGAGAGGGTTATTCCAAGTGTCGCAATGTGACCTGTTTATGGGATAAAACAAGAGAGCGAACTTGTACGGCATTCCACGTGTCACTGGTTCCATTTCATCCTTTGAAAAAGTTACCTGAGAAGGTACCATCCATGCACTACCTGTCATGTTTTACTAAATTTCATTTGGAGCTTCCTAGCCCAAGTTATGACCTTTTTTCCTAGGTCACCTGTTTATGACTCAGATCTGGAAGAAGCAGAAACCCTAGATTGTACAGATCATAAAACACAAAGTACAATGAATTAGAATTTTTCCATTGGACACAACGTACATGGTGATCTTATCTTCGACCTAGAAGAGTTTCAGATCCGAAAACTTTGCCAAAATGGATTTATAGCGAAATTTATACGATGACTAGTTTTTGATATATCAAGCCCTAGCATCGTAAGTGGAACAAGTGTCATACATGCCATACCATGCCTTCTTTCAGGCTAGCTCTAATACCATGTTAGTTTTTCAGAATTTACTTCAATCTGATCTAGTATCTTAACTGAGAGAATAACATGTACAGCATATATACAACATATCAATCATGGACACAATAATGCAAGCACACAAGAGACACAGGGTTTACTTGGGGAAAACCATAAAGGTGAAAAACCCCAATAACTTCCTCAGAGATAGATAGAGCAATTATACAACCCAAGCATAAGATATAGACATCTCCTAGTAGCAGCTTCTCCTCCTCCACAAGTGCGCCACTCTCCAAAGAGTGTGTGTGAGAATATAATGATCAAAGAGAGTGATTCTCGCACTCTATTTATACTTGACTTGACTTGCCTAATAACCTTTACTAGGTCGGCCTTAACTTAACCACATAACATAATGCTGACTGGGCCAACCCGCAATAGGGTGGTCTAATAACCCTTTGACCCACATGGCTGACCCTCAATAGGGTGGTCTAATAACCCATCAAGTATAAGTTATGACACTTATAATATAAATGACGACACTTCCGTATAGAGGAATAATAACATCTCTATAGGAATACAAACACTTCTGTATAGAGGAATAATACATCTCTATAGGAGTGCAATAAATATATATATGAAATACATTCTGAAGTTACATATACATCAACACCTCTCTCTCTCTCTCTCTCTCTCTCTCTCTCTCTCTCTCTCTCTCGCTCGCTCGCCTCGCTTGCTCTCTCTATTCATAACCCCCTCTCTCTTTCTCACTAAAACCTCCTTTTCACCCCATCCCTAAACCCCCTCTCTCTATTTCCTAACCCCCTACCACCTCTCTCTCTCTCTCTCTCTCTCTACCTCCCCCAACCCCACCACTTCTCAACTACACCCCTTTCACACTAAATGTTTGATTCCTCCCTAAAACCATAACCATCTAGATCTCTATCACATTATCTTACCAAAGGCCCCTTGTCTCCTATACATCTAATCAGACCCCATAATCTCTCTCTCTCATACTTCCCTAACCCTTACCCAACATATATCCTTGTCTCTTATAACAAAACCCCCTACCTCTAACCACTCTCTCTCTCTCTCTCTCTCTACCCCCCATTATCTCTAATTTCCCTCCTCCCCAAACACCTAACCCCCTCAATCTCTATCCCTTTCTCTCCCCAACCCCCTCCTCGCCACTTCCCCTAATCACCCCCCACTCTCTCTCTCTCTCTAATTATCCACCTACTCCTAACCTCCCCCCCGCCTATTCCTTAACACCTATCTCTCTCTCTTTCTCTCTCTCTCCCTCCCTCCCTCTCTCTCTCACACACACACACACTCAACCCCCTACACCCACCCCTAAAAATAACACACCCCCTCTCTATCTCTCCCTTTATATCCCCCATTCCCTCCCCAAACGCTCTCCTCCCTACTACCATTAATCACCCTCTCTTTCTCTCTCTCTCTCAACCCCATACTAATCCACCTACCCTTCACCCCCACTCCCTCTCTCCTCCCTATTCCATAAAACCCTCATTCCCTCTCTCTCTCTCTAACACATACACCCACCCCCCTAATCCCATAACTAAAACTAACCCTCTCTCTCTCTCTCTCTCCCCCCACCATTCTCTCAAATTTTCCTCATCCTCCCCAAACCCCTAACATCGCCGATCTCCATATCTTTATATCACCCAGCCCCCTCTTATCCACTACCCCTAATCATCCTCTCTCTCTCTCACAACCACATACTAATCCACCTACCCCTAACCCTGACCCCCTCTCTCCCCCATATTCCCTAACACCCCCCTATTGTCTCTCTCTCTCTCTCTCCCTCTTTCTAAAACACACACACTCACCTTCCTACTCCCATAACTAATACTAATCCTCCTACTACCTCTATCTCTTTCCCCCCTCCTCCCCCAAACCATTACTAACCCCCTCTCTTACTCTTACTCTCTCTCTATCTATCTATCTCTCTCTCTCCACCATAACCCCACTCTATATTTGTCCTTCTCTCCCTTCCTATGTATCCCTTTCTCCCTAATCCGACCAATAACCACCCCCCTTATGAGCGTACGCTCTCTCCCCTTATCCATAGTCGTCCCTTCTCTATGTTCTCCTAATCCTCATCCCCTGACCACTAACAACCCTCCCACCATATTTCTCTTTATCTACCCCCACCTATCTCTCTCTCTCTCTCTATCTCTATCTCCTTGTATTCCCCCCTTCTCTCTCATTCCTACTCCTAACAATTACCACCCCCCCATCTCTATCTCTCTCTCCCCCAACAACTAACCACCCTTTCATTCTCTCTCTCTCTCCCCAACAACTAACCACCCCTTCATTCTCTCTCTCTCTCCCCAACAACTAACCACCCCTTCATTCTCTCTCTCTCTCTCTCTCTCTCTCTCTCTCTCTCTCTCCACTATAACTCCCCATTTACTTTAACTTCCTTCTTCCTCCCCAAACCCATAACCCTGCCAATGTCTCTCTCTCTACCCTCAATAACCAAACTCTTCATTTCCCCTATCTATACCTCCCCCCTCTATCTCCCTGACTATCTTATTTTCCCCTTTATCTCTAACCCCCTCTCTCCTAACCCCCCTCAACTCTACCACTTCCTTTTTTCAATCGCAATACTCCTTAACTATACCCCCCTTCATCATAACTAACCTACTCTTCCCCAAACCTGTAACCCTATCACTCTATCTATTTCTATCACACAAGCCCCCTCCTCATGGTAATCACCCCCCTTTCTCTTTATCTCTCTCTCAAATCCATACTCCAACTACCCATAAACCCCACCACTCTATATCTCCCCCTACTCCCTAACACCCCTCTCTCTCTCTCTCTCTCTCTCACAGACACACACACACACACACCTACACACACCCTAACAACTAACCACCCTCCTCTCTCCCTCTTCCTCTCTCTCCCCTACTCTACCTACCCCTAACCTCCACCACTTTCTTTCTACCCAAAACCACTAACACCACACTCTCTACCTCTCTTTCCTCTTTACCCCTAACCCCCCTCTGTCGATAAACCGTACTCTCTCTCTATCCTACTCTTACCACTAACCACCCGTTGTCATCTCTCTCGCACTCTCTCCTACCACCACTAACCACCTCTCTCTCTCTCTCTCTCTCATCACCCTATCCACAAGACATCACACACACACACAAAAAAAAAAAAACACACCGCTACACACACCCCAACCACTAACCACCCTCCTCCCTTCCTCTCTATCTCTCTCTCCATTCCTCCCCCTACCCTTTACTAACACCCTCTCTCATTCTCTCTCTTTCCTACTCATCCACCTACCCCTAACCTCCACCACTTTCTCTCTACCAAAATTCCCTAACACTACACTCAATACCTCTCTTTCCTCTCTACCCCTAACCCCCCCCTCTCTCTCCATAACAACCCCTCTATCGCTAACCCCTAATCTCTATCTATCATACTCTTACAACTGAAAACCCTCTTGTTGTCTCCCTCTCTCTCTCTCTCTCTGTGTGTGTGTGTGTGTGTGTCCTATCACCACTAACCACCCTTTTCACTCTCTCTCACCGCCCTACCCACAAGAAACTTTATCTCTATGTTTCTCCTAATCCCCATCCACCCTACCCCTAACCATCCCTGCCAACATCTCTCTCCCTATATACCCACACCTACCTACCCACATCTCTCTTTCTTTCTCGCCCTATACTCCCCCATTCTATTTAACTATAATTATCCTCCCTAAACCCATAACCCCCCCTCTCCCTCGCTCTCTCTAACCCCAAACTCCTCATCACCTTACCTCAACCCCCTCTCACTCTCTCTCTCTACCTCTAACTTATCTCTCTCTCTATTTGTAACCCCCCATTACTCTCACAAACACCCCTCCTTTACCTCTCTCTCCCCCAACCCCACTTTCTCTCTTTCCTAACCCCCCACTCTCTCTCTCCCTATGTCACTCCCCCCAACCCCACAACTAGTCAACTATAACCCTTTCAATCTAACTATCTGATTCCTCCAAAGAATTAACCCTCCTGATCTTGATCTCTTTCTCTCACCCAAGACCCCTCCTCTCCCATATAACTAATCAGACTCCTTAATCTCTCTCTCTCTCTCTCTCTCTCTTCCCTAAACCTTATCCAAACTCTCTCCTTCTCTCTTATAACCACACCCCTACCTCTAACCACCCTTCTCTCTCTCAATCTACCCCCATTCTCTATAATTTCCCTCCTCCTCCTCCTCCCCAAACCCCTAACCCCTGCTCCCCACTTCCTCTAATCACCCCCTCTCTCTCTCTACTAATCCACCTACTCCTAACCATCACCTCTCTCTCTTGCCCTATTTCCTAACACTACCTGATCTCTCTCTCTTTTTAACACACACACTCATTCCCCTACTCCCACCTCTAAAACTAACCCCCCACTCTCTTTATCTCTATGTACCCTCCATTCCCTATAATTTTCAACATTCTCCCAAAACTCCTAACACCACAGATCTAAATATCTTCCTCTCCCAACCCCCTCGATCCAACTAATCCTAATCACCCTCTCTATCTCTCCCTCTCAACCTTGTACTAATCCACCTACCCCTAACCCCCACCCTCTCTGTCTCCCCTATACCCAAAGACGCCCTACTCTTTATCTCTCTATAAAAAAAACAAACTCACCTTTCTTATCCAACCCCTAAAAGTAATACTCTTGCTCACTCTCTCTCTCTAACCCTCCTCCCCCAAACCATTACTAACACACCCACTCTCTCTCCATCTCTATAAAACTCGTGCTAATCCACCATATCCTAACCCTCACCCCTCTCTCCTCTCATATTCCCTAACACTCTAATGCTCTCTCTCTCTCTCTAATACACACTCTCACCCCCTTATCCCAGACCTAAAAATAACTCCCCCTCTCTCTCTCTCTATTTACCCCCCTTCTCTCGAATTTCCTTCATCCTCTCAAAATCCTTAACCCCCTTCTCCCCCAAACCATTACTAACCTCCTCTTTTAGTATTTCTCTCTCTCTTTGTCTCCCCCCTAAACCCACTCTCTCTCTATCCTTCTTTCTCTCTCCCTATGTCTCTCTTTATCCCTACTCCTACCACTAACCACCTGCTTGTGTGTGAGCACTCTCTCCATTTATCTATAAGCCCCCCATCTCTATGTTTCTCCTAATCCCCAACCCCCGACCACTAGCAACTCTCCCACCATATTTCTCTTTATCTACCCCCACCTACTTTCCCACATCTCTCTTTCTTTCTTTCTTTCTCCCCTTATAGTCCCCCTTGTCTCTCTCATTCCTACTTCTACCACTAACAACCCCCCCTCTCTTTCTCTCCCCCCTTACTCCTACAACTAACCACCCCCTCTCTCTCTATCTCTCTATATCTCTTTCCCCTATCCCAAAGACACCCCTCTCTCTATGTTTCTTCTAATTCCACTACCCAATACAACTAACCAACCCTCCACCATATCTCTTGCTATATACCTCTATTTTCCTTCCCACCTCTCTCTCTCTCTCTCTCTCTAGCTATACTACCACATTCACTTTAAATTTCTTCCTCCTTCCCAAACCCATAACCTTGCCAATCTCGCTCTCTCTCTCACTTCCAATATTTCCCTCCATCTCTCTACCCCCAACAACCAAACTCATCATCCCCATATCCATGCCCCCTTCTCTCTCTCTATCCCCAACTCTTAAATCCTCACCCCCTCCACACTTACCTCCTCTCTCTACCTCTACTCTTAAACCCCTTATCTATCTTTGTAACCAGCATGTTTTTCCATCTACATCTAACCCCCCCTCTCTCTCCTACACCCTCTCAGTGCTACCACTTCTTTCTATCAACCCCAATACACCTTAACTATACCCCCTTTCTCTCTTTCTCTCTCTCTCTCTCCCCCTCTCTCTCCCCCTACTCCACCTACCCATAAACCCCACCCCTCTCTATCTCCCCCTACTCCCTAACACCTTCTCTCTCTCTCTCTCTCTCTCTCTCTCTCTCTCTCTCTCTCTCACACACACACACACACACACACACACACACAAACACACACCTACACACACCCCAACCACTAAGGACCCTCCTCCCTCTCTCTCTCTCTCTAATCCTCCACCAACCCCTTACTAACACCCTTTCTCATTATTTATCTCCCCTACTCCTCCACCTACCACTAACCTCCACAACTTTCTCTCTCCCCAAAACCCCTAACACCACCCTCTCTACCTCTATTTAATCTTTCTACCTTTAACCCCCCCTCTCTCTCCCCAACCTCTCCATATATACCCCCACCTCCCTACACACCTCTCTCTCTATCTCTCCCCCCTATATTCCCCCATTCTTTTTAACTATCTTTATCCTCCCTAAACACATAATCCCCCCAATATCTCTCTCTCTCTCTAACCCAAAAATCCTCATCACCTTAACCCTACACATACACACAAACACTCTATCTACCCCTCTTCTATCTAACTTCTTTTCTCCTCCCCAAACCCATACAATTTCTTATCTCTATCTCTATCTCTATGCCAACCCCATTCCTACCCTACCCATAATCACCCCCTCATCTCTCTCAATATTTATCTCTAACCCTAACCTCTCTCTCTAATAGTAATCCCCCATATCTCTTTCCCTAACTCGATCAATACCCCTTACCTCTAATACTCTCTCTCTCTCAACTAATCCCCTTCCTCCCTACCACCTCTCACTCTCTCTCTCATCCTCCATATATCTCTTTCCTTACACCACACCCATCTACTCCTCAAGTATACCCCCCTTCTCTCTAGCTTCTATACTCCTCCCCCAACTCCTAGGCCTCTTGATTTATATCTCTTTCTCTCACCCAACACCCTTTGTCCCCTACCTCTAATCAATCCCCCTTGGTTCTCTCTCTTTATATATTCCTCTCAACCACCTACTCCACCACCTTCCCCTAATCCACACCTCTCTCTCTTTCTCCTCGTTTCCTCTAGCTATGCCTAACACCCACTCCTTTCTCTCTCCCCTAACATCCTAAAACCCACCCTTTCTCCATCTTTCTCTTTACCCCTAACCCACCTCTCTATCCCAACACCCCCCCATCTCTCTCATTCCTATTCCTACCACATATTAGCCCCAATCTCTTTCTCTCCCTCTCTCTAAACTCACCCATAACCCAACCCTCCTCTCTCTCTCTCATACTCCAAATAGCCCAGGCCTCCATCTCTCTACCCCAATTATAATCTCCAATACCAGTAACCACCCTCTCATCTCTCTCTCTCTCTCTATAATCCCTTCTCTCTAATTTCATTCCTCCTCAAACCCCTAAAATCCCTGATCTATATCTCTTTATCTACCCAAAAAACCCTCCTACACCTACCCATAATCACCCCCTCATCTCTCTAATAATAATAATAAACCCCCTCTCTCCTTAACCCCTCTCCTCACTCTACCCCTAACCCCACCCTCTCTCTCACCTAATCCCCCTAACTCATACCACCTCTCTCTCTCTCTCTCTACACCACACCCACCCACCCCTCATGTATAAACCCTTCTCTCTATCTTACCAAATCCTCACCAAACCCTTAACTCTCATGATCTTGATCTCTATCTCTTTCTCTCCCCCAACTTCCATGCTCCTCATGTCCCTAATCAACAACACTAGGACTTATTTCTTCCTCTCAATGCAATAAAATTAACCCATACCCCTCTCTCTCTTCACTACTTGTCCACCTACATCTATCCACTACCCCTTTCTCTCACTGTGAACCTCCTAACACCCACCCTCTCTCCTTCTCTCTCTCTAACCCTAACACCCCCCAAAACCTTAATGCTCCTGATCTTGATCACTATCTCTTTCTCCCCCCCAACTTCCATGCTCCCCCTGTCTCTAATCAACACCACTAGTACTTCTCTCTTCATCTCAATGCACTACCCTTAACACATACCCCTCTTTCTCTCTCCACTACTTGTCCACCTACATCTATCAACCACCCCTTTCTCTCCCAGTGAACCCCCTAACACCCACTCTCTCTCCTTCTCTCTCTTTAACCCTAGCACCTATATTTTATGAAACCCTTTGTCTCTCTCTTTCCTACTCCTACCACCAACCCCCACTTTGTATGTCTCTTATAATATCCCCTACCACTAACCACCCTCCCATATCTCTCTCTATGTCTCTCTCTAATCATAACCACCCCTCTCGCTACCCCCCTCATACTCCCTATAGCCCTAACACCCCCCTCTCTTTCTCACCTAATACCTCTCCCCCATACAACCTATCTCTCTCTCTCTCTCTCTCTCTTCCCACTCCACTCCTCAACTATACCCCCCTTCTCTCTAACTTCCCTACTCCTACCCAAATTTCTAACCATTCTAACATTTATCTTTGTATCTCCCCCAACAACTCTCTTCCCCCTACCCCTAATACCTCCCCAGCTCTCTCTCTCTCTCTCAACCCCATACCAATCTACTTACCCATAACCTCTCCTCATCTTCCCCCCCTATTCCTTAACATCCTAGCACTCTCTATCTCTCTCTAACACACACATACTCACCCCCTACTCCCTCTTTCTCTCCATGTCCTCCCTCTAACCCTTACTTAACCCTTCTCTTTCACACTCTCTCTCTCCACCCTAACCCCAATCTCTCTCTCATTATCTATCTCTCTTTGTATTTTTTCTCCCTACTCCTAACACTAACCACCTCCTTACACACTCTCTCTCTCTTCTTATATATAATACCAATTCTATATATGTTTCTTGAAACCCCCTACCCGCTACCACTAACCACCCCCATATCATCTATGTCTTTATCTACCCCCTCCTCATTATCCACGACTTTCTCTCACTCTCTCCCTATAGTCCCTCCTCTTTAACTACCCTTCTCTGCAAACCAATAACCCACAATCTCTCTCTCTCTCTCTCTTACAACGATCCACCACCCTCACATTCACTGTCTCTCTCCCCCCTATCAAAAAGACACCACTCTCTCTATGTTTATCCTAATCTTACACACTCGTACCTAAAAACACCCCCCACAATATCTCCCTATATACCTCCACCTCCTTTCCCGTCTCTCTCTCTCCTATTTGAATATTCTCACCATCATTTTTCATATTTGCATTTTGCATGCATCTAGTCATCATTTTGGTGGTCTCCCCAGCACCTAGAGCCTAATTTAAGCTCCCTAGAGCCTGTCTTCGGCCCCCAGTAGCCCTCCTACCTACCTGATGCACCTTGTTTTACTCACCTGCATGACATGTGCTCCTTTTCTCACCTACCAGGAGTTAACAGTTAATTAGAGCATTGATTGAGTAGTTCTTCCACTAATTGATCATCCTAACTACCTGTAGCTCCTAGTTAGCTAGTTCTAGAGTGCCAATTGACCTTCTGATAGCCTCATGCACCCTCCTTGGAGTCTCCATCCCCTGATTTGTGCCTAGATGGTTCTGTTAGACTCATTTGACTAACTATTGACCAGTTATGACTAATACTACTGATTTGATGATGTCTCCAATGTTATCCAAGCCACATTTTGAGCATGATTCGAATGACCTCTTGGTTAATTCAAATTCTATTGACAGTTATTGTATTGTATTCAGTTTTCACAGTGCCAGCTCACAGCTGATGTATGATTATACTTCTTTTCTCCATTTTCTTTATTCATGAGTGATTATTGACTACATTCTTCTCTTCTTCTCTGCACTTCTTGAGTGAGTTTTGTGTGAGGTTTGTTATAGCTATGAGATCTTGCTATAGATTATCACATGGTATCAGAGCTTGCAGCAGCTATTCAAATTGCAACAATTCATTGAGCAGTTGTCTTTCATTAAGCACCAGAAGCCTCTGAGTTTCAACAACAAATCCTGGTGCCATTACTTTGAATTCACTGGAGCAATCCAGTGAGGTCTAGCCAGGTGTGAAGGACTTAGTCATATGTAATCAGTGTCCTAAGGTAGTGTTCATTCGAATTGTAGCAAATATCCATCAACAAAATTCTTGTTTTGCAAGTTTATTCATCCATTCGAATCCCTCTTCAATAGATTCAAATTCAGCAGCTATTATGGATCTCCATTGTTTTTGCAGGTTATTCGAAGTATTCTGTAGTTGCAGTTGTTTCCTGTAGTTGCAACAGTTTTGAAATTTTCTGCACTGGTGATTATGCATTAGTGATTCTGCATTGGTGATTCTGCACTAGTGATTCTGCATTGGTGATTCTACACTAGTGATTCTACACTAGTGATTCTGCACTAGTGATTCTGCACTTCTGCACTAGTGATTCTGAACTGGTGATTTTGCACTAGTGATTCTGCACTTCTGCACTAGTGATTCTACACTTCTGCACCAGTGCTTTCTGCACCAAAAACACGCTACTAGATTCGAATTGAACAAACATCTTCCATGGATCTGGAAGCAGTTCATTCTCTCTCTTCATTCAACTATGATGAATGGAAACCAAAGATGATAGCTTACCTGAAGAGATATGGTCTTCTCAATATGTGTATTGGTGTTAAGAGAGATTTTGCTTCCTATGAAGAGGAAGAAGATTGGCTTGATGATTGTGAAAGAGCCTCAGCAGCAATATGTACTGCTATGTTTTCCAATATCGAATACCTCATTGATCCTATAGAACATCCAAGTGATAACTGGACAAGATTGAACAATTTATTTGGAAATAAGGAAGAGGATGATGTCCATTTGAAGAACAAGCCCAGCAGTACTGCCTTAAGTGATGTCTCTATTCATGATTCAGCCTCCATCATCTCCCAAGATGAAGTCTTTCAAGATAAAGTCAAAATACAAGACATGGTTTCAGTTGATCCATCTTTTGATTCAAATTCTGAGAAAAAGATGTCACTTACTACTCTAGAAGTTCAAGAGACTTTCACAATCTCTACTTCTCATGAGCCTCCTGATGTGCAAGATGATGACATTTTGAGTACTTTGGAGGTAAAATCATATTTGGGAGGCAATTCATTTTACCTCCTTGATCAAATTCCTTATTTGGAATCCTATTTGGTCATTGGCACATGTTTTCAGAGTTTCACCGAAGATGGAAGACTCTATCATTCGCTTGGGTTCATGACTCATGCACTTTTTTATGATTTTGGTTTTGATCTCACCCCTGTTGGTTCAAAGGAGATCATGAGAAACCATCTTCCAATTCTTGGATCTGATTTGAATTCCAAGATACCATCATCATGTCATAGTTCCTTTGGTTATGCTCTCACCTATGTTGGTTCGAAGGAGATATCAAAGAACTATCTACACATTCATGGTTTTGATTCTACCTCAGTTGGTTCAAAACACATGCTCCATAATGATCTTCATATTATGTTTTTGGAGCATGATCTACTTCTTCCCAAGAGGAAGATACCACCATCACTACTTGATGAGATCCAAGAGAGCGAACCTTCTTCACATGACAGTTCAGATTCTGAATATGAAGATGGAGATGATGAAGAGCGAATGCTAGATCCAGATCCATAGGAACCTAAATATCTAGCAAATGATGATGAAGATGAGTGAATGGGAGATCCGGTTCCACAAGAACATGATGATCCTCCTCTTCCTCAATGGGAAGCCATTAATCTTAGATCTGCATGTGATTTGGTTGGTGATCTAGCTGATTGACAGAGAACCATATCAGATTTTCATAATGGAAGGTTTCATCCTTCTCGCATTACTTATCCATTTCAAATCAATCGATCCTTCTTCAGAAAAGAAGGACACTTGCCTCCTTCTAGGGTGAGTGATGACATGCTACATTAGCATCCTTCAGTCTATTTTGAGGGATGGATTTCTTCCCACTGGGTTTTCCCTCTTTCCTCATTTATTATTTATATTGTTGTATGGGGTGAACTTTGGTCTTAGTCACCAGAGCCCTATTTTCCAGTTTTCAATTATTACCTCATAGTATAGCTTGAGGGGGGGTGTTGGAATATTCTCACCATCATTTTTTATATTTGCATTCCTGCATGCATCTAGTCATCATTTTGGTGGTCTCCCCAACACCTAGAGCCTAATTTCAGCTCCCTAGAGCCTGTCTTCAGCCCCCAGTAGCCCTCCTACCTACCTGATGTGCCTTTTTTTACTCATGTACATGACATGTATGCATTTTCTCACCTATCGGGAGTTAACAGTCAGTTAGAGCATTGATTGAGTAGTTCTTCCATTGATTTCTCATCCTAACTACCTATAGCTCCCAGTTAGCTAGTTCTGGAGTGCCACTTGACCTTCTAACAACCTCATGCACCCTCCTTGGAGTCTCCATCCCCTGATTTGTGCCTAGATGGTTCTGTTAGACTCAATTAGACTCATTTGATTGACTATTGACCATTTATGACTGATACTACTGATTGGATGATGTCTCCAATGTTATCCAATCCACACTTTGAGCATGATTCGAATGACCTCTTGGTTAATTGAAATTCTATTGATATTTATTGTATTGTATTTAGTTTTAATAGTGCCATCTCACAGTTGATGTATGATTATACTACTATTCTCCATTTTCTATGTTCATGAGTTATTATTGACTACATTCTTCTCTTCTTCTTTGCAGTTCTTGAGTGAGTTTTGTGTGAGGTTTGTTACAGCTGTGAGATATTCCTGCAGATTATCACATCTCCCCCTATACTCCCCCTTTATTTTTAACTTCCCTCCTCCTCCCCAAACCCATAACCCTCTCTCTCTGTCTCTATCTATATCTCTCTCTCTTACAACGATCCACCACCCTTACATTCACTCTCTCTCTCTCCCCCTATCAAAAATCCATCACTCTCTCTATGTTTATCCTAATCCTCCACACCTCTACCATAAAAAACCCCCCACAATCGCTCCCTATATACATACACCTCCTTTCCCATCTATCTCTCGCTAGTGCCAACCCAAAATATCCTTAACCACCTACCCTACTATACCCTACCCTCATAAATCCTCACCCACCCTATTCTAACCTACCCTCTCTCTATCTCTCTCTATCTCTCTCTCTCTCTCTCCTACAAAAAATGTTGACCCTCTTGATCTCTATCTCTTTCTCTCCTTTAATCCCCCTCTTTCCCCATACCACTAATCACCCCTTTTCTATATACTCCTAACCCCCCTCTCCCTCCCACTCCTAATCCCACTAACCATTGTTAGTTTTTCACAATTTAATTCAAGATAAATCTACGATCTTACTGAGAGAATAACAAGCACGACATTTAGACACAAGAGACAAGAGAAACAATTTTTTTCCTCAGGGAAACCATAAAGGAGAAAACCCCGCAACTTCCTAGAGACAGAATGAGCAACAATACAATGGAAGAAATATAAACCCAAAAAGTAGAAATGGTCTTCAGCAGCTTCTCTCTTCTCGACTTGTGTGAACTGGTACTTCTCCTCACTAATGTGAACTTGATGAGTGAGTGAAATGAGAAAATAGAGAGGATCACCCTCTCTATTTATACTTTTACTTTCACTTGACCTTAACCCCAAATAGGTCGGCCCCTAGGTGTAATTGACTGGGCTGACTTCTCTAGGACAGTCTAATAACCCAATGATGACTCAACTCTAGGGCCTAAAGCCCCGACATACAATGGAGTTCTAACCTCAATGACTTTACATGACTCAAGTACAATAATGACTCTCCCGATCGGATGAATAAACATCTTCGTCGGAGGTACAATAATAAAATACAAATACAACATAAAATATACAAGTGAATATCTTCTGAAGTTAAAATTACATTAACACTCCCTCTTAACTAGGAAGGTATTCTCTTGACATAGTCATCAACACAAGTCTTCATCGCTAGATCATCATCGTCACTGTTGCTTCTATCTTGACCATCAATCTCCAATCTACTCGTCATAGGAAGTTCTACAGAGCCAACCCTTTTTCATGTTGGATGTAGGCCTAGCCTCCATGTAGATCTTCATCATCTCTACAAGCAAGCCATCAAGTAGGTATAGCTCAGGACTTATTACATTTCCTTGCAATAACATGACACACAGTCCAGGACTTATTACATTGCCTTGCAATAACCTGACACAACATCTCGGGACTTATTACATGCTTCTGTAAAACCTACATGATCTCCCAGGACTGATTATATGCCTCTACAAAACCTGAAGGAGCATTCCAGGACTGATTATATGCCTTTGTAAAACCTGCAGGATCTCCCAAGACTGATTATATGCCTCTGCAAAACCTGAAGGAGTATCCCAAGACTGATTATATGCCTCTGCAAAACCTGCAGGATCTCCCAAGACTGATTATATGCCTCTGTAAAACCCGAAGGAGCATCCCAGGACTGATTATATGCCTCTGCGAAACCTTCAGGATCTCCCAGGATTTATTATATGCCTCTACAAAACCTGAAGGATAATCCCAGGACTGATTATATGCCTCTTCAAAACCTGCAGGATCCCCCAGGACTAATTATATGCCTCTGCAAAACCTGAATCTCCTACTTATCACCTCATCATCTTCAAATCATCTCATCGTCACACGGAGCACAGCCCAGATGCACACATCATCACGATCATGGGAAGACACACCTCAAACATGTTGAAATAACCCCAACCCTTACATCTGCACCATGGGAGAACACACCTACCACCATGTGAGAATGGCTCATGTGCATCTGCGTCTTCCAGACTCATCGCTTCCCCTTGGAAGGCACCTCGATCTGAAGTACACCAATATTTTCTCTAAAGTATTCAAACTTCACTTTGGCTAATGGCTTGGTCAACACATCAGGTATCTTCTCGTCTGTTGCAACATACTGGAGCTTCACTGCTCCTCTCTAAACCATATCTCTAATATAGTGATACTTGATCTTGATGTTCTTCGACTTGTCATGGAACGCCGAGTTCTCAAACAACTTCACACAGCTTTCGTTGTCGCAATATATACAAGTCACATCCAACTGGAGATCAAACAAATCAGATAGTAGATTCCTTGGCCATACTACCTCACAACTAGCTGAACAAGCTGTGACATAATCTTCTTTGGTTATACTCAGTGCCACTCAGGACTGCTTCCTACTAAACCAAGAGATCACACCTGATCCCATACTGAAGAAACACCCCAAAGTGATATTCATATCAATTGCACTTCCTGCCCAATCCGAATCAACATAACCCTCCTAGTTAATCTTCTGATTCGCATCATATTTGAGCCCATAATCCACTGTACCCTTCAGGTACCTTAGAATATGCTTTGCAGCAATCAAGTGAACGTGTATCAGATCCATCATGAACTGGCTCAATGTGTTCATAGCAAAGAAAATATCCGGTCTCGTATTCGTCAGGTACATCAATGATCCAATCATCTGACCGACTCAACCGACTCGAATGAAGCATCAACTGACTCGGATGAAGCATCACTCAATAGATTCAGGTTCGATGCCATTGGTGTGGCCATGGCCTTGAATTCCATCATCCCGAACCTCTTCAGGATCTCTACTACATACTTCCCTTGTCCAAGGAAGATTCCATCTGCGCTCTACCACACCTCCATACCTAGGAAATAATTCATCATACCCAAGTCCTTCATCCCGAACTCGGTAGCAAGCTTCCTTTTCATGTCAGCAATAAACTCGTCCTCGCTTGTCACAAACAGGTCATCTACATAAAGTAGAAGTATCACTAGGTTCCCTTCCTACACCTTGTAGTAAAGGTTGGAATCTGCTTTACTCTTGGTAAATCCCAAACTAGTTAAGAAGTTGTTTAACCTGTCAGACCACGTCCTAGGTGCCTGTTTCAATCCATACAAGGACTTATTCAATTTGCAAACATGAGTCTCGCTGTTATGTGTCTAAAATTCAAGTGGATGTTCCACATACACTTCCTCCTTGTTGTGGCCACAACAGATCCCATGCTTAGCTAAAGCACGGGAGCCCCATTTTTTTTAATCAATTCAAAGGTATATGGGTAAGTTTCTCTTTGTAAATATGATTTTCGGTTTAGATGTCTTTAAACATTACTGCCCATGTACCCGTATTTCATTTTTGCTGCTTAATCTGGGTTTCTTTAAGCGTTTGGTTTGCAAAATCTTTAAATTTTGACTATTTTGACATTTCTCTTGGCAAACCCGAAACCTGATTTTTGGCGAACCCGAAACCTGATATTTGGAGAACCCGAAACCCGAAAGTTTCGATTGCGGGAAATTGTTGTTTTCATTTTGGGATTTTCGTCATCCCAAAACCTGAAACCCAAAAGTTTTGGGTGCTGGATTTCATTTCTTTGAAGTTTGTTTTAAATAAAACCGAAACCTGAAACCTGACGATGTCACGTTTCGGGATTCAGGATTTCTGTTTGCGAGTTTTAATAAACCCGACACTGTCGCATTTCAGGATTTGGAAATCCATTTTTAACGTTGCGCTCAATTGCGTTCCGAAACCCGCAACCCGCAACTTTCGGGTTGCAGCTTTCGGAAACTTGGTTTTGATTTGGTCATATTTTCGAAACCGAAAACCCGAAACCCGCCGGTTTTGGTTTTCAGCTTTCGGGAGTGGTAAATAAAACTTTTTGTTATGTTTTGAACCCAATCCCGCGCTTCGCATCGGCCAATCTTAGCCGTCCATTTCTCTTAATCCTACGGTCGTGATTTAATTTGGGTAAATTGATAAATATAGGTTTTATTTACTTTTCTTTATCATTTTTACTAGCCGAATTACTCCGCTGAGCTGATTTTACTGTGAATTTGGTTGCTAAGGGTCGTTATTGCTAGTTTTTCAGTTTTTCCTAGGATTAGTTGTTTTCATTGCTGCATATTATGCTTAGAAGTTTGGTTATTTTGGTTTTTGTAATGACTGTTTTTCTTATTTAATTTGATCTTCCCAGGCTTTGCAGGTTACACCTTTTCAATCTCCGCAGTGTGGCTCTAATCTTTCGGTTAAATCAGCAATCTGCACTTGAGCTTGCAGGTGAAATCAGGCTGCCATTTTACGTGCTCAAACTCCTATCTCAGCCATTCCATAGTCATCTCTTTCACCACAACTCTCATTTTTATTTCAAATCTGAGGCTATGATTATTGATATGAACAAACTTGTAATGATGAGCTTCCATGTGCTTTTTAATTCATGCAAACTTCGATCGGATTTGTACTTCCACATGGATCCAGATCCAGTTAGCACATGATCTAACTCGCTTCATTACAGTTTGCATGATTGCAATGTCCCAATCATAATAATTTGACCATTGTGACCAGCTCTACCCAATCATTTTCCATTCTATCATTTGGCCTTAAATTGGCAACGAATATGAAAGCCTTTAGTTTGTCTTTTATATTCTGTAAGAGTAAAATTTCGCATGTTTATGTTGTAAGTTTCTTCTTGACATATTTGGTATGAGCAATATGCAGATAGGAAATGAACCCCTTCATGCATGTTTCGAGAATGAAGAACTTCGTTCTTTGTTGTAGCAAGAACCTTTGTCACCACCTTTTGATGCGAGTATGCTTGATTCAAGCAGCGATAGAGAACAAGAAGATGTTCAAGTCCCGTCTGTTTGCATGCGACTCCTAGAGAGGAAGGAAAAGAAGGTTTCTGAAGAGCCAATTGATCAAGATGATACTGTTATACGAGATTATATAATCAATGAAGAACTTGATATTCCACCAATTTCTTCTGATGTGGACCCTTTAACGGATTTCTCTATTTTTTAGAACATAGTCTCTCATCCAGAAGTCCCTACGGTGAATTCTCTACAAGCCAAATCATCTGTTGCTGATAATGAGCAGGTTGGGGCGGAATTCTTGATTATGATATGAGGATCTTTTTAATTAAGGAATATATCTTTAAGAATCTCTTTGAAAGGTGAAGGAAATCATGTAGTCAGAGAAATGGCAAGGTTTCTTGGATCAATAGTCCCAATAGACTCATTTCTGATTTTGGAATCCCTATTCTGTAGGATTCATTTTTGTACTTTGTTGTAATTTAATATTTAAGGAAGAATACCTCTCGAAGGAAGGGGGTTGGAATTTTTGGAATTGTAATTCAGTAGGAGATAAGACTGAGGATACTCTGTGGCTAGAGTCATTGTAATTTTGGTACAAGACATCTTAATGCAGTAATGTTATCTTCGGATCCATCTTCTGATTATCACTTAAATTTCTTTAAGGATTTCTGATTTTATGTTCCAGATTGTCATCCGCTATACACATGATCTCTTGTTAGATATATAATGAATACATAGATCTGTTGTATTGGTTTTTCTGTATAACTGATGTGTGTATGAAAATATCTGATTAAATTTCTTTAATTAAATACTTTCTTTATCGATTTATGCAATTGATCAGATATATATATATATATTCAATCATTATTGATTTTTCAATCAACAAAAGGATAACAGGTTATATCTTGATGGTCTTTAAGTTTGAATTATTGTTGTTTAATTTTCATTAAATAAATCATAATTTAAGTCAGAAAATATCTCATCTAAAGGCATTTCTGTTAAAGGTGATAGACTGTTTGTTCTCTTACACCTCAAGGTTGATCTGCATAAACACCAAACTTTTCATTTTAGAATAGATATGACTTAAGATTAGGTTCTTTTTACTAAATAGGTTAAGTTAGAATTGATCACTGTTTTCCATACCTCTGTTTCCCTAAGTTGGGAAACTGATCTTATTGATCAAACCCCTTACTCATAGAGTGCCAGTGGAGGCCGAATATCCGTGGGTGATTACCACACCAAACAGCTTGAGGATAGAATTGCCTTTGTGTAGGGTCTTTCAAAGCCTTTGGCTAGGTTTTCATCCTCTGTTGTGTGCCTTGGAATCCATTCTAGCACCTTGCACTTACCCTGCACACCCGAGGCATCAACAAATGGCACTAGAAGGAGGGCCACTAGTATAACATGCCTAAGCAAACTGCTAATAAACCTCCTCCAGCAAATACTTCAACTGTTCAAACCCGAATCCAAAACAAGGCTTCAACATCTGAACAACCAATTGATTCACGACCTACAGTTCTCCCTGTTACATTTTCGCAACCTACAGTTATACCTGTCACACCTGTGATACAATAGGAGAATAGAGGGCCACTAGTATTTCATCCATGTATTTCATTTATATATTATTGTACTCCTATAGAGATGTGTCATTCCTCTATACGGAAGTGTCGTCATGTGTATTGACAAGTGTCACAAGTATGTTAACTTGTCGATGGGTTATTAGAACACCATATGTGGGGTCAGCCCTAATTTATATATTATATGGTTGGTGTACCCAGCTAGACAAGTCGGCCCCATAAGGTTATTGGGAAAACAGGACAAGTATAAATAGAGATCGGGAGATCTCTATTTGGATCATTCAGAAACTCATTCTTCCTTCACTCGAAAAGTGGCGCACTAGTGAGGAGGACGATCATATGCTTATAGGAGACTATCTCTGTGTATTTTGGTTATACTTTGGTTGAGCCATTGCTCTCTCTATCTCTGAGGAAGTTGTGGGGTTTTTCACCTTAGGGTTTTCCCCACGGAAACTCTGTGTCTCTTGTCTCTCGTGCTTTTTCTTCTTGTGATGATTGACATGCTTGTTATGATTGATATGCATTGATATACTATACATGTTATTCTCTAAGTAAATATCCTAGAGTATTGTGAATTAATGTTCAAAATTTAACATGGTATCAGAGCTAACCTGAGAAGAAGACATTGTGCAGTGACGGAAACCAAGGGTTTCTTGTTTATTGGGTTTCTCTCCACAGATTTTGGAAAAGCAATATAGTAGATTGACTCTACTCATTAAGGAGACTCTATCTGTCCAATCAGAATTCAATTCTGAGCATTTTCATATTTTGGCCCTAAACATTAGGGTTTCCACAAAAATAGGAATTTCTGGAATCTAAAGACATAGCTGGAAGCTCCTTGCAAAAATCAAAGTTTAGAGCTTTGGATCGAGATTTTTGGATGGGAAGTTCTCTGGGAAACTCAAACCCTAATTTAGGGTCCTCCTTAGTGAACCCAGGAAGACAAAAAGGCATTTCTGAAGGGTGAAGCTTTGCAGATCTCAAATTCTGAATACACCAGGCTGATCAGCTCTTCAAGGTGCATCTTTATACCCTTTTAGAAAGTTGAAATTCATATTTTTAACTTTTAGGGTTTTTTCGACAAAACCCTAATCCGAAACCAGATCCAGTTTGTCAGCCAGTCAAGTGGGAAGACCTAAATATTTTCTATTTCCATTTGAAGTACTCTTTAAGATGTCTCACCACACCAAGCTTGAGGATAAGCTTAAAGGGGATGATAACTTCCGATCCTGGAAGTATAGGATTGGGTTAATCCTGGAAGAGAATGAGTTGGACTCACACATAAAAGAAGACATCCCTATCCTAGAGGATGAAGAGGATAAGATATTGCATAAGAAGAACTTGGTCAAGGCAAAGAGAATCATTATTGATTCTATCAAGGACCACCTCATCCCACATGTGTCATCTCTAAAGACACCCAAAGAAATGTTTGATTCTCTGACCAAGCTATTTGAAGGGAAGAACATAAATCGGAAGATGACCCTGTGGAACCAATTGAAAGGAGTAAAGTTTCAGAATGGGGAAACCATTCAATCTTATTTTTCTAGGGTATCTCAGATTAAGGAACAATTGGAAGCGGTGGATGAAATGGTGGAGAATGGTGAAGTTGTCATGACCACTCTAAATGGCCTACCCAGGTCATGGGATTCCTTTATTCAAGGAATTTGTGCAAGAAAGAAGTTGATCTCCTTCAACAGACTATGGGAAGAATGTTCACAAGAAGAAGCAAGGCTTGTGGCCCAAGAAGAATAGATGGGAAGTGAAGATCAAGCTCTCACAGTACACACCAAGAAAGGAAGGTCAAAGAGAGAGCACTCTCATGCCAAGAAATATTCACACTATCATCAACATAAATATAAGAAAGATCTCAGATGCTTCACATGTAATGAGAAGGGTCATTTTGCTTCAGAATGTCCCAAGGACAAAAGGAACAACAACATCAAGAAGAAGAAGGGTAGTAGGAAAAGATATCATTCTCATGCTACTGAAGATGATGAACCACCCAAGAAGAAGGCTAGAGCAGAAAGTGACGATGATGACTCATCAAGCGTAGAAGAGTATGTTCTGATCTCTGCTCTCACAGGTACTATCTCTCATGGTTGTAATGATTGGCTTATTGATAGTGGGGATTCTAAACACATGACTGGGTTTAAAGAATCTTTTGTAAATCTATCTGAACATGAATCACCCCATAAAGTGAAACTTGGGGATGACTATCAATACCCCATCAAAGGAAGTGGTGAAGCCTCCTACAACCTAGATTCTGGAAAATCCTTGAAGATGAAATAAGTTCTTTATGTACCTGGGCTCAAGAAGAATCTACTCTCCATATCTGTACTGGATGCAAAAGGCATGAGGGTTTCATTTGTAGATGGCCAAGTCCTAATGTGGCCAAAGGGTAAAACTATTGATGATGCAGTAGTGATTGGAGAGCAAGAGGGAGGTTTGTATAAATTGAAGGGACAACCTGAACATGCCATGGTGCATGATTCCATGGAGCCAAGTGAAATTTGGCATAGAAGACTTGCACATATGCATTACAAAGCATTACCAATTTCAAGTAAGGTTGTAGAAGGTCTTCCTGAAATCAAGACCAAGCATGAAGGTGTTTGCAAAGGATGTGCAAAAGGAAAGAACATAAAGAAGGCATTTACAAGCAGTGAAAGCAAGGCAAAAAGTATCTTGGAAATTATCCACTCCGATGTATGTGGTCCAATGTCATCCAGTTCTTTGAGTGGGTATGTTTACTATGTATCTTTCATTGATGACTTCTCCAGGAAGACTTGGGTTTACTTCTTGAAGAACAAAGATGAAGTGTTTGATAAGTTCAAGGAATTCAAAACCTTGATGGAGAATCAAACTAATAATAAAATCAAGACTTTCATATCTGACAATGGTGGAGAATTCACTTCAGGTGACTTCAAGAAACTTTGTAGTGATTTAGGGATTAAGAGGGAGTTGACTGCTCCTTACAATCCACAACAGAATGCAGTTGCAGAAATAAAGAATAGAACAATCATGGAAGTAGCAAGGGAAATGTTGCATGACCAAGATCTACCTATGCATCTATGGGCAGAAGCAGCTAGGACAGCTGTATATGTGCAGAACAGAACACCCCACAAAATATTGGACAACAAGACACCAGAAGAGGTCTTCTCTGGTAAGAAACCTGAAGTTAGCCATCTCAGAATATTTGGTTATCCAGTATATACACATGTCCCAAAGGAGAAGAGGACCAAGCTGGATCCTTCAGGAAAGAAGGGCATCTTTGTGGGTTATAGTGAAAGCTTGAAGGCTTACAGAATATACTTTTCAGGGTTCAAGAAGATTGATGACAGCAGGGATGTAACATTTGATGAAAACTCAGCATTCATCAAATCAAGGAAGACACCTGTTGAAGTTTATGAAGAACCTAAGGAAACTAGATTTCAAGACACTACCATGACTGAAGCAATTCTAGATGTTGATCGTGAAATTGAAGATCTGCAACAACCTGTAGATCCACCACGTGAGGACAACTCTCACAAGAGGAAACCTGCATGGGCTAGAGAGCTCATTCAAGATGCAAAAAGATTTGGCATTCCAGAAGAAGAACACGGAGAAAAGAATAGAACTAGATCCCATACTAGCTATGTTGCTTTACTCTGTGATATCATGAACAAAGAACCTTCCAATTAGGAAGAAGCAGTGGAAAAGAAAGAATAGAAGGATGCCATGGTCGAGGAATACCAATCAATAATGAAGAACGATGTTTGGGATGTTGTCCCAATACCTGAAGGGAAGTCTGTTGTGACTTCCAAATGGATCTACAAAATCAAGCATGCTGCATATGGCAGCATAGAAAAATACAAGGCAAGATTCGTAGCTCGTGGATTCTCTCAGAAAGAGGGAATAGATTATGAAGAAACTTTTTCTCCTATAGCCAGGTACACTTCCATAAGAACAGTACTTGCCCTGGTCGCAGCAATGAAATGGAAGATACACCATATGGATGTCAAGACTGCCTTCTTGAATGGTGTCGTTGAAGAGGAAGTATATGTGGAGCAACCACTCGGTTTTGAAACACATGACAGGGAGTCATATGTGTGCAGATTAAGGAAAGCCTTGTATGGCTTGAAGCAAGCTCCCAGAACTTGGTATGGTAGGATGGACAGTTTCCTATCTAGTTTGGGATTTACCAAGAGTAAAGCGGATTCCAACCTTTACTACAAGGTTGAGGAAGGAAATCCTACGATACTACTTCTATATGTAGATGACCTGTTTGTAATAGGAGATGACAGATTGATTGTCGATACAAAGAGGAAGCTTGCTGCCGAGTTTGATATGAAGGACTTAGGGATGATGCATTATTTCCTAGGTATGGAGGTGTGGCAGAGCGCAGATGGGATCTTCCTTGGACAAGGGAAGTATGCAGTAGATATCCTGAAGAGGTTTGGGATGATGGATTGCAAGGCCATGGCCACACCTATGGAATTGAACTTGAAGCTTCTATGTGATGCTTCATCTGAGCTATTTGATGTCTCTATGTATCGTCAGATGATTGGGTCCTTGATGTACTTGATGAACACTAGACCAAATATTTGCTTTGCGGTGAACACATTGAGCCAGTTCCTGACGGATCTGAGGGGTGTTCACCTGGTTGTTGTAAAGCATATTCTGAGGTACCTGAAGGGTACAGTTAATTATGGGCTCAAGTATGAAGTGAATCAAAAGTTTAACCTGCAGGTTTATGTTGATTCAGATTGGGCAGCCAGTGCTGTAGATAGGAAGAGCACATCTGGGTGTTGCTTCAGTATGGGATCAGGTGTGATCTCTTGGTTTAGCAGGAAGCAATCCTGCATAGCACTGAGTACAGCTGAGGCAGAGTATGTTTCAGCCTGTTCAGCTAGTTGTGAGGCAGTATGGATTCGGAAGCTACTATCTGAGTTATCTGATCTCCCGTTGGATACTACTGGTATATTCTGTGATAACCAGAGTTGTGTGAAGTTGTCTAAGAACCCAGTGTTTCATGACAGGTTGAAACACATAGAGATCAAATATCACTATATTAGGGATATGGTGCAAAGAGGAGCAGTGAAGCTCCTGTATATTGCGACGGGCGAGCAGATTGCAGATGTGATGACTAAACCACTAGCCAGAGTGAAGTTCGAGTACTTCAGAGAGAGGCTTGGTGTTCTTCAAATTGGTGACACTTCGAGGAAGAAGTGATGGACACATTTGCAGAAGCCATTCCAAGCATGGTGGAAGGAGGATCCTTCACATGGCTGTGGATGTAAGCACTGAATGATGAGCATCAGGACGATGCTCCAATTACTTCTCTGTATATGCATCAGGATGATGTTGGATATGATCAATTGGATCATTTATATGTATATATGTATGCATCATGTTGGATGCTGGATATGATCAGTTGGATCATTTATATGTATTTGTATATGCATCATGTTGGATGCTTGGACCATGTATCTATATATGTATCAGGTGGATACTGTGTATGATCAGGTAGATCATGTGTGTTGATATATATATTAGGTGGATACATTGTGTGGATCATGTATTTGTGTATGTATCAGGAGGATACATTATATGATCAAGTGGATCATGTATGATGATATGTATCAGGTAGATACTTGGTATGCATCAGGTAGATGCATTGTATGATCAGGATGATCTTGGTTGATGAGCTTCAGGATGTTGCTCCAGATATGCATCAGGACGATGCAGTGATGAGTATCAAGACGATACTCTAGATGATATGCATCAGGATGATGCTATGATGATGATCAGGATGATCATATGTATCAGGTGGATACATTACATAATCAGTTGGATTATGTGTGATGAGTTCAGAAGACACAGATGCACAGAGCCTTTCCGACATGGTGGTAGATGTGTTCTCCCATGTGCGTTGATGTAAGTGTAGATCCTTTCCGACATGGTGTTAGATGTGTTCTCCCATGTGCGTTGATGTAAGTGCAGAGCCTTTCTGACATGGTGGTAGATGTGTTCTCCCATGTGCATTGATGTAAGTACAGAGCCTTTCTAACATGGTGGCAGATGTGTTCTCCCATGGTTGTTGATGTAAGTGTTGTGAGCCTTTCATGGATGGTGGTAGGTTGGTCCTCCCATGCTGGTGAGTGTAAGTGCTATGTGTGTGCATCTGGGTTGTGCTTCGTGATACTCTGTGGTCGTGGATAGGTTGTGCAGTAGCATGTAAAAGGTCCTGGGAGATCCGATAGGTTGAGCTGTGTGCTCGTAATCAGTCCTGGGATGATCTTTCAAAGTTTTGTTGACTCACGTAATAATTCCTAAGGATTCCACAGTATGGACAGTGATGATGAAGACCTGCAAATGGTGGGCCTACATCCAGTATGAAAAAGGACTGGCTCTGTAGAACTTCCTATGACGAGTAGATCCAGAGATTGATTGAGATAGCAGCAGCTGTGACGATGACGATGATTCTAGGACGATGCATCGATGACGATGATCTAGAGAAGAAGACTTGTGCTAGCTGATCTATGTCGAGAAATACCTTCCTAGTTAAGAGGGAGTGTTGATGTATATGTAACTTCGGAATGTATTTCATCCATGTATTTCATTTATATATTATTGTACTCCTATAGAGATGTGTCATTCCTCTATATGGAAGTGTCGTCATGTGTATTGACAAGTGTCGCAAGTATGTTAACTTGATGATGGGTTATTAGACCACCATGTGTGGGGTCGGCACTGATTTATATATTATATGGTTGATGTACCCAACTAGACAAGTCGGCCCCATGAGGTTATTGGGAAAACAGGACAAGTATAAATAGAGATCAGGAGATCTCTATTTGGATCATTCGGAAACTCATTCTTCCTTCACTCAGAAAGTGGCGAACTAGTGAGGAGGAGGATCATATGCTTCTAGGAGACTATCTCTGTGTATTTTGGTTGTACTTTGGTTGAGCCATTCCTCTCTCTATCTTTGAGTAAGTTGTGGGGTTTTTCACCTTAGGGTTTTCCCCACGGAAACTCTATGTCTCTTGTCTCTCATGCTTTTTCTTCTTGTGATGACTAACATGCTTGTTATGATTGATATGCATTGATATACTGTACATTTTATTCTCTCAGTAAAGATCCTAGAGTATTGTGAATTAATGCTCAAAATTGAACACTTACCAGCCTCCACAAAATCCACCACCACCAAATCCAGCAGATGCACTCACTAACGAGGAACTCTTTTCTATTTTTAGAGCATGGCAGCAGAATCCCAAGTCACCCATGACACTTCCAACGATCAAACCATCTCGGATCCACCACTACCTGAAGAAGAAGAAGAAGAAGAAGATGATCCACAGGTCGATGCTGTGGGTTGCTTTTTAGAACTTCCTATGTGTGAAGAAGAAGAAGAACCTGAGGTGGTGTTTAACACACAGCATCCTTATAACACAAGGTCTAGACCACAACCACCTCAAGAACCTTCATCTTCTCCTCCGATTCCCACAAGAAACAAGACTGCCCCACAAAAGGATACAGTCCTACCTTAAATGGAGTACAATCTGGTTGAAGACTTAAAAAGAGTTAAAGAAAGCATCTCTCTGTTTGAGCTACTTAAGATCCCTGCTATGAGGGATTCCTTACCAAAAAACATGATAGTCAAATAGTCAAGAGAGTCACAAAGTAACATACTAGACTCTGTTACCAAATATGATGATAAAAAACCAGCAAGCAAGAGGACTCCTCCTTTCCTGCTAACTTTTGAGATTTTCAATCGGAATGTGCACAACTGCATGATAGATTCAGGAGCATCATCAAATGTGATGCCCCTCTCTATTCGTAGGAAATTGAATGCAACGTGGGAGCCCTTCCCGACCTAGATTGTGCAACTTGACAGATCCAAAGTCAGAGTGGTAGGTAAGTTGAGAAATGTTTTGCTTACATTGTCAGCTAATCCCAGAATCCATCAGAAAGTTGACATCATGATAGCTGACATCCCGGAGGCCTATGGGATGTGGTTAAGGAGGGACTGGTTAGTGAAACTTAAGGATTACTTTGAAATCGACTGGTCCCACTTATGGTTTCCCTACAATGGTAAACCGAATAAAATTAAGATCAGTAGAGAACCTTTTATGAAACAAACAGTCACTGATCTTAATGATTCAAGTGAACCTACTGGTTATATCACCTCTCGTGTAGAGCAATTTACATTCAATACCTATTTTGGTGAATTCCTAGCTGACACCTCACAAGAAGAAAGTATTCAAAACGAATCACATATTACTCATGTTACTTCTATACCTTTCTCTGGTGAAATTGTGCATAATGTATATAATGTAAATACAAATTTTAGGTCAGATCCTGTCTCATGGACTTTATTTTTTGATGGTTCCAAGTCCAAGGAAGGAGTTGGAGCATTTTGTGTCCTAATTGATCCTAAGGGAATGAAAATTATGATTGCTTGCAGGTTAGAATTTGATTGCACTAATAATGTAGTTGAGTATGAGGCTTTGGTTCAGGGGCTCAAGAAGGTTGTTGATTTAGGTGTGCAGGTGATTGAATGCTATTGAGATTCTGAAATTATAGTTAAGCAAGTCAGAAATAAGATACACTGCTTATCTCCACGCTTGGCTAATTATTAGAAGATGGTAAGGGATTTAACCAACTCATTTTTAGCATTCAATATTAAATCAGTTCCCAAATCACAAAATTTTGATGCAGACCTGTTAGCAAATACAGCGTCTAGACTGATCCCGCCAGAAGGTCTGTCTCCTCAAACTTTTTCCATTGAATTGATGTACAGGCCCTCTATTCCGGATAATGTGACTAATTGGAAAGTATTTGATGATGACTGATAGTTACTTGACTTCCTCATGGCTCAGGATACATTCCAAGATATGGCCATTGATGAAGCCGAACATGAAAAGTCACTCGTTGATCTCTCAAACGTTATCCCAAAGTCAGTGATCAATCTAGAAAAGTTTTATGATTTTCAAGACAAATTCAAATATCAAACTAATTGTAAAACTCAAAGCTCATCCTTGAACTATGAGTGAGTCAATTTAGGCATCGAGAAAGAACCACGTTTCATCAATTTGGGAGTTGATTGTACCCCTGAAGAACAAAGGGCCATCATTGCATTGTGTAAATAGTATAAGGATTTTTTTGCCTGGACTTACGACGAATTGAAAACATTTAACACTAGCGTCATGTTTCATAATATACCCATGAAACCAGAGGCTAAGCCATTTCAACAAAAGCTACGGAAAATGCACCCCAGCTTAGAGCCCTCAGTAAAAAAGGAATTGGAAAAGTTGCTCACTGCTCGAATTATTTTTCCAGTCAAGCACACTCAATGGATAGCTAACTTAGTGCCTGTCCATAAGAAAAATGGTGAAATTCGACTGTGTGTCGATTTCAGGAACCTGAATCGGGCTTCTGAGAAAGACAACTATCCTGTTCCACCTATGGAATAGATTCTTCAGAAAGTATCCGGGTCAGAGATGTTTTCCCTCCTAGACGGTTTTTCAGGATATAACCAAGTTATGGTTGCTCCGAACGACCAATTAAAAACAACTTTCAGGACCCTTTGGGGCACTTTCGCCTATAGGCGGATGCCTTTCGAGTTAATCAATGCAGGAGCTACTTTCCAAAGAGCTATGGAAATAGCTTTCTGAGGGTTAACGCATAATTCTGTCGTAGTTTATCTTGATGATATCACTATTTACTCCAAGAGGCAACATGAACATGTGTTTGTTCTGAAACAGGTTTTCAACCGTTGCAGGAAATTCGGCATTTCTCTCAACCCGAAGAAATCTATTTTCGCAGTAACAGAAGGAAAGCTTATGTGCTTCATTGTTTCGAAAGAAGGTATGATCATTGATCCCGAATGCACAAAGTCTATTTCAAATATTGGGTTACCAGGCTCGCGCAAAGCAATGCAATCCTTCTTAGGTAAGATTAATTTTGTACGTAGATTTGTACGAAATTTTTCCCAGATTGTTAAACCATTACAAATTTTGGTCAAGAAAGATGTATAGTTTACTTGGTCTCATGAACAAAGAGATTCGTTTATCCAAATTCAAAAGGATATCGCTGAAGCTCGTGCTCTCAAGTCTCTAGATTTTGATAAGGATTTCATTCTTTATACTTTTGCCACTGACTTTTCTTATGCAATTGTCCTAACGCAAAAGCATGATGATGATGCAGAAATCCCGATCTCTTTCATGAGCTCAACATTTAAGGGTGCAGAGCTTAATTACTCACAGATTGATAAGCAAGCCTATGCGGTCTATAAGTCTGTCAAACATTACAGGCCCTACTTGTTGAAGTCTCGAACTAAAGTCATTGTTCCATACTCTGCCATTAGAAACGTCCTCATCCAGAAAGAATTAGGGGAAAAGAGGGCCCATTAGATGACGGCCCTACAAGAATATGATCTTGAGATCAGACCAGCTAAAATTTTCAAAGGACAAGTTCTTTGTCTTCTTACCACTCAATCTAATGACCCTACGCAGTAGCAATCCGAATGGGATCAAGAGGAAGAAGTTCCCTCACGTTTTGTTAACGTTATCGATGCTTCGACGTCTGAATGGTATGATGATATTAGATTTTTCCTGAACCATGGGTTTGCCCCCGAAACTCTTGATTTTAAGAGAAGAAGGGCTTTGAGACTAAAATATTCTCCTTATTAGTTTATTGATCAAGTTCTTTATGGGAAAAATTATGATGGAGTATTTCTTAGGTGTTTGGAAAAACATGAAACTAATGACATCTTATTCCAATTTCATGCAGGACCTGCTGGAGGCCATTTTTCAAGTGAGACTACAGCTCATAAGATTATCAGGGATGGATATTATTGACCCACATTGTTCAAATATGCTTACGCTTATGTAAAGAAATGTGAACCATGCCAGAAATGCACAGGCAAGTTTAAGAAACCTACATTTCCTCTTCAACCAGTCACAATTCAATTTCCATTCCAACAATGGGGACTGGATTTTGTCGGGCCTATAAACCCTGCTTCGTCCCTCCAACATAAGTATATTATTACAGCAACTGACTACTTCACCAGATGGGTGGAGGCGGCCCCTCTTAAACAATGTAATGCTATTCAAGTAATTTCCTTCCTTGACAGTCAGATCATCACACGGCACTCCTGACTACTTAGATTTCGATAATGCTTCCTAATTCTCTTCAATCGATATAACTGAATATGCCTTTGAAAAGGTGATTAAGCTTAAGTTTTCTGCCAATTATTACCTGCAAGGCAATGGTTTGGCTGAGTCGTAAAAAAAAAATCTGATAAATATTCTCAAGAAGAATGTGGCTTCTCATCACAGAGATTGGCACACACAATTATATAATGCTTTATGGACAGATTGGATAACCCCGAAGGCAGCTATTGAAATTCCCCCTACTTTCTTGTTTATGGCAAAGAAGCCATCCTTCCAACTAATCTCACCATCCCTTCTCTACAATTGGCTCAATTTGTCCAAGGAGATGATTCTTCCCCTCTTCAGCATAGAATAGACACTCTCTTGAAGCTAGAGGAGGACAGAGAAATAGCTAAGAACAAATTGTATCATCATCAGCAGATGGTGAAAAGATGGTTTGATGAAAAATCTTCATCTGACAGGGAATTTTCTGTTGGTGACCAGGTTCTAAGGTGGGATAAGCAACATAAAGATAAGAACCAATATACCAAGTTTCAACACCTTTGGCTAGGACCTTTCATTATTACAGAAAATATTGGTCCCAACACGATTCGATTACAGACACTAGAGGGAGTTGTAGACACCTTCCCAGTGAATGTGTCTCTTCTAAACAAGTATTTTGTTTGAACAATCTGGTGCACTTGTACATAGGTGTGGTTTGTTTTTCAATATTTTGTTTTCTTGCATTTTTATTTTGATTAGTTTTCTTGTTTTGTTTTGGTTTTCATCAATAAGGCTTCACACATGTGGTAATGGCTTATGATCACTTTTCTTAGCAATAATTCTTTCTGAAGTCTCAGCATTGTTATCAATCTTACTTTCTAGCTTTTGATTAGAATTTGCTCTGAAGATTAAACAGTCAAATAAGTGCAGTGCCTTTGGATAATTTTCACTTTGATCATTATCTTTCACAATGCTTTATTTGTGTAATTGAGGTATGGAGGATGGTCATCATTTCTCTATCTGGTGTTTCATGGTTGAACAGCATATCATAATAACCTGACCAGCTCCGATTGCTCATGGATACTTTTACAATCACTTTGAATATGAATTTTGTTTAAAATTATAAGTTACAAGGTCGGTGGTCTTGTTATCAAGCCATCCCATTAGGTTTGTAGGTGTTTAAGGGGAATGACATCTTCACATCAAGCCACCACACTTGGAAGATGACTTTCAGTTCTGCTGGAAGGTGGAAGATCCTATTACAGGTCGGCCCATTCATGATCCGCAAAGCACTGGTGAGTAACATTACCACTATATGGTCACCAAGCCATGGTAATGCCTTGTAGCCTATGCCAAAATAAATTGTTTTGTCTTTCATTATGGGATTTTGTTGTATACAAGAACAGGGGGGTCTTATCACAAGCCATCCCTTCTATGATCATGGGTTTGATCTTGGACTGGAGTTATCACAATATGGTCACCAAGCCATGATAATTTCTTTTGGTCTTACAGCCAGAAGACAAGGAGTCTCGTCGTCAAGCTAGCTTGACCAGCTTCTAGATCAGGCCTGTGAATGGCACTGTGTCATCTAATCACCAAGTCAGTACAGTGGTCTTGTATCAACAAGGTTTTATGAATAAAAAAATAATAATAATAATAAAAAAGATAAAGAAGTATCATTGAATATAAATGCAACTAATAAACCAAGGTGATCTGTAATTAGGATATCCATGAGCATTTCTAAGACTGTCCCCAGGTTCAACACAAGCTGGTTTTCAATGATTACATCATGGTAAAGATTTGGTATTACTCTTTAAATCTCCTTATCATATGAGTGTTATCTTTAAAATGGTCATTGTTTGAGATCTATCCAAGTTCATGTTCACTGTTTGTTGACTATTATATTTTGACTATTTTCTCTAAATTAAGTTTCAAGAAAGTGGTTGATTAACATGTTGTCTTTAGTCATGATTTGATTGCAGAGATAACTGGTTCTTCCCAGCCAGTCGCCATTTGTTGTGGCCACAACAGATCCCATGCTTAGCTAAAGCACGGGAGCCCCATTTTTTTAATCAATTCAAAGGTATATGGGTAAGTTTCTCTTTGTAAATATGATTTTCGGTTTAGATGTCTTTAAACATTACTTCCCATGTACCCGTATTTCATTTTCGCTACTTGATTGTGATGAACCTGCAATAATTAATTAATGCAAATACATGAGACATTAGAAATAACAGAACTCGGAATCACTTTTATATTGATCAAAGGCCACTTCAAGGGGGCAACCTCCTTTGAGCAAGCTCAATACAATTAACTTCACGGTGCCTTCATAGGCCTTAACACACACTTATATACTAAGTCTAGGTGCCAATACTATGGGTCAAAACCATGGGCCACTACAAACTATGGATCAACAATACTATGGGCGACTTACAAAGCATATGCACCAACAACAATAACACAAACTATGGATCAACAAATACTACGGGATGACTTACAAAGCATATGTGTCCAACAACAATATACTAACAAAATAAAGACATGGGTTCCTAACATCCTCTCCCCCTTAAAAAAGAGCTTTGTCCTCAAAGCTTTAAATGTGGAAATTGTTGTTGAATCTGAAGGAGTGGTTCCCATGTAGCATCCTATGGTTGCATGCCGTGCCACTGAATTAAGACCTCTGTGATAGAGTGAGAGCGAAGCTGACGAGTGCCCTGATTGAGGACAGCCTCCGGCTCCAAAAGGATGGATCCTTCATTATCTAGGTCGGGTAAAATAGTTTGTCCACTAATGTTGGTGCCAAGAACTTTCTTCAGACAAGAGACATGAAATACTAGATGAATGCGAGAAGAAGGAGGAAGTTCCAATTTATAAGCAACGGACCCAATCTTCTGAAGAATCTGATATGGCCCATAGAACTTTGGAGTGAGCTTATGACGCCCTTTGAGTTTCAGGGAGGATTGCTTGTACGGCTGGAGACGAAGAAAAACCATATCGCCTACTTGAAAAGTGCGCTCAGAACGATGCTGATCAGCTTGTTGCTTCATGCGATTTCTTGCCATGTGAAGATTGTCCCGCAAAATGCAAAGAATCTAATCACAGTTTCGAAGGACTGTGTCAACTTCCTGAACTGGTGAACTGTTGGGGGTGTATGGAAGAAGAACTGGAGATGCCTGACCATAGACTGCTTCATATGGGGTCATTTTAGAGGCAGTGTGGTAAGAGGTATTGTTCCACCATTCAGTGAGAGGGAGCCACTTTTCCCACTGATGTTGTTGTTCAGAGGTGAAGCAATGAAGATAAGTTTCCAAGCATTTATTAATAATTTCAGTCTGACAATTTGTTTGTGGGTGATACCCTAAACTCATCTTCAGTTTGGTGCCAGTGTGGAAAAATAGTTCTATCCAAAAATGACTGGTGAAAGTCGTATCAAGATCTGAGACAATGGAAGAAGGGATGCCATGAAGACGAAAGATCTGGTCCAGGAAAATTTGAGCGACTGAGGATGCTATATAGGGATGGCTGAGAGCACAAAAATGACTATATTTGGAGAGGCTATCAACCACCACGAGAATCACTGTCTTCCCACTAGATTTAGGGATCCCTTCAATGAAATCCATACAAATATCTGTCCAAATCTGTGTAGGTATGGGCAAGGGTTCGAGCAATCCTGGAAGGAGTGTCGTTTCACCCTTATTGCGCTGGCAAGTATCACATTCAGCCACCATCTATTGAATTATCCTTTTCATGCCCTACCAAAAGAAGTTTCGTCGTGCCTGTTCATGCATTTTGAGGAACCCAGAGTGCCCTGTCGATGGAGAAGCATGGAGTTCATAGAAGACAGCTTGTTGAAAATCTATGCTATGGGGAAGCACCAGACGACCCTTGTATCTCAGGGAAGCACCATCCCAAGATTAATGTGGTACCGCAGAAGGGTTGTTGGTCAAGCATTGGATTATTTGAGATAAGGAAGAGTCATTGACATAACCCTGTTGAACAAATTGCAACCAATTTGGAACAGGAATAGAAATAGCTGAAAGAGAACCTTGGGAATCAAATGTGCGAGAAAGAGCATCTGCCACAATATTGTCCTTACCATTCTTGTAAGTGATCTCATAGTCATAACCCATGAGTTTGCTAACCCATTTCTGTTGTGCTGGGGAAGAGATATGTTGTTCCAAGAAATATTTCAGACTCTGGTGATCAGTCTTGATGCAGAAATGATTCCCTAATAGGTATGGTCGCCACTTCTGCACTGCATGCAAAATAGCCATCATTTCCTTCTCATATGTAGAGGCAGCTAAATTCTTACCTGAAAGGGCTTTGCTGGTGAATGCAATGGGGTGTTCATCTTGAAGGAGAACAGCACCAAGTCCATTTCTGCAAGCATCACTCTCAATAGTGAAAGGATTGGAAAAATCGGGCATAGCTAGAATAGGTGTAGTACACATAGCTTGTTTCAGTTTATCAAATGCACACTGAGTAGCATGTGTCCATGTAAAAGCATCCTTTTTCAATAGAGCAGTTAATGGAGCTGCAATATTCCCATGATCCTTAACAAACTTGTGGTAGTAGCCAGTCAACCCCAAAAAACCATGAAGGCTCTTGAGTGTCTGAGGATGCGGCCAATTGTTCATGGCATCGATTTTGGTAGGATCCACGCGAACCCCTTGTGCTGAGATAATGTGCCCGAGATAATCAACTTCCTTCTGGCCAAAAACACATTTAGACTGTTTGGTGTGGAGATGATGGTCAGAGAAAAGTTGCATGACAAGATCCAAATGCTGGAGATGTTCGGCCCATGTTTTACTAAGATGAGGATATCATCAAAGAATACCAGAATGAATTTCCGCAAGTAGGGCCAAAATATTTTATTCATTAAGGCCTAGAATGTGGAAGGGGCATTAGTGAGGCCAAAGGGCATGACCAAAAACTCATAATGGCCATCATGTGTGCAGAAAGTTGTTTTAGGGATATCATCCTCATGAACCCGAATTTGATGATACCCAGAACGAAGATCCAACTTGGAGAAAAATTGAGCCCCATGAAGCTCATCAAGAAGCTCATCAACAACAGGAATTGGAAACTTATCCTTGATGGTGAGGTGATTAAGTGCTCGAAATTCAATGCAGAGGCGCCATAACCCATCTTTTTTGTGGAGAATAAGAACTGGAGAAGAAAAGGAACTAGTGCTTGGGTGAATAATACCTTGCTTCAATAAGTCCCGAACGAGCATTTCAATCTTTGTTTTTTGGTGAAATGGGTAGCGATAGGGCCTGATGTTGGGAGGAATGCTGCCAGGAAGGAGCTGAATGTGATGGTATTCTAGCCTTGAAGGTGGCAATCCCACTGATTCAGCAAAGACACCTGTATATCGATCCAAAATTTATTGTAGATCCAAAGGAGTAGTGGAGATCGCTGATGGTTGCATCTGAATGGAATGGATCTGAGCGATGACACCATGTGAATTCTTCTTGAGGAGTTTTTCCATGTGATGTGAACTGATGATGCTGAGAGACCTTGGTTGTAATCCTGTCAATGTTTGTTTTTGTCCATTGAGAAAAAACTGCATCCTAAGTTCAGCAAAATCCCATAAGATAGGACCAAGTGTGCGTAGCCATTGAGCGCCCAAAACCACATCACTTCCGCCTAAGGTCAAGGAAAACATGTCAGAGCGCAAGGTATATTCTCCCATAGAGATACGCACATTTCGACACTTCCCTTTGCAAGGTAAGGTGCCCCCATTGGAAACCATGACTTCAAAGTTAGAGCACGGATGGATAAAACAATCAGCTTGTTTGGTGATCCGAGGGTCAATGAAATTATGAGTGATACCAGAATCAATGAGTATTGTAAGAGGAAGCTTCTTGAAGTAACCCCTGACCCGCATTGTTTTGGGGGTGGTGATTCTAGCTAAAGCATGGAGAGATATCTCTGGCTGGTCATCCTAAGACAGGGGTTCAATAGGCGGTTCCTGAATGTCAACCTGAGCATCCATTGTATCTGGATCTTCATCACCAATTTCAGAGGCAAGCGGAGAATCCACATCCAAGAGATAGAGCTTTTGCTGAACACATCTATGTCCCCGAGTGAATTTCTCATCACAATTATAGCAAAGCCCCTTTTCTCTGCGTGCTTGCATCTCTGTTTCAGACAAATGCTTGATAGGAGGTGTTCGAGGATCCTGTGGTATGGGTGGTCGTTGAGAACCCATATTTTGGAAGGGAACAAAAGTGGGCTTGGAGCGCTGTTGGGATGAAATCTTGTCTTCTGCCAACTTAGCCAACCCCAGGGCTTCCATCATTGTGTTGGGACAAAACATTTTGACCTCAGAGGGGATGGCATCCTGTAGACCACTGATAAAACAAATCCGGTAAAAGTCATCAAAAATTCCTTCAGTGTGGTTGGCTAGTTTCTCAAATTCGGTTTGATACTCTCTCATAGTGCCAATTTGGCGAAGTTTAGTGAGGGCTCCTATGAAGTCATCAAAAGCACTGGGACCAAATCATTGCAAAAGGAGCTAGCAAAAGTCTGGCCATTTTGGCTCTTCATGAGCCTTGATGTACCAACGGTACCATTGAAGAGCTTCATGTTCAAAATGAAAGGATGCAAGCAAAACTTTGCTGACATCAAAAGTATTATGCAGACTAAAATACTGTTCTGCACGATAGATCCATCCAGTTGGATTAGTACCATTGAAGCGAGGAAAATCAAGCTTTGGACCACGAAAATTGCTAGAAGAAGAGAACCCATTGTCTGATGAAGACTCAAACTGCCATTTGTTGTTTATGGCTAAATGTTCAAGATGGAGGCCAAGAAATTTTTCATCCAGATCCTGGAATTTGGATTGGATGGCTACAAGTGCTTCTTCCATGGTTTTTGCTCCTGCGCAGGTGACAACCATAACCAGGAGTTTTTTTTTTTTTTTGTGGACTGGGTAGAAAAACAAAAACAAAAACTGTTTCAGTAAAGGAAAATTTGGATTTGGGAAAAAATCTGAAGGGTAATTGGGGTTTGACTAGGATTTGGATACTGTCGAATGGACAGGGAAGTGGAAAAGGAGGATTTGAGAAGCGAGGTGAAAGAATGGGAAAATTTGGCAAAGAGGGACAAAGAAGCATAATTAGGAAAGGAACTCTATGTTAAAATTTGAAGGTGATTGGGTAAAATCCGAGGAAGTTATGGAAAACCCTAAAAATAGACAAATGTGGGATTTCGGGCTTTGGGAAGTGGAATTGGGGATAGGGTCCTCAGGAATGAAATATGCAAAATGGGAGTACAGGGGTTCCTGGAAGTGAGTGGAAACAGAGGGATCTGAAATGGCACCGAATGGATCGAAAATGGCTAGATCTAAAATGGCTAGACCTGGAACGACTTTCAGAAGGGATCTAAACGGCTGGATCTGAAACGGCGCAGCAGTGATCGGCAACAATGCAGTTGAAAATAGATATGGACCCCAAGTATGTGCAGATTCCTAACAATTCAGGGGTTTCACTCGGCCACCAATGCTATCTGACGGCTTGCGTATTGGGGCAGTACCCCTCACTCCACGGCTCAGGTAAAGTTGATAACCGCTTTGCCACAAATGACAGCTCTTGGTTTACCTCACGGGTGGGAACTAGTCAATTAGGTAGGGGTCGTTGCCCTTTTCACTGGCAGGTCCTCTCAATGGGCCAACTACTTCGGGGTTCCTGTGGTACTCCTCACAATGATTTTTAGGGATTATTCCCAAGTACTTCCCATAGTTAAGCGGATAGGCATTATTCCCAAATTCAAACCTACAACAGATGCGAAAACAAAATTTGGCAGAAATTTCACCCAGCGAGCCCAAGAAAGTGCTATGATACCAGATGTGATGAACCTGCAATAATTAATTAATGTAAATACAAAAGATATCAAAAATAACAGAACTCAAAATCACTTTTATATTGATCACAGGCCACTTCGAGGGGGCAACCTCCTTTGAGAAAGCTCAATACAATTAACTTCACGGTGCCTTCATAGGCCTCAACACACACTTATATACTAATTCTAGGTGTCAATACTATGGGTCAAAACCATGGTCCACTACAAACTATGGATCAACAATACTACGAGGGAGTTACAAAGCATATGCGCCAACAACAATAACACAAACTATGGATCAACAAATACTACGAGACGACTTACAAAACATATGCGTCCAACAACAATATACTAAAAAAGTAAAGACATGGGTTCCTAACATTGATTTGGGTTTCTTTAAGCATTTGGTTTGCAAAATATTTAAATTTTGACTATTTTGACATTTCTCTTGGCAAACCCGAAACCCGATTTTTGGCGAACCCAAAACCCGACATTTGGAGAACCCGAAACCTGAAACCCGAAAGTTTTGAGTGCATGAAATTGTTGTTTTCATTTTAGGATTTTCGTCATCCTCAAACCTGAAACTCGAAAGTTTCAGGTGCAGGATTTCATTTCTTTGAAGTTTGTTTTAAATAAAACCGAAACCCGAAACCCGAAGATGTCACGTTTCGGGATTCGGGATTTATGTTTGCGAGTTTTAATAAACTTGAAACCCAAAACCCGACACTATCGCGTTTCGGGATTCGGAAATCCATTTTTAACATTGCGTTCAATTGCATTCCGAAACCCGCAACCCGCAACTTTAGGGTTGCGGCTTTCGGAAACTTGGTTTTGATTTGGTCATATTTTTGAAACCTAAAACCCGCCGGTTTCGGTTTTCAGCTTTCGGGAGTGGTAAATAAAACTTTTTTTTATGTTTTGAACCCAATCCCGCACTTCGCATCGGTCAATCTCAGCCGTCCATTTCTCTTAATCCTACGGTCGTGATTTAATTTGTGTAAATTGATAAATATAGGTTTTATTTACTTTTCTTTATCATTTTTACTCGCCTAATTACTCCGCTAAGCTGATTTTACTGTGAATTTGGTTGCTAAGGGTCGTTATTGCTGGTTTTTCAGTTTTTCCTAGGATTAGTTGTTTCTGTTGTTGCGTATTATGCTTAGAAGTTTGGTTATTTTGGTTTTTGTAATGACCGCTTTTCTTATTTAATTTGATCTTCCCAGGCTTTGCAGGTTACACCTTTTCAATCTCCGCAGTTTGGCTCTAATCTTTCTGTTAAATCAACAGTCTGCACTTGATCTTGCAGGTGAAATCAGGCCACCATTTTATGTGCTCAAACTACTACCTTAGCCATTCTGCAGTCATCTCTTTCACCGCAACTCTCATTTTTATTTCAAATTCAAGGCTATGATTATTGATATGAACAGACTTGTAATGATGAGCTTCCACGTGCTTTTTAATTCATGCAAACTTCAATCGGATTTGTACTTCCGCATGGATCCAAATCCGGTTAGCACATGATATAATTCACTTCGTTATAGTTTGCATGAATGTAGTGTCCCAATCGTAATAATTTGACCATTGTGACCGGCTCTACCCAATCATTTGCCATTCTATCATTTGGCCTTAAATTGGCAACGAATATGAAAGCCTTTAGTTTGTCCTTTATTGTAAAGGTAAAATTTCGCATGTTTATGTTGTAAGTTTCTTCTTGACATATTTGGTATGAGCAATATGCAGACATGAAATGAACCCCTTCATGCGTGTTTTGAGAATGAATAACTTCGGTCTTTGTTGTATCAAGAACCTTTGTCACCACCTATTGATGCGAGTATTCTTGATTCAAGCAATGATAGTGAACAAGAAGATGTTCAAGTCCCGTATGTCTGCATGCGATTCCTAGAGAGGAAGGAAAATAAGGTTTCTGAAGAGCCAATTGATCAAGATGATTCTGTTATATGAGATTATATAATCAATGAAGAACTTGATATTCCACCAATTTCTTCTGGCGTGGACGGATTTCTCTACTTTTGAGAACATAGTCTCTCATCCAGAAGTCCCTACGGTGAATTCTCTACAAGCCGAATCATCTGTTGCTGATAATGAGTAGGTTGGGGCGGAATTCTTGATTATGATATGAGGATCTTTTTAATTAAGGAATATATCTTTAAGAATCTCTTTGGAAGGTGAAGGAAATCATGTAGTCTGAGAAATGGCAAGGTTTCTTGGATCAATGTAATGTCCCTCCTATCCTACAAGGCTATGGAGAGGACACTAATAATAATACTGGACATCTAGTCCCATACCTAAACAAATAAGCATTCATACAATTTATAGATGGATAAATTGCAAATGCATAAACATTTGAATACACAGCAGAATTTGTTTCCAATATACATTCATCATACATTCCAGATTTTCATGCCATTCATCAATTTAAGCAATATCAAATTAGAAAAGGAGAATACTTATCTTAAACCAAGTAATACCTGAGCAACCAGCTACTCTTCTGCAACGTTCCACCCAATCGTAGGCCAGTGTGCTCCTTAATCTCTCAGCACCACTGCCACCCCCGAGCTAGGCATGATCTCCACAAGGAAAAAGGGGAAAACAGGCTCTCACATAGCTAAGGATACACCAGAATCAACCAAGCCAATCAGCAGTTGGGTTTCTCAGGCTGCTAAGAGAGGGGCAGAAGTGAATTACTAGGCTAGTGGCTCAACCATTGAGCTATGGATACTTCATTGGGCTCATCAAGCCAAATCTGTCCTCTTCCACTCCTAAATCTCCTGCTCACTGGTTCAAACTAAACAGGAAGGGACATAACAGCCAGAAATGCAGGTGCTAGGCATTTTTGCAGTAGGATGCCCAACGATGGGAATTCCACCAGTTCAGAGAATGTGGGAAAGCCCAAAATGAAAATTGGAAAATGGGAAAACAACCCCAGGAGCATAATCGTTTACAGAAAAACGTCCATGGGCATGTTGGGGCAAAAATGACCTCTATAAATCCCCAGAAAATCGTGGTTCTCTTCTCCCAGCCACTATGCTAACCAAAAATGAGTTCCCAAGCATGGAAGAATGCAGAGAATGGTGAAAATGTGAAGGAAAAACCCCAGTTCGCCCCAAGCTGCGTGAGAGAGGAAAGACTATGGTTCTGAATGGCTTGGGAAGGAAAAACGTGGGTGATTTCTTGCCTTGCAAGCAAAAATTCGAATTCTTGGATTGATGGCTTGCCCATACCCGAAATTGGCTGCCATACCTCATCATTCCCAACGCATTAACTACCTCAACCAACTCTGGGAAGAATTTAATGATTGGGGCATAAGCCAAAATGGGTAGATGGGATCTCATGGGTTTTCTCATTGACACATGGATTGACTCCATTGGCTCAAGGGTTTTGTTATTTTTCCTCCCTATTCCTTGTAAGATCATGCCCCATCTCTTTGTTGCATTGCATAGCTGGTTGTGGGTTTTTCATTAAAATTGCATATTTACATGGTGTCCGAATTTACATTGTGCACGGCTAGCACAAGAACCATATGCATCTATTCTAATTGTTGATACATAAAACGATAAATCAATGGCAGGTCCTTGTCCTTGAGCTCCTCACCATGACTAAATAACAATATTTACATCATTCACAATATTAATGCAATAGGGTTAAGATGGGGACATTACAATCAATAGTCCCAATAGACTCATTTATGATTTTGGAATCCCTATTCTATAGGATTCATTTTTGTACCTTATTGTAATTTAATATTTAAGGAAGAATACCTCTCGGAGGAAGGGGGTTGAAATTTTTGGAATTGTAATTCAGCAGGAGATAAGACTGAGGATACTCTGTGGCTAGATTCATTGTAATTTTGGTACAAGACATCTTAATGCAGTAATGTTATCTTTGGATCCATCTTCTGATTATCACTTAAATTTCTTTAAGGATTTTTTATTTTATGTTCCGGATTTTCATCTGCTATACACATGATCTCTTGTTAGATATACAATGAATACATAGATCTGTTGTATTAGTTTTTCTGTATAACTGATGTGTGTATGAAAATATTTGATTAAATTTCTTTAATTAAATACTTTCTTTATCAATTTCTGCAATTGATCAGATATATATATATTCAATCATTGTTGATTTTTCAATCAACAAAAGGATAACAGGTTATATCTTGATGGTCTTTAAGCTTGAATTATTTTTGTTTAATTTTCATTAAATAAATCATAATTTAAGTCAGCAAATATCTCATCTAAAGGCATTTCTTTTAAAGGTGATAGACTGTTTGTTCTCTTACACCTCAAGATTGATCTACATAAACACCAAACTTTTCATTTTAGAATAGATCTGACTTAAGATTAGTTTCTTTTTACTAAATAGGTTAAGTTAGAATTGCTCACTATTTTCCATACCTTTGTTTCCCTAAGTTGGGAAACTAATCTTATTGATCAAACCCCTTACTCATAGAGTGCCAGTGGAGGCGGAATATCCGTGGGTGATTACCACACCAAATGTTAGGAACCCATGTCTTTACTTTGTTAGTATATTGTTGTTGGACACATATGCTTTGTAAGTCGTCCCGTAGTATTTGTTGATCAATAGTTTATGTTATTGTTGTTGGCGCATATGCTTTGTAAGTCGCCCGTAGTATTGTTGATCCATAGTTTGTAGTGGCCCATGGTTTTGACCCATAGTATTGGCGCCTAGACTTAGTATATAAGTGTGTGTTGAGACCTATGAAGGCACCGTGAAGTTATTTGTATTAAGCTTGCTCATAGGAGGTTGCCCCCTCGAAGTGGCCTGTGATCAATATAAAAGTGATTCTGAGTTCTGTCATTTCTGCTATTTCGCATATTTTTATTAATTAATTGTTGCAGGTGCATCACACCAAACAGCTCGAGGATAGAATTTCCCTTGTGTAGGGTCTTTCGAAGCCTTTGGCTAGGTTTTCATCCTCTGTTGTGTGCCTTGGAACCCATTCCAGCACCTTGCACTTACCCTACACACCCGAGGCATCAACACTCCTCTACTACACCATTCAAGAACATTGTCTTGACATCCATCTGGTGTACCTTCCACGTCATCACTATAGCCAAAGCAAGTACTGATCTGATGGAAGTGTATCTGGATAAAGGTGCAAATGTCTCCTCATAATCTATCCCTTCCTTCTGGGAGAATCCATGTGCCATGAACCTTGCCTTGTGTTTCTCTATGCTTCCATCTGCAACATGCTTGATCTTATAGATCAACTTGGAAGTCACAACAGACTTCCCTACTTGTCTCGGTACCACATCCCAAACATCATTCTTCGTGATCGAATGGTACTCCTCGATCATGGCATCCTTCCTTTCTGTCTCTTTTTCATAGTTGGCAGGTTCGTTGTCAATGATGTCACACAGCAGGGATACATAACTGGAGTATGGCCTAGGTCTCTTGCTTTTCTTTGAATTCCCTCTGGAGCTCCATACCTCTCTGCATATTGTATTGCCTCGCGTACCCATGTTGGCTTCCTCTTGTGGGAGTTCTTCTCATGAGGTGGATCTACAGATTCTTGTGGTTCTTCTATTTCATAGTCTTTATGGTCTTCAAGAATTACTCCTTCCATTGATGTATCTCTAATCCTGGTAACTTCAGGTTCTTCAGTGTCTTCAACTTGACTTCATAAATATTCTAGTTGAATCATCGTCACTTGTTCTTCGAAACAAGTCTTTCTTGTAGTACACGATCTTTCCTAGAAATCAATTTAGTTGCATTATTAGAAACATTTCATAATTTTCCAAAACAAATTCTTAAGCATAAAGACATAGGTCACACATTCATGCAACTATCTTAGCCAATGATTCAACACAACATTCATCCATATCTCGTATTCATACGGTAACTTCCTAGATGCCTTCCATCTCTACCAAAGCATTGTTAATATTGTGCACTACTCCCAACATGTCAGCAAAGAGGTTTCATTCTAGATAAGTAGCAATGGGATGATGTACAATACCATAGGCCACTTACCCATTGTTTGCATATTAGTAGTATCTTGTTCATTAATGCAACTTTTCTAACATGCATGATATACATCCTAAATCTAGGAGCATAAGTATGTACATGACTGAACAATATTAAGTAATCAAATATACAAGAAATGACAATTCAAATACTTATCTTTGTTTGGTTGTTGGGTAGGATCCCTCTCAATATTTGCTTCCTTGCAGAACTACTTGAGTGTGCTCCCTCTTGATATTTTGCTTCCTTAACCAATGCTGAAAATGGATGAGAGATTCTTCCATATATTATTGATATTTTTTTGTTTTCCGGAGTCCAACTCTGTAGTAGCTTCTTCTACTCCTTTCATGTAATACTGAAATTCATCTCTAGTTTCACCTTATGAGGTGGAACCTTCTGAATGAACCCATGTAACTAGTTACCTTCATTTCAATACACATTCTTCATCACTTGAATATTATTCACTTTCTCCTCTGGTTCTCTTTCTTGCAGGTTCATCATCTTCCACAATGTGAGCATGGTGTCTTTTCTTGTTGGTCTTCTTCTTGTTGGAGCCACTTCTATTTCTGGTACAATATATGGAGTAGTGTCCATTCTCATCACATGTATAGCATCTAATGTTAGATATATCATTTCTGGATCTTCTAAATTTCTCCCTTTGACTTTGGTGGTGATGCTTCTCCTTCTTACTGTGGTGAGTATGCTCCCTCTTGGTGTTATTCTTCCTGGTGTGTGTTGTGAGAGCTTGGTATTCTTTACCCATCTTCTCTTCTCGAGCTATAAGTCGAGCTTCTTCTTGTGAGCATTCCTCCCATGGCCTACTAAATGTGATCAATTTATTTCTAGCACAAATTCCTTGAATGAAGGAATCCCATGACCTAGGGAGACCATTCAAGGTGGTCATCACAATTTCTCCATTTTCCGCATCTTCTCCCATGGCTTCAAGTTGCTCCTTGATTTGAGAGACCCTTGTAAAGTATGACTGCATGGTCTCTGCACTTTGTATCTTCACATTCTTCAATTGGTACCACAAGTTCATCTTCCGATTTATATTCTTTCCTTCAAATAACTTGGTCAAGGAATCAAACATCTCTTTAGGTGTCTTCAATGATGACACATGTGGGATGAGATGATCCTTAATAGAATCTGCAATGATTCTCTTATCCTTAACTAGGTTCTTCTTATGTAAGGCTTTAGCCTCATCTCCCTCTGGAACTGGAACTTCTACATTTACATATGTGCCTAGTTCATTCTCTTCAAGGTTTAGTGTAATCCTATATTTCCATGCTCAGAAGTTATCATCCCCTTCAATATTATCCTCAATATTGGTGTGGTGAGACATCTTTAATGAGAACCTCAAATGGAAATAAAAAATATTTAGATCTTACCAATTTGAGATGCCCAAGCTGGATCTAGATCTAGTTGGCCTAGGGTTTGTTAGAGAAACCCTAATTTTTCAATGTTGAAATTTGGAACTTCTGGTTGGACAGATAGATGTGCCTCCTCAATGATATTTTTCCAATGTACTCACTTCCCTAAATCTAAGAACAGAAACCCAAAATATCGGATGCCCTAGTTTTCCTCCGGCGGTAGTATCGGGCTGAAAAATGAAAATTATCAGAATTGCATTTTGTTTTCATGGGAATATGTGCCTGGATGAGGAGGGTATGCTGGTATACTTGGTTTCTGAATATTCCAAAAATTCACCCTTGAAAATTGACTTGCGAATTTCGGATCTACAGTTTCTGGCTTTTTCTGGTTTTCTGGGTTTTTTGGTCCAGAGTCAAACTAGGGTTTGACTTTTCTCAGGGTTACACCCACCAAAAAAATTCGATCCTGCTCTCTAAATTTTGATTTTTATGAGGAGCATATCCCTATGCTAAAAGCACTCCAAAATTCCACTTATGTGAAAATCCCTAATTTCTCGCAATAGTGATTGGACAAAAAATGAAAATGCTCAAAATCAATTTCTTTTTCGATAGAAATATGCTCCTTCCTTAGGCAAGTTATCCTAGCCTCCTTTTGTTGATGATTGTGTGTATATAAACCCAAAAATTAAGAATCCCTAGCTTCTACAGCTACAAAGTGTCTTCTTCTCAGGTTAGCTCTGATATCATGTTAGTTTTTCACAATTTAATTCAAGATTAATCTAGGATCTTACTAAGAGAATAACAAGCACGGCATTTAAACACAAGAGACAAGAGACACAAATGTTTTCCTCAGGGAAAACATAAAGGAGAAAACCCCACAAATTCCTCAAAGATAGAATGAGCAACAATACAATGACAGAAATATAAACCCCAAAAGTAGAAATGGTCTTCAACAGCTTCTCTCTTCTCCACTTGTGTGAACTTGTCCTTCTCCTCACTAATGCGGACTTGATGAGTGAGTGAAATGAGAAAATATAGAGGAGCACCCTCTCTATTTATACTTTTACTTTCACTTGACCTTAACCCCAAACAGGTCGGCCCCTATGTGTAACTAACGGGGCTGACTTCTCTAGGAGAGTCTAATAACACAATGATGACTCAACTCCAGGGTCTAAATCCCCGACATACAATGGAGGGTTAACATCAATGACTTTACATGACTTAAGTACATTAATGACTCTCCCGACCGAAGGAATAAACATCTCCCTTGGAGCTACAATAATAAAATACAAATACAACATAAAATATACAAGTGAATATCTTCCGAAGTTACAATTACATTAACAACCATAACCCCCTCTATGTCTCTCTCCTAAACCCCCCTACTACTTCTCTCTCTCTCTCTCTCTCTCTCTCTCTCTCTCTACCCCACCACTCCTCAACTATACCCCCCTTGTGTCTAAATGTGTTATTCCTCCTCAAACCCCTAACCATCCTAAAATCTAAAAGTCACAGAGCCTCCTGATATTTATCTCTTTCTATGGACTCCAATCCCCCTCTTTCCCCATACCACTAACCACCCCCCTTTATCTATATATCTACCCCACCACTCCTCAACTATACCCCCTTTGTCTCTAAATCCATTGTTCCTCCTCAAACCCCTAAACCTATTGATGTCTATCTCTCTCTCTCTCTCAATCCACTAATCCTCCACCTACTCATAACCACCACCTCTCTTTCATTCCCCCTACACCTTAACACCCCCTTTCTCTCTCCCTCTCTAACACTCACCCCCTACTCCCACCACTACCACTAACCCCCCCTCTCTCTCTACTGCCAACACCATAACTCCTCACCCACCTAAACTACCCTACTCCTAACCCCCCCTCTCTCTCCCTAACACCCACCCAACCCCCCCCTCTCTCCCTAACACCCACCCAACCCCCCCCTCTCTCCCTAACACCCCTCCTAACCCCCCCCTCTCTCCCTAACACCCCTCCTAACCCCCCCCTCTCTCCCTAACACCCCTCCTAACCCCCCCCCTCTCTCCCTAACCCCCCCTCTCTCTCTCTCCCTCTACCCCCCTTATTTTCATTCTAAATTATAAATGAATTTGACATTTTCCCCCAAACTTTATGGTGCCCACCATACCTATTAAATTATTCATACCAACAAATAATGAAAGTCAAGAATGGTATTTAATGCTATTAGATATTTATTATTCAATATACTCCCTACAATCATTAACCATTCATTTAGTAATTAATACATCAAATAAGTATACTATTGTACATGCACAATTCAGGTATACGTAGTTATTCTATACATACCTCTGCATGTACTAATTATAAACAATCACTACCTCTAATGTATAGTTCATGTATGTTCTCATTATCATCCAATCATGCGAGATAACAAATAGAAATATCAACATCTAACAATCACAATAATTTACAATAATTCAATAAAAATGACACAGCATACTCTTATCATCATACATGAGTAAAACAATACTTTTATCACACAAAGGTAACCAAGTTGTTAAATAACTAACTCACGAAAGCCTTTTAAAATACTTCGAACCATCCTTCCTCCCTAATGTACTTCCATATTCCACATACTATCATTTCCCTTCCAGGAATATGTTGGAGTGTCAACTATATTGACCTAACCCTAGATAGAAATCATAAGTGGAAGTGTCAATTATATCAACCAATCCTCCCCATCGTGCAACTAGCAGTCATCATCACACATGGTATCCACACATCCATCCCACGACTCATTTTAAGCCCTAAATGTGGGAAAATTACCCCCTATATTGTGGTGCATTACATTATTTTTTATGTCGGCTTTGGTCCATTAGTTGTAATTTTCATTAGTATGGTTTTATTAGGTATGTTGTATTGGGTCAATGAGTTGTAATTGTACTTCTTAATCTCCTATATATAGGAAGTAGATCTTTTCATTTGAGAATTTGGTCTTATCTTGTGTACTTAGTATAAAGAGGTTTCCCCATCAAAGAGGATTTCAATTCATATATTTTCTTCATTAAAGGCATGGAGTACTTTTTCTGGTCTATTTCTGCTCTTTTCGTGCTCTTTTTTTAAATTTGTTGCTTAACATTTGGTATTAGAGCTTGGATGCTTCCAAAACAAGTCATATTGGTATTTTCGCTATATATTTTTTATACATGGTTTCAGAAAGGGAAACTTGGAACCCACCTATAAAACATGCCTAAATACCTTGATAAAATTTCATATCCTAACTCATTACAGGTTCAGAGTTATACCCTCGGGAAATTAGGGTTTTTTACTAGCCCAAAAGCTAGTCTCAAAGATGTGTTATGGGGAAAATTGTTATATATAGTGCATGTGAGATTCAAATTGAGTGAGATTAGTTGCATCATAAAAAAGATGTACCATAGTATATGCAGTAGAATTTTTAGAATCGGGTTCAAAAAATTGGACATGTGGCATGTTGTACACTCTCGCTCTTCTGAAAATACCAAAATTAACAAGTGTTGGGAAATCATCACAACTTTTTTTTGGCACACACAAATTCAAAAAGACCTACTGCATTGAAAATAAGACATATTAGGATACCATAGGCAGAAATTTCAAACTCCTAGGGACCAATATTTCAGGGTTATCTCAGTTGAAAGGTTGGCTAGCAAAACAATCTTCAAATTAGGGTTGGAAAAAGGTATGTCATTTTAAATTTGAATAAGTTTTAGTAGAAGGACCTATTTAAGGTGAACAAAAGGTGTTATATCTATTTATATTATTCAGAATGCCACCAAAAGGTAGTGGAAAAAATCACACTCTACTCAAACCACCAGAGGATTCATCCTTGACCTACGATGAAAGTGAAGACATATATTTTAGGGTGTCCAAGTTGAAAGATATGATGAAAGGGACTTTGAAAATGGTTTATTTAGTTAACATGTAAAATAAGATGGCTAGTAAAGAGGATATCAAGGATATGTATAGAAAATAAGATCTACAATATTTGAAGATACTATTAAATTATATAAGACATAGCATTCCTACACATTCGTCTACTTAAGAAGAGGATAAAGAGGAAAAGGGGGACTTATTCCAGTCATGTATTGAGAAAATTGAAAAACAATTAGAGAATAAGAAGTTTGAGTCCCCAAAATCTAATTATCTACTCCATCATCACAGGTTCAAATTAGGTCCAAAGAACTACTTCATTCCCAAGATTAACATGAGAAAGTTTGATGGTAATGATCCAATAACATGGATATTCCAGATGGAGCAATTATTTCATATACACCAAGTGTCAAATTTGCAAAAGATAACTATTGCATCATTACATTCATATCCTGATCAATTTGTATGGTACCAATGGCTTTGTGACTGTAAAAAGTATTCTATTATCTCTTGATCTATATTAACGGAAGAATTGATTGCACATTACGACGATATTAATAGAAACACTTTATTTAGTCGGTTGATAAATATCAAACAAAAAGGTCCAGTTACAGAGCACATCAAGTAGTTTTAGATGTTAATTCTTAGAGTGAAGAATATTTCATAAGATAATTTGTTGGATCTCTTTATGGGCACTTTAAAGGATAATATTCAGCATGAGATAAGTATCATTGAACCTAAATCATTGGAGAATGCTTTTAATTTATCAAGGAAAGTTGAAAGTAAAAAAATGGCTATGACTACTAAAAGCAGCACCTTAAACACATATAGATAGAATAATACTCCATCATCACAGGTTCAAATTAGGTCCAAAGAACTACTTCATTCCCAAGATTAACATGAGAAATTTTGATGGTAATGATCCAATAACATGGATATTCCAGATGGAGCAATTATTTCATATACACCAAGTGTCAAATTTGCAAAAGATAACTATTGCATCATTATATTCATATCCTGATCAATTTGTATGGTACCAATGGCTTTGTGACCGTAAAAAGTATTCTATTATCTCTTGATTTATATTAACGGAAGAATTGATTGCACATTACGACGATATTAATAGAAACACTTTATTTAGTCGGTTGATAAATATCAAACAAAAAGGTCCAGTTACATAGCACATCAAGTAGTTTTAGATGTTAATTCTTAGAGTGAAGAATATTTCATAAGATAATTTGTTGGATCTCTTTATGGGCACTTTAAAGGATAATATTCAACATGAGATAAGTATCCTTGAACCTAAATCATTGGAGAATGCTTTTAATTTATCAAGGAAAGTTGAAAGTAAAAAAATGGCAATGACTACTAAAAGCAGCACCTCAAACACATATAGATAGAATAATGTCCCTTCTTCTAATTCACCTCAAAGGTTGACACCTCAACAATTGGATGACAGAAGAGAAAAAGGTCTATGCTTTAATTGTGACAACTAGTAAGGTACATAAGTGTGGTGAGAAGAAATTATTCTACATATATTGTGAAGAGGAAGAAGAAAAATAACAAGAACCTTTTCAAGTTGAACAAATAGAAGAGATTACTCCCACCATATCCTGCCATGCATTGGTTGTAATTAGCACTCCTCAAACTCTCAAGATTGAAGGATATATCAAGAACAAAAAGGTAATAGTGTTGATTGATTATGGTAGTACTCATAATTCCATTCACTATAAATTAGCCAAAGTTCTCAATTGCTTTGTATATCCAGCACCATAGTTTCAAGTAATGATTGCAGATGGAGAAACTATCAATTGCTCAGGGAAATTCCATAATATCAATCTTACTATGGGGAAATATGTAGAACTCATGTTACTATAACCATTTCATGTAGAACTCGTGTTATGTACTATTATTACAAGTAAATAACACATTTTTTTTATAGCATACATCACATCTATATACATCCATAACATGAAACTTGAACTAGTATCCATGTGTCTAAATTTCACATTTTATTTTTAAATGTTCAAAGGAAATCACATAACTATCATCTTCATGAGAATATCACAGTAAAATCATATGTTGTCAACACATAAATAGGTCCACATGTACACATATGTAATTTGTATATTAGTATAATTGAGTCCATATAGATACCAAGTGAGTGAATTGTTGGCATTTGTGTCGAGTGCTCCCCATGAGTTTTGTAACATCGGTTAACCCCCTCTCGTGGATCCTAATTTTGGATATTGTAGAAAAGATTAACTCCTACGAGATAATCGTGCTCCAAAAAATGGTATCAGGGAGACATGTCTTGAGTTCGAAACTCACCCAAGTAATGTTGAGGGAGATTGTTGGCATTTGTGTCCAATGCTCTCCATGAGTTTTGTGACATGGGTTGACCCCCTCTCGTGGATCCTAAATTTGGGGAAATGTAGCATATATTAACGCCTATGGGTTTTGGTCTGTAAATCATGCTCCAACATGAATTAAAAGATAAGTAAATTATAGTTCTGAATTCCTAGGGCCAAAATATGGGGCATTACAAAAACGTCCAATCGATTGAATTACAAAAACCTGCATTGTCTTGGTCATTTAAAAGAAAATATGCATGGCATGTACTAACTATCAGATAATAGAGAAAATCAAACATAAATATGGCATGTCTAGTTGGTACCCACATGGAAAAGAAGATGCAATAAACAAAGAAATTGGGGTGAAACAATTTTGTGATAAATTAACTTAGTCAATTGTTCATTTTATATTTCACATTTGATTCATTACATGTATTATGTTGTTCTTGCTCAAGCTCCTAGACAAATGAAATTTTCCTTTGATTGTATTTATACAAGTACATTTGATTCCATCTATATGGGAATATGGACCCCATTTTACATCCAGGAGGTTGATGATGTTCATTTCACACTTGATTTCCAATTTTGACCAGTATAGTTATGATAGCCGCTATGATCAAATCCTAAAAAGGGAAAGTCAGGTTGTGTCGATATATAATATGTCCTACAAGTAGATTTCTCATCTTTCCAAGTGTGTTATTTTTAGGTGAAAATGGTGGAATATCTTTGACCTAAGTAATGTAAAATAACATAATGATAGTGGTATAATTATATTAACTCTAGAAAAATGTGGGATGAAAAAGAGCCGTATGTTTTTCCGAAACACTATGACGTAGTAATTTTTAACCCAATTGTATTGGTTGACAATTAGTGGCCCATACTAAGACATGGTCCTAGATCTAGATATATTTTTTAGAATAATATTGTTACCATGCCAAGAAAAAAAGATTGAGATGCATGTGTTCTATGTTTGGAATAGGATTGCAGAGCAATAAAAAAATGAATGTGGAAGAAAACATAGAAGGACATAATACAATAGAGAGAGAGAAATATAATTTATTCTCCAGTTATGGGATACATCCAAAGAGAAACAACCAGTCCTTCATTTATTCCATCTGGAAAAATGAAGGGATAAAACCTACAACACATCCATTGCAGCCTCCTCTTCACTCTCTCACAAAACATAGTCATAATACAATGCTATCGTAAAAATAGGGTCACTTTCTAGGGAAAAGTAGACATCAACATAACTTATACCATCTTATCTATGACCTAATGATGAATGGTCTAGATTAACTACGAAATTACAATATTTTGTAGGGCATTTTTCCTCAAAAATATCTTCGGGGGTGTTCCCCCTGAACCCATTCCAAGGGGGATCCATAAAAGTTGTCACCACCTCTTTGTAAATATTAGTGAGAGGGAATACCCCCCACACCACTTATTTAGAACTGGGATCCAAATGCAAATGAAACATGACCTATGAGTCGGGAAGATAATCAGGCTCCACAACCAGCAATCTCCCACTTTGATACTAATCAAATAAACTCCACTGCTACTGCGAATATGGGAATATGATCCAAGTTTGTACCAATCATGTTTCTAATCATCGCCAACATGCTTAAATTCCAAGCGAAACCAAGCAAGAACTTAGTTTATCCCTAGTTACTACCTTCGTTAACAGGTTTGCTGAATTTTGTATAGTGGTTATCTTGTGTAGCTTCAATTGTCTATCTTTCAAAAATTATCCTATGAAATGTTACATGAGTTGTATATGTTTAGTCTTAGAATGGAAGGATGAGTTCTTTTCAAGATGAATGGCTCTTTGTCTATCATTTTACAATATACTATTCTCTTGCTTCTTTCCCAATTCCTCCATAAACCTATGTAGCCAAATCATCTCCTTAATAGCCTCTGTATTAGAGACATATTCTACTTATGTGGTTGAAAGTGCAAAAAACTTTTCTAGTTTCGAAATCCAACTTACTGTTATTCCAACTATAGTGAAAACATACCCTGTGGTGCTCCCCTTATTATCTCTATCGCCCACCATATCTAAATCAATATATCCATATAGAAAATTTTTAATTAAACCTCCAAAACATAATTCTTGAGTAGTAGTAGTATCTCTCAAATACCTGGGAAACCATGTTAATTCCTACCATTTCTCTTTAGCTATATTTTTCATATAATTTCTTACAACTCCCACTGCATGTGCAATATCTATCCTTGTGCACACCATCACATACATCAAGCTACTAATTGCCGATGAATACATGACCTTGGACATGTAGTATATCTACTCATATGATGTGGGACACATCTCCTTAGTTAATTTGATTGGATATCCAAAAGTATACTAATTGATTTTTCATTTTGCATTATAAATATTTGCAACACCTTCTCTATGTATCACCCTGAGACAATGTTAATTTGTGATTTTTCATGTCTCTTGTTATTCTCATACCAATGATTTTCTTTGCAACACCTAAATCCTTTATCACAAATGAATTAGCTAAATTTATTTTGAGAACATTTATGTCTTGCATGCCAGGCCCTGCAACAAGCATGTCATTTACATACAATAACAATATAATATAGTTTTTGTTATCTAGTTTCTTAAAATAAACACAGTGGTCAAAATGGAATCTACTGTAACCTTGTTCTTTCATAGACCTATCAAATTTTAAATACCATTTACTTGGATCATACTTTAGGCCATGCAATCTCTTCTTAAACAAGCATACTAATTTCTCCTTCCCTTCGAATTAATACCCCTATGGTTGCTACATATATATCTCTTCCTCCAAATCCCCATGGAGAAAAGTTATCTTTACATCCTAACTATTCAAGATGAAAATATTATACTTCCACTAGAATTAAACCAGATCTAATTGAATTCATTTTAACAACATGAGAAAATATTTCTTCAAAATCTATACTTTCTTTTGTGCAAAACCCTTTACAACAAGTCTCTCCTTGTACCTCGTTTTTCCTCAATCATCTTCCTTCAACCTGTTAACCCATTTACTTTGCAACACTATTTTACCTACATGAAACTAAACCAAGTCCTAATTCTTGTTTCATACCAAGGATTCCATCTCCCCTTTCATTCATTACTCCCACTTCTTTTTGGTTTCTACCTACATTGCTTCTTCATAACTTTCTAGTTCATTGAAATCAATCAGCAATAAATAATACAATGAAGGATAGTATTGCTCAGGGGGTCTACTTAACCTAGTATATCTTATAACAACACTTGAATTTTTTTGGGGGTACCTATTGTTGTACATTTTAATTTTTTGGCACCTTTGGAATTTCATTTACTATGTATTTTTTTTCTTATTTCTTTCCTTGCAAATAATCTTTGTACATGAGCTTCTCATTGAATATCACATCTCTACTCCCAACTATTTTGTGAATTTCATAATCCCATAAGTGATAACCAAAATCATTAACTTTGTATCCAATAAAAGTACACTTCCTGGATTTTTCCTGAAGCTTTGTGTTATTTTCTCTATCAATATGGACAAATGATTCTCAATCGAAAGTCTTTATAAATGAGAAATTTAGCTTTTTACATGTACATTCCTCCTTTGGAATGCCTCCATACAAGGAGCTTGAATTCCCTCTATTTATTAAGTAAACATCAGTATCCACACAATCTACCCAAAACTGTAAGGGTGATCCTTCATGGAATATCATACTCCTTACATGCTCCATCATTGTCTATTCATTCTTTCTAACACACCATTTTCTTGTGGTTTTCCTGGAACCATCTTCTATCTATGAATATCATGGTATGAACATTAACTATCAAAATCCTTGTTGCAGTATTCACCTTCATTAACTTATCTGAGACACATCAACTTATTTCCTATCTCATTCTCAACCAAATATTTCCATTTCTTAAATGTATCAAATGCATCATATTATTTTTAATGCAATAAACCCAAGCTTTCCTAGTCGCATCATTAATAAATTTAACATATAAATAACGAGATCCGTGAAGATATGATACATGATTCGATCCCCGTACATCTATATGCACAAGATATAACTATTCATTCTTTGGTTTTCTTCCCAAGTATGAGAAATTTTACTCTCTTTTGTTTTCCATAAACACGATGCTCACATAAATCCAAATAAACCTGCTTCAAACTTGGAAAAAATTCCTTGAGTGGATAATTTGCATCCACTTCTCACTCATGTTCCCAAGCCTCTAATTCCACAATGTTTTATCTACTCCTATATAATCTAAACAAATAGAAGAGTTAGCATTACTAGTACATGAATACAAAGAACCAACCCTCTCTCCATTTCCTAGTATCAGTGATCCTTCAGTAAACTTGCACAATTTTTCTGTAAGTGTAGACGTACAACCTTGTCATGTCCCCAATTAAATGATTTTCTGTAAGTGTAGACGTACAACCTTGTCATGTCCCCAATTAGATCCTAGTTGGACTTGGGGGTGCATAAGTGGACATGTGGGGTCCACATGAGAGAATATTCCTCCTTTAAACATGGAGCCATCCCCAAATTCGAGTTGGAAGGGAAGAGGTAACATTCATGAAGGAAGAGGAAGATTCATAGTGATAAAAATAGGCAATGATAGATTCTATGACAACTATGACAAGTATTATGACACTTATGACAGATTCTATGACACTTATGACATATTCTATGACACTTGCAAATTCTATGACATCTATGACAATGTAAGAGCTAAAAATAGACCAAGAGGGAGCATGAGAGTAGTTACACATATCGAAAGCATCAAAAAAATTCCCCAAGTCGAATTCATGGAGGAGTTGGAGACAAAATATGAGTCAAGTGTCATGTGGGGCCAATGAAGGGTCATAACCCCCACTAATTCGAATTTCATGAGTAATTAGGATATAATTTGAGTTATAAGGAGGTAAATGAGTCAAATAAAGTTATTAAAAGGAGGCCAAGTCGAAATGGAGTATATTTTGATCATTTTTTGTTTGCATCTTTGCAATTTGGAGAGCTCCAATCTTGTCCTTTCACGGTGGATGTTTATCCTCCCTGCCATAGTACCAATTTCGAGGGTGCAAGATTCCCATCCAATTTGGTTGATGGAGAGGCCATTCATACATCTCAAAAGAGCTTCATGGATATTTTTTGATGTAGTTTCAACCCCCATCTGAGTTCAAGTTCATATTCTCTCTTCCTTCTCTATTATCATTCTCCTATCTTTCTCTCAATGTTCATGTAAAGTGAGATAGCGCACTCTTTGTTGCATATAGATAATGGAAGGATGTTGTTTCAACCTTATGAATTTGTTAATGGATTCATAAATTTATACTAGATAGATCATGAGAGCCACATATCGAAATACTAATCACTTCATGTACTATTTCTCCAAGTAACATTGATATTCGAGCTAGTTTCCTCTTTCTCTCAATGTCATGTAAAGTGTGATAGCGCACTTCTTGTTGCATCTAGCTAATGGAGGATTTCTATTTCGACATTATGGACATGTTATTTTTTGCATAAATATGTAATAGACATATCATGAGAGCCACACCTCGAAATCCCTTGGACCATATAATAAAACTCAAGCAAAAACCACCATTTTGAGTCATTGCACCCTTGTATACATTTATAAAACTTTGAGCATTTATATATCGGTTTTGCAACAGAATTATTCTGAATTTTGTATATGCTTTGGAAGACTATTATTTATTGTACATGTGACATAAATTTTATTCTGACCCCTTTTTGCATTTGCTTAGAATTCCATGTAAAAATCTCTGCTATATTGCTCACAATTTCCAAGCAATGAATGTGTCCTATAACCTTCTGTTTCAAGAGTGCCTTAGCAAGCTATAAATATGAATCAACTATGCACGTAGGTTTTTTTTAAGGTCCTTGATATGATCCAAGTGTCTGTTATGAAATTTGGGAGGCTCATCCAACATTTGGGATTCCAAAAGAGTCATCTACCCTTGGGGTTTTTAACATAGATTTTCCTAGTATTTTTTCCTTTCATTCTCCAGTTGTAAATGCAAGTTGCTGAAGTCTTTAGAAAGTGTACAAGAATATTATATATGCATTAGTGTGTCCTAATACACCTCAATCCACTCCAGACATAATTCGAAACCATTTGGGATCATTTGGGACAGTTTGGGGTTTAACACTAGTCCAAGGTTTGAAAGTGGGCCAAATTGGGTAAAATTTCAATTTGGGGATATTACAAACCTTTAGTTCCCAACTACTTTGTTGAAATTAGATTTCTTCTCAAATTATGAATTTCCCTTACCTCTTTTAGCATCCATTTTCTTCCATTTTTTAATTTTAATCATATCTTATCATTTCCAACAATTTTACATGGTTCATCATCTCCCAAATAAACCTATCCAAAATCACCTTGAACATAGACTTGAGAATATTTGCTATCAAGTGTGGAATGAAATGAAACCCTTGATTCTAACACCCAAGAATCAACAATATTATCTATTTTTAAAGTATTAAAGAATCTTCTAACACATAACCTACTACATTTGCTTCTTGATTATTCGCATATTTTCCATCTCGAGTCCTTCTTTTCCTTTTAGAGACCCGTAATATTTCATCAAGTGTCCTTTCTTCTCGTAATGAAAACACTGCATCCTCCCTATGGATTTGTATTTACCCTTCTTAGTATTCCCATGATTCCCTGGGCCCTTTCCTCTCTCCCTTTTTCTTCCCTTGTTCCTCACAGTCAAAACATTACTTGATGTCTCACTTGTGCTTTTCCATCGCATTTCCTTGCTAAGGATAACACCATAGAAATTTAAAGTGCTTGAACTAGAGAGAAAATTATTCACATGCATAACCAATCTATTGAAGATTTGTGTAAATGAGCACAATATCAAAACATACCTAACCTCGTAATCAAAGTTTACTCCTACATAACTTAACTGACTTGCGACTATGTTATACTCATTTAAATTATCAACAATCGACCCACCTTATAACATTTTCATATTAAATAAATGATTCATAAGAAATAAATTGTTGGAGGATAAGGGTTTTTCATACAATTTAGACTATGCCATCATTAGATTCTTTGTTGTATTTTCTTTTGAAACGTTGAAAACCACCAACACTGGAAAGCACAATCGTATTGTTCCTAACGCCTTTCTATCAAGAACCTCCCATTGTTTTCCTTCATAGTCATTGAATTCTTTGATTTTCTTCCCAACGATAAGAAAATATCATTTTTATATAGATAGTCTTCCATTTTCATCTTCCATATATGGTAGTTTTGGTCACTAAAATTCTCGACCATAAACATTCCTTCTTCTACCATTGCTCCCACTCGAACTAGGAACTCTCATTTGTTGTGATTTTATTATCCAAATATAACTTTAATGATGATACCAATTGTTAGGAATATGCTCGAGGAGCCATAAAAAATTGAATTTGAAAAAAAAAACACAGAAGAACATAATACAAGAGAGATATGGATATATGTGGTTCACCCAATATGGGATACATCCATGGATAAACAACCACTTCTTCCTTTATTCCATCTAGAAAAATGAAGGGGTAAAAACTTCAAAACATCCATTGCAACCTCCTCTTCACTCTCTCAAAATATCCTCTCTCACACTACATAGTCGTAATCCAACGTCCTCATAAAAAAAGGTTGCATTGTAGGGGAAAATAGACACAAGCATTACTTCTACCATCAAATACATGACCTAATGATGAACAGTCTAGATTGACTACAAAATTACAATATTTTACAAGGCATTTCCCCAAAAAATTTCTCTTTGAGGTTGCTCCAAAAAGGTTATCACCACCCCCTTGGATCCCCTAGTGATATAAGTTGGGGTGGAATGATGTTCACACCCCTCATCATGAATTGGGATCCAAATGTGGCTTAAACATGAACTCTAAACCAAGAAGATAATCAGTCACCACAACCAACATTCTATTTCAACATTTAGCTTGTGGATGCATTATTTTACTATGGAATATATTGTTCTTATATATGTGTGTGTGTGTGTGTGTGTGTAATTTGGCAACTTAAATTTTAAATTATGATGTTGGAAAAATAACTTAAGTACTCCAAGAATGACACCATAATGACGAAGAAAATTGGAGAAATTATTCAATAATGATTTTTTTGTAATTTAGATGGAGTATTCTATTAGTAATGTACAAAAACATTGCAACCAATATGCATTATAGCCACCACAAGGAAAAATGGGTTATAATGGGTCAAAAACTATCAATGATGATATTCAGGCCAAATAGAGAGCATTATATATTTTCATAGGTTTTCCTGTATTGAAATATGTATATATCTAGGGTAAACAATTCATATATTATTCCTATCAATAGCGTAATACCCCCAGTTTTGACTTGGAATGTATTTACTCAAAATTATGTAAATGATTTAAATATTCTAGTATGGATTCCTAGTGTGGATCTCAAGGCCAAAGCCGAACTAGTGAATGGCTAGGCATGTATCATGTAAATATTTTTATCTGGACCATGTGATTGGATACCATGCCAATTCGAAATGTATATAAGTATTATGTTGGAAAATAATAAAATGGTCCAAGATGGTTGTGTAAAGAGCACTAGAGGGACTATGATTCCACCATAGGGGAAGAGGGAAGGGGGCCTATGGGAAACTAATCCTTTGCTGCCAAGTTTCAACCTTAGAACTCATCCAAAATCTTCCATGTGCCTTAAATAATCCAATTACCTTATTTTGACTATTAAATCCAATCATTGAATGCACATGTGAGGTTGGTGGGGAAAAGTCACTTCATGTAGTTATTGAAGCATGGGGGTTGTGATAGTTATGTCAACTGTCAGCAGTCTTATTTACTCTATGGTCAGAAGCTATGTCAGTTGTATTTTCACCCTTACCTCATATCCTTAGATTCAACACTCTTTTGATATTTATTCTCATTCTCTCATGCAGGCTACTACACTACGTAGATTTTTCCATTTCTATTCATGTCCATTACTAGACTGTGATTATACCCAGAAATTCGAATTTGAAAACAAAGATGCATTTTTGGAAGCGAAAATAGATGGTTGTAGATGAGAAACGAAGTTGGGAAATCTAGGAACATTTACCCATTGAGTTCTACTACTTTTGGATGCTTGAAAAGCCATGGATTAATGTTGCAGGAGGTTCTCCATTAGCATACAGCAAGTTGGACTCTTACTGCACACATTGGTAAGCATTGTAAGGGTTGGATTTCTTGAGGAAACTGTGGATTAGTGAAGGGAAATTCCTTCCTTGTGTTGTGTGAGGAAGTTGGAAGGAGTTCCATGGCTGTGATGGCTTAGTGATACCCCTGTAGAGCTCTAGTTGAGCTTTTGGATAAGCATAGTCAGCAGAATGGGTTGTGGGATGAGAGATAGAAGCCTGTAGGTGTTCCCTTCACCCTAGTGGCCTCATAGCCCATCTTGGGGGTGGCCTCTCAGTAGAAAGAGTATATGCTAGACAGAGTGCCTATGGATGGGTGGAAAATCACTCTTACACAACCAATTGCTTAGATCTTCTTTTTTTTAATATAAGTATTCTTATGTATTTGATGTGCCATGTTTTTATTTGTATTCATGTGATTATTATGCCTTTAATTTGCATGTTATGTGTGTGTGGATCAAGCTGATTTATGTTGTGTGTTTTATTTCATTTATGCACATGCATTTGATTGTATGAATTTGTAATTATGGCTATGGGGAAAAATTCAGAGGCTCTGATTTAGTTAATGTCCCCTTCTATTGGTCGGATTGAGGGATGGGGACGTTACAGAGTGGTATCAGAGCTTCTGGTTATTGGATCTATATGGGCCGCTAATGCACATTTACAGGAAAAAATTATGATTTATAGATGAATAATTTTGTAAATATCATATTATGTCAAGAGATGGATAAGGGCCAAACATAACTTTGAAATGGTCCCCTTATCCCCGAATTAAAATTTCATACAAATTCAAATTTTTTATAATTTTGGCAATTTTATGTGGGCCCCACCCATGCCATGTGGATGGGTGACGTAGAGGAGCCACGTGGGAAGGAGGCATGATCTGGAATTGTCACATCGGAATCGCGCATAAGAAGGTTTCCCAAGATGAAGCGCATTGAGGAAAAATATTTGACCATCGAATGCTAGGGTGGATCAATAGTTGCAGTTGATAGCACATGGGAAAATTGTGCAATGATTAACAATGGGTGGATGAAGATCTGGTCGTAGATAAGGAGGAAGATCATTGGTCGAGGATCCCCATTCCCTAGGGAAGTGTGTGATGGTTAGAAATAGGTGGGAGAAGATCTGATTGTAAGATCATATCGAATATCAATGACCCAAACACATCACGCATTGATAAAGTAACCGATGGTTAATTCAAAATGATGGATGCGTTGTGTGCAAAATCGCCGAGGATGCGTGGCCTCTTTTGATTTCTCACACCTCCCCAAGAGATTTTTCAGAAACTGCTTTACAAGGGCACGTTACTGCTTATGGTAAGAGGGAAAACCACCAAAGCCCAGGGTCGAGCATTAGGTGGTGTGGCAGCCTAGTGGTGGGAGGAAGGTGACATGGCCGTGTCACAGGGTGACAAGTAGGCATGTCTGAGACATCGACGAACACATCGACATCCTTGCCACATTAGTAGAAAAATCATATTTTCTTATGCTCTATTTACAAAAAAAAAATGAAGGTGTTTCCCTCAACCTGCCCTGCAGCGACGGAGGCCGCAAGGGGGCAAGCCCCCTTGATCCCCATTTTTTTTATCGACAAGGTTGGATCTGGATTCTAGCAGTAGCCATTGGCGCAACAAAATTTGGTCACATTTTGGACTATGAGAGTGGATGCTACAGCACTACAAAATTTTCTAAGTCCAACAGAAATAGAAAAATACAAAGTAGTTGATTCCAAAAGTTTATAGTAGGTTACTAGAGCATCCAATGTGGAAACTGAGAATTGCTGAGTAATCCTAGTTAAATCTACTATCTAATCCAATAAGTAATTTTTCCTAGTTATCCATAGGTGATCTTATACAGGTGGATAAAGTTGGACTCTGAGGTTAAACACACCTACAGTAAAAGTGCATAATTTTGGCCAAATTAGCAATTTTGAAGGACTGTAACTTTGCCTTTGGGAGTCAGAGTTGAGCATATTTATAGTCATTGGAAAGCTTGTATAATTGGGAAAATTTTCACTGGGTTAAATCATGAATTGGTAATTGATATGCTTTTATAATTTGATCAAAAATGTGTGTGTAGCCATAATTGACAAAAACTGTCAATATGGGTAAATTCTAGAATACATGAAAATTGATTTTTATTTTATAATAAATCTAACAAATGTGTTTATATCAAGACTTTTGTAGATTCAGGAACATATCAGTGATTGTTAAAGCATCAACAATGAGTATAGTCCAGTTGAGACACCTCTGATCTTGGTTGGTCCAAGGGGGTCACCATCATGGATGATGCACAGGATCCTTATGAAGTTAAGGAAGATGCAATGGGAGAGAATATTCATATTGAGAATGAAGAGACATAATCTAATGGTAGGAGAAATCAAGTGAATCCCCCAGGCATTGCAGATACCATGAGTAGCTTGAGGGTGGAGTTGTAGTGTTATAGATAAGACAATGAGAGACTTCTTAGAGCTCAAGAAGAGCAGAATCAGCTGAATGGAGCTATGCTCCAAAGTCTGACAAACATTCAGAGAAATATTAACTCTAGGAATCATTCTGAAAATCAGGAGAAGAGTGGGAGTATATCAAGGAGGCATTCTCATAAGAGGTCCCACAGTTCAAGAAATATTTCTAGAGGCAAGTCATACACTCCATAAATATCCTCTAGTGATTCATCTGACTCTAAGGATTCCACTAAAGGATCAAGCTTTTTATCTCATAGGAAGAAGAGGAAGAGGTCTTCAAAGAACAACTCACATGAGTAATTTAGGAAGGCCAAACCTCCTACCTTTTATGGTGAGATAAAATCTGGTCAAGAAGCTAAGGCTTGGCTTCTTAGGATGAGGAAGTATTTCCGAGTCTAAGACTACTCTGGAAATATCAAATCAAGAGTGGTTATATTCAATCCAAATGGAAGAGCATCTATATGGTGGGATCACCTTAGGAAAGTGAAGAAGATCAATCAAAGGAAGATAGTGTGGAAGCAATTCAAGAAATACTTCAAGCAAAAGTACCTCTCTGATAGGTACTATGATGGAAAAATTAAAGAATTCCATGAGTTGAAGTTGGGAAAAATGAATATGGAGGAGTATGCAAATAAAGTTTTGGATCTTTTGAGGTATGTCAAGTATATCAGAGATGATAAGGTTAAAATTGAATGTTTTCTAAGTGGGATTCCTCAATCCTACAAGGATATAATTGAGTTTGATGAGCCTCAAACTCTATATGAGACCATAAGAAAGGTCAAGTATTGTAATGATCAAGCAAAAAGCAAGCCATATTTCCACAAGGCATGGAAGGACAAGAAGAATGAAAAGTTTGAGCAAAGGAAGAAGGGGCTTAGGCCTCCTCATTTCAGAAATAAACCAAGGAAGCCACCACAAGTTGTGACAAATCCAACTAAGATGATGGGAGGAAATCCAAGAGAACCACTTCAATGTTGGGGATGTGGAGAGGACCATTTGCTTAGAAATTTTCCACATCGGAATGGGAGTGCAAAGAAATTTCACAACATCCAAGAGGTTGAAACAATGGGTCAAGTGGAAAGGATTGTCCCTAGGATTTATGTAGCACTAGAGGACCACCAAGCAGATCATCAATCAACTATGGTTGAGGTTGAAGATAATATTTCTAAGCAATCTATTTCTATTTCAATTGACCTTGGATCTACTCATAATTATATCAGTCCTAAAATTGTTGAGATCTGTGATTTTAAGAGAACCAAACATAGAAAGTCATGGTTGGTTCAACTAGCCACATGAACCAAGAGAAAATTTAGTGAAATGGTGGAGAAATGTCCATTATAAATGGGTGGAATATCCACTTGTGCAAATATGAATGTTTTACCACTTGGTTCATATGACATTATCATTGGAATGGGCTGGTTGGAAGCACATAGAGTTAAACTTTATTGCTACAACAAGAATTTTGAGTGCATTGATGATGAAGGAAACCCAAGTGTTGTGAAAGGAATTCCAAAGAAAAATTATGTTAGGCACATTTCATCCATGCAGCTGAAGAATTTTTGTAGAAAAGGTTGTCAATTGTATGCAACCCATATATTGGACAAATCTGAAAATGAAATTCCAAAATTGGAGGACTATCATGTGCTACAAGAATTCAAGGATGTGTTTCCCAAGGAAGTGCCAGGACTACCTCCCAAGAGCGACATTGATTTCACAATTTATCTTGTGCCAGGAGTTGCACCAGTGTATAAAACACCTTACATAATGAGCACACCATAATTATTAGAGTTGAAAATGCAATTGCAAGAATTATTGGAAAAGAAATACAAAAGTCCAAGTGTGTCTCCACGGGAAGCACTTGTACTATTTCTGAGAAAGAAAGATGATACACTCAGGTTATGCATTGATTACAAGCAATTGAATAAAGTGATAGTGAAGAACAAGTACCCATTGCCTTGAATTGATGATATTTTTTATCAAATGAGAGAGGCAAAGATATTTTCAAAGATAGACTTGAGGTATGGATACCATCAAGTAAGGATTAAATAAGAAGACATTCATAAGGCAGCCTTTAGAATAATGTATGGACACTATGAATTTGTAGTGGTGCCATTTGGTCTCACTAATGCACCAGCTACCTTCATGTGTCTCATGAATTGCATTTTCCACAAATATTTGGACAAGTTTGTTCTTGTGTTTCTAGATTTAATTCTTATTCACTTTAAGAATGAAGAGGATCATGAAGAACATTTGAGGATGGATTTGAGACTGTTAAGGGAGCATAATTTGTATGCAAAGCTAAGCAAATGTGACTTTTACAGGAATAAAATTCATTATTTAGGTCACATTATCTCAGAAGAAGGAATATCAGTGGATCCAGAAAATATTGAAGCCATTATGAATTGGCCAACTCCAAAGAATATGATAGATATGAGATCTTTTATGGGTCTTGTTGGTTACTATATAAGATTCATTGAAGGATTCTCCAAAGCTACACACCCAATCACTTCTTTACAAAAGAAGGGAATGAAATTTGAATGGACACATAAATGTGAGGAAAGCTTCCATCTATTGAATAATTTTATTACAAGTGCTCCAATTCTGAAAATTGTAGACCCAGAAAAAAAGAATTTGTGGTGTGTATAGATGCATGTAAACAAGGACTTGGATGATTTCTTATACAAGAAAATCATGTGGTGTGTTATGAGTCTAGGAAATTGAATGAGTATGAAAAGAATTGTGCCACACATGATATGGAACTTGCATCCATAGTGCATGCTTTAAAAAAGTGGAGACACTATTTAATGGGAAGAAAATTCAAGTTGAGGACAGACCATTGTCATCTGAAACATTTATTTCAGCAGCCAACATTAAATGCAAGGCAAGCTAGATGGCTGGAATTTTTATGTGAGTTTTATTTTGAGATCAAACACATAAAAGGAAAATAAAATAAAGTGGTTGATGCAATCAGCAGAAAGGTTCAGGAAATGCATGTGGCAGGCATCACAACTTCCCAATTAGATTTAAGATGACGGGTTGTTAATTAACTTGTTGAAGATGAATTTTATGTGCAAATAAAATAAAAATTACAACAGCGAAATTTTGAAAAGAGGTATGAAGGGTATAATTTGGAAGAGGATGGACTTCTTATTTATAAAAATAAAATTTATGTTCCAAATGTGGCAGACTTGAGGAGAATTGTTATGGATGAAATCCATAAAATTCCATATTCCGCTCACCCAGGATATCAGAAAACAATTGCTATAGCTAGGAAACAATATTTTTGGTCGGGAATGAAAAAGGATACTGCCAAATATATATCAAAATGCATGAAGTGTCAACAAGTGAAATCTGAGGGCAGGTTTGTTGCATCCTTTTCCAATTCCGGAATGGAAATGGGAAATAATTTCCATGGATTTTACTACAGGTTTTCCAATGAATGTGAAACAACATGATTCTATCATGGTTGTGGTGGATAAATTGTCAAAATCAACAAATTTTATACCAGTTAAATCGACCTACAAGGTAGATGCCATTGCAAGGATTTTCATGAAATAAATTTTCAGCTTGCATGGATTTCCTAAGGCAATAATTTCGGATAGGGATGCCAAGTTCACTTCCAATTTCTGGAAAAGTCCTTTTGTAGACTTGGGAACACAACTGAATTTTAGCACTGCCTACCATCCACAAACAGATGGACAAACTGAAATATTAAATCAGATTCTTGAAGATATGCTTCGCATATATATGTGATGGAAAAACCATCCAAGTGGGAAGATTATCTACACTTGCTATAGTTTTCATATAATAATGGGCAGCAAGCTTCGTTGGGAATGAATCCATTTGAAGTTTTATATGGAAGAAAGTGCAGGACACCAGTGACATGGGATAATCCAGTGAATAGAATTGTAATTGGGCCAGAATTGCTTTAGGAAATTGAACAAGAGGTTGCAAAAATTAGGAAAAATTTAAAGGCGGCCCAAGGTAGGCAGATAAGAATAGAATGCATAGAGAATTCAGTGTTGGGGATCATGTTTACCTTAGAGTGAGGCCAAGGAAGAGTTCCTTGTAGCTTGGAAGTTGTGCCAAACTATCTCCAAGATATTGTGGGTCATTTGAAGTACTTGAAAGAATAGGGCTAGTTGCATATTCAATTGCATTTCCTGCTAACACTAGAGCTCATAATGTTTTTCATATTTCTTTGCTTAAGAAATATGTACATGATCCTAACCATGTGATTGATTGGGGTGTGATTAAGGTGGAACAAAAGGGAGAGTTCCAAACCGAGCCACTATGCATCCTAGACAAGAAAGTAACATTGCTCTGGAACCAAGCCATTAGACATGTAAAGGTGCAATGGAAGCATTTCGGTCTCGATGAGGTTACGTGAGAGTTGGAGGATGCCATGAAAGAGGAATATCCATTTTTGTTCTAATTTTGAGAAAACACCAAGGTCGGTGTCATTCCAAGGGGGAGGGGATTGTAATACCCACAGTTTTAACTTGGAATGTATTTACTCAAAATTATATAAATGATGTAAATATGCTAGTATGTATTCCTAGTGTGGATCTCAAGGCCAAGGCCCAACCAGTGAATTATGGCTAGGCATGTATGATGTATATATTTTTATTTGAGCCATATGATTGGCTTACCATGCCAATTCGAATTGTATGTAAATATTATGTTGTAAATTAATAAAATGGTCCAGTATGGCTGTGTAAAGAGCACTAGAGGGGATATGATTCCACTAAAGGGGAAGAGGGAATGGGGGCCTATGGAAAACTAATCCTTTGCTACCAAGTGTCAACCTTAGAACTCATTCAAAATATACCATGTGCCTTAAATAAGCAAATTTCCTTCTTTTGACTATTAAATCCAATCATTGAATGCACATGTGAGGTTGGTGGAGAAAATTCACTTCATGTATTTTTTGAAGCATCGGGATTCTGACAGTTGTCTTAGGTGTCAACAGTCCTATTTCTTCTATGGTCAAAAGCTATGTTAGTTGTCTTTTAACTTTTACCTCATATACTTGGATTCAACACTCTTTTGATCATTTTTCACATTCTCTCATGTCGGTTTCTACACTATGTAGAGTTTTCCATTTTTTTTGTGTCCATTATGAAACTGTGTTTATACACAGAAATTCAAATTTGAAGACAGAGTTGCATTTTTTGAAGGGAAAATATATGTTTGTGGATGAGCAGGGAGGTTGGTCAAGCTGGTAACCTTTACCCATTGATTTCCACTACTTTTGGATGCTTGAAAATCCATGGATTAATGTTGCAGGAGGTTCTCCATTATCATACAGTAGGTTGGACTCTTACTGCACACCCTGGTAAGCACTGTAAGGGTTGGATTTCCTGATGGAACTGTGGGCCAATGGAGGGAAATTCCTTCCTTATGTTGTGCAGGGAAGTTGGAAGGAGTGCCATGGTTGTGATGACTTAGTGAGACCCCTGTAGAGCTCTAGTTGAGATTTTGGCCAAGCATAGTGAGAAGAATGGGTTGTGGGATGAGAGATAGAAGCCTGTAGGTGTTCCCTTCACCCTAGTGACCTCATACCCCATCTTGGGGGTGGCCTTTCAATAAAAAGAGTATATGTTGGACAGAGTGCCTATGGTTGGGTGGAAAATTGCTCTTACATGGCCAATTGCTTGGATCTTCTTTGTTTAAAGATAAGTATTCTTATGTATTTGATATTCCATGTTTTTATTTGTATTCATGTGATCATTATGCCTTTAATTTGCATTTTATGTGTGTGTGCATCAATTTAATTTCTGATGCATGGTTTATTTCATGTCTACACATGCATTTGGATGTATGAATTCGTAATTATGGCTATGGGGTGAAATTTAGAGGCCCCGATTTAGTTAATGTCCCCTCCTACTGGTCGGATTGAGGGATGGGGACATTAAAAATAGTCCTCATGGAGGGGATATATTTATTATTGTCTATCGTAACAAAAACTAAGAAATAAAACTATAAAGAGTCATTACAACCAATTCATCATCTTGATATTTTGAATCCACATATATGAATGTGGGATTGGAATCATTTAGATTCTTTGTGGAAGGGATATTTCTTTTATTAGTGTTTATCTTGTCTTATAGCTTCCATGTTTTAGAGGAATTTGACAAGGGCCTCATACTTCTTTTCCAAGAATTCTAGTTTTCCAAGGACTTCCTTTTGTTGAGCCCACTATTATTAAACAAGGCTAATCTACAACCAATTCGGTATTCCAATAAAATTCAATTTTATTAATGTAAATAATGTCTATGCTATGTGAATTTATTTTATCAAGGATCCAATTTATTAGTTCAAATTCAATGTCCTCAGAGGGTATGGTTCCATGCCTCTCCCTCACCTCCTGCTCAATTATCTCTACTTTAGTCTTGATACAAGCAAGAAACAGCTTGTGATAGCACATGGATACTTCTTTGGATTCCTTTTCTAATTTGGTGGTCTTGTTGGATTCCTTCCTACAAGACTTGGGTCAACCTCATCTTACTAGTTTGATGGGGGGATTTTGGTCACCCATTACTGATTTTACCTTGTTAAGCATGTTACACATGATTAAAATATAGGTATTTCCTTCCCACAATCAATTACCAAGGGCTGGATATGGACTAGAAACTCTGTTTCAATTCCTATCAAGCCAAAACCAATGCATATATCAATTAATTGAGCGAGTAGAGGTCAATTTTCTTCAGGGGGTATCTCCACACATATTAGTTATTTCTTTTGAATCATGTAGCTTTTATTTGTGTTAAACTTAGGATAATTTGATTATGAGATATCCAATTCTTTCTTTACATGGACCTAAATATATGAACTTCCAATTCTCCCAATAGAGCATGATTAGACTCCACCCAACTTCTTTTAGACTCGCTGGTAAAACAAAGAACATAGTATGTAACCAAGAAAATAGGGCTAGAGCATTAAAACCACTAACCTTCCATGATTTCTCCCATTGATTCCAATGATTATAGAAGCCAAAATAACTTGACTTACCACCATATCAAGGAAACCACCATTCGCATTCATCATTTCTCCCATCGCTCCAGACAGGTTGGAGTGAATTCTCTTCTCATGTGATGGATAGACCTCTAGACAAACTAACTGAACCCGCATTAAACTCATTTCCTCACCATTAACTACCATCCCCCTACAATCGAGTGCATGCAACTCCACCTATTCCATGATGTTACATGAAAATATGCTGACCAAAGGTTCCTTCATGATAATACCACACCCCTATCACCACATGAAAGTGGAAATTATTCAATAACTTGATTATTATCATAATTATTAATTTATTTATAGTCATTCTTAATTATGAGATTTTTACAATAAACACATGATGTGAACCAAATTTTATATAATTTTTAATTGCAACTAAAAGTAAATAGACATAATTAATTATAATTTTATTGTGAAGAAGTGGTCACATTTTAATTAATGAACAATTACTTATTTGTTATGTAAAATTGTAATTTTTATTTGAGGTTATTTTTATTATTCGTAATGCATGGAAGTTAATTATCAAGGTGCAAATATTATAAAAAAAAGGTTTGGAATACCTCTTTAATTTTGTCCTCATATTTCATTTGGATTTTATTGTGTTGGTTGAAAACTCGGATTCATTTAGAAACATTCTCCCTTCATTTGGATTTTATTGTGTTAGTTGAAAACTCGGATTCGTTTAGAAACTTTCTTCCTTCATAGGTACTGAAAATACTTTACTTTTTTTGTAGCATCATTTCCTCCCTTCTCCCAATAAAAATTTATATTTTCTTTTATCCTCTTTTCTTTATAATCTTTATTTCATTTATAATCTTACTTTTATCCTCTTTTCTTTATAATCTTAAAACTCCTTTAGTGGCTATGGTCTTCCTAACATATGACTTTTTTATTTATTAAAAATATAGCTTTTTGTAAGGTTGTTAGAATGGATGATGATATATATATAAATAAATAAATTTTCAAAGAAAATATAGGGAAACTCTCAAGTACTTTCTTGCATATCATAAATGGGATTTTGTGTAAATTTGTTGGTGATAACTTGGAAGTGACATCACGTGAGTTATGCAACAAAGGAAACCAACCCATGGGATTAACATTGACCTAGTGTAAACTTGTTGGTGCTAACTTGGAAGGGGTATCAAATGAGACATGCAACAAAGGAAAGAAACACATCGAATTAACATTGATACATTTTGCATGAAGCTCAAAGCACTCACCACTCAAGCTAGGCAATTAGGACACACATACACACATTGTGTTTGTATGTGTATGTTTAGGATCACATGTAGTAGTTGTGTTATGTGGCATACCATAAGGAATGTATGTAGACTTATTTATGTTAAAATAGATATGTGCATATAAGTGGATTAGTAGGTTAGGTTTGACCCTAATTAACCTTAATCATAGTCTATGTTTGTGCATGGATGATGGTGTTGTACTCACTCATTGTGCACTCAAGAATGTAATAAGATGTCCTCATGACATCCATCTTATATTATATAACTTTGCAGTTCATTTGGGTTTAGAATTCCATCATGGTATTATAAAATATATTTAAATATTTGGTATTGATGTGAATGCAACCTATGTTGAGAATGAAACTTTAAACATATGTTGTTCTAAAATATCATGCGAATGTTAACACAAACGTGTTGTGAAACTAAGAATTATGATTGTTATCATTATTACATTTTGATGGTACAATCAAGAATGATTATTTTCATCGTAATAACTTGATTGTTATTATTATTATTAATTTATTCATAATCATTCTACTTCTTATTATTTTAAAAAATATGATCTAAACATACATGATCTGATCTCAATTTTTTGCAATTTTAAATTGGAAATTAATTATAAATAAATGTAATTAATAAATATTTTACTATGAAGGAATGTTTATATCTCATTATTGATTAGTTATTTATTCATTATATAGATAATTTGTAATTTTATTTTGTGTTTATTCACTATGTATACAAGTTAATTATATTGTAAGAATGTTTTAAAAGTGAAAAATAATATGAAACACAATGTAATATCTTGAAATTTATTTTAATATTTTCGTTTGTTGTTAATTAATTTTGAATACCATGTTAATAGTAATCTTATTATTGATGACATTACTTGTATTTTTACTTAAAGTTATTAAAAATAGTTTTACAATATAATTTTACTTAAAGTTATTAAAAATAGTTTTACAATATACTTGATATTAATTTATTAATGTAAAGTTTTGTACATAATATTAATGTATTTGTGTTTTATACTTGTATCGAAAATAAAGTACTAAATGTACACATTAAAATTGACAAATTATAAGGTAAAACTAATTTAATGACAAGGAAAAAATTATATTAAACATCTCAAACATCCAAACAGACATCAAACTACATTAATAAAACTTATGTATGATAAGAAATAAACGTAATATAAAAAACCATAGATACATACATAAATATATATATACACCTTGATTGCCACCAAAGCTAGTATTAGTTATAACACTAGTGCTAAGGATAAAAGAACTAACATCCATATAAGGTTCAACACCCTCAGTAGAACCACGAATCCTAGTATTGGAAACACAAATTTGCACACCATGAACAAGGCCCTCATCAGAACCACATACCCTAATATCAACAATAAAAATGCAAACATCATGGGATGAATCCCTCAGCAAAACCACTTTCCCCAACATCAATAAAAAAAATGTGAACAGTAGGGCTAAGGTCATCAATCGTAAACCACCAACATTAGTAGAAACATGATAAACATAATGACTAGGATCAAGATCAATAGGATCATTAGAAACAATAGCAGTAGAATCAATAACATCAACAACAACAATAGCATCAAGATAAACATTTGTACGACATTATGAAACATCAATAAGAGAACCAAGAAGAGCAACATGAGGAGGATCCACATCATCAACATGAGCATGAATATGTATCATCTATTGCTCACAGAGGTAAACTCTCAAAATGTTAGGTACCCCAAGTATATGAAAGAATAATTGTGCCAAGTATTGGGGAAGAAATTTGAGGAGATGATGATGCTCAATATGTTAGATATCATCTATGTATTCAATTTTTCTAACAAAATATTTAGACAACAAATCACAAATCTCATTTTCAACATGGAATCTATATTGTTCCCTTTACCCTAATTGAAAAAGTTCAGGTCTATTCCCACATGTTGGTGCAACATTATCAACATTGATTATATTGGCAGTGTCCTTCCATGGAGGAGGTATGCTGTCCCTAATTGATCCTACATCTACAAAGTACTCAATGATCAATTAAATAATTTACACATAATCTTATGATTGATAATATGCACATTACAAAACAATAAAAATAATATATCTAGACTAAAATCATCACGAATATATTACCCTTCTCATATGATCGGTCATGTGAGAGAAATGGGAGGTTCTCCATTTCCTACTAGTCCATCACTACATAAAGATACCACATAAGTTCAACAGCATCATTGTCCTCACTACCCAACATTTGGATAACTACATCACCCACCACATGACAAAATATAACGATAGTCACTCTCTTGAACATCATAATACCACATGTATGCATATGTGTAGTGATTAATGGATATTAAGGAAGTGGTTGATTGTAGGTCTAGTTGTCAGAATCCTCTCAAAAAATAACAAAATAGATTAGATGCATATGGGAAGACATGGTTCCCTTATCCCTAGAATAATGGGCTATATCTACAGTGTGACAAACTTTCCTAAGAAAAATACTAGACAATTTATATAGTGTCCTATGATAAATGATAGTGTCTACATAATTCAAAAGAGAGTAGTCGATGCACTTTACATCACCAATGTCAAGGGACAACACATTAAGAATTAGGAAAACAATCTATACACCGTCGTGCTTTAATAAGGTAATACATAGTTGTGAATGGGTAACCTATAACTCACTAGGCATAGATTCCATGAGAATGATATAGTGAGTCACATAATATATTAGATGAATGATCTATAAACTATGTTGGATATCCCAATGGTCATCTCATGAAGACATATCTAAACCTAAAACAACTACATTGAGCCTGTTCTCAAATATGAGACTATCTTTTTGTATTTTTAACACTTTCACATAGATAAAAATATTGTTTGGATTGTTTAACTACTATGATATATGAAATGGACTGCAATAATATAAGCCATAAAACCATATGTGAAAGCTAACAATCAATGAAGGACCATGCCTTCTATATTCTCATATTATGGAGATAACAATACATGTTACAAAGATTACAAATATTTTCAAGATCACTATGAATCGATGAGACACTATGGTCTTCTAAATTCCTCTTAAATATTCTTATCTCTCTTCTATATTAACTTCGAATCCACATTCCTGCTCATTTGTGGAACAACTAATAGGTCATGAAAAAGTGAACACTTTTCCTTCCTTATGCAAGGTTTTTGATAACTAGAATTAGTGTTAGGTTTCGGGTTTCAAAACCTTATTGGAACCTCCATGACTATTCTAGAAGTTTATAGTGGAATCCAACATTATTAACTCTCCATATTCAAATTATGGTAAACTAACATGGTTTCCACTTGGACATGTGGGGAATATTTAGCTCTTTACCTTATTGGGGACATAACTTTTTCATATGAATTTCATTTTAGGTGCACAATAGCTCATTTGAAAGATATCAATGAGAATATTTGTTTCCATAGAAAAGGAAATCGTGTGGAAACTCATTTGGAACAAGGCCCAAAAAAACTATTTAGTGCCCAAAGAGTCTGTTGAATGTTGATGATCCAATATTGAAAAAATAAACAACATCTATGAGATGTCCCAAATTTTGATCTCCCCCATATAGAGCATAAATAAATTAATATGGAACCTATGTGGATCTATTTCAATCGTTAAGTGTTAAATTTTCAGAATTTACTTCAATCTGATCTAGGATCTTAACTGAGAGAACAACATGTACAGCATATCTACAGCATATCAATCATGGAGACAATAATGCAAGCACACAAGAGACACAAATATTTACTTGGGGAAAACCATAAAGGTGAAAAACCCCAATAACTTCCTCAGAGATAGATAGAGCAATGATACAACCAACCATAAGAGATAGACACAACCTAGCAAAAGATCCTCCTCCTCCATAAGTGCGCCACTCCTCCTTGAGTGCATAAGTGAGAAGTGAGTGAGTAAATAGAGTGCCTCCCGCACTCTATTTATACTTGACTTGACTTGCCTTTTTACCTAACTCATGTAGGCTCGAACTTAACCACATAACATAATGCTGACTGGGCCAACCCCCAATAGGGTGGTCTAATAACCCTTTGACCCACATGGCCGACCCCCAATAGGGTGGTCTAATAACCCTTTGACCCACATGACTTATACAAGGCCGACCCCAAACAAGGTGGTCTAATAACCCATCAAGTATAAGTTACGACACTTACAATATAAATGACGACACTTCCGTATAGAGGAATAATAACATCTCTATAGGAATACAATATAGATATATGTGAAATACATTCCGTAGTTACATATACATCAACACTCCCTCTTAACTAGGAAGGTATTTCTCAGCACAGTTCTTCTAGCACAAGTCATCTTCTCTGGATCATCGTCACTGGCTAATCGTCATCGAGTCATCATCATCGTCACTGCTGCTGCTATCTCAATCAATCTATGAATCTAATCGTCATAGGAAGTTCTACAGAGCCAGTCCTTTTTCATACTGGATGTAGGCCCACCACCTGCAGGTCTTCATCATCACTGGCCATACTGTGGAATCCTCAGGACTTATTACGTGCGTCACAAAACCTCGAAAGAGCATCCCAGGATGTTATGAGTACACAACTCCGACCTGTAGGATCTCCTAGGGCGCTATTACATGTGACCCCACCACAAAAGCTCGAAAGAGCATCTCAGGATGTTACGGGTACACAACTCCGACCTGAAATCTCCCAGGGCACAAATTACATGTGGTCCACCACAAAACCTAGCAAGAGCATCTCAGGATGTTACGGGTACACAACTCTGACCTGAAATCTCCCAGGGCACAAATTACATGTGGTCATGGCAAAACCTCGCAAGAGCATCTCAGGATGTTACGGGTACACAACTCCAACCTGAAATCTCCCAGGGCCCAAATTACATGCCATAGGACAAAACCTCGTAAGAGCATCTCAGGATGTTACGGGTACACAACTCCGACCTGAGATCTCCCAGGGCACAAATTACATGTCCTCCCAGAGCAATGTCTCGAAAGAGCATCCCAGGCTGTTATGGGTACACAACTCCGACCTATAGGATCTCCCAGACATGCTCATCTGCACAACCTGATCCACGGCCACAAAGTATCAACCTGATACTCACCATACATCATCCTGATGTACTCATGATCATCCTGATCATCATCACTGCAATGTCCTGCTGCATGTCATCTGGAGCAACATCCTGAAGCTCATCATCCATGATCATCCTGATCATCATCACTGCAACGTCCTGTTGCATGTCATATGGAGCAACATCCTGAAGCTCATCATCCATGATCATCCTGATCATCACTGCAACATCCTGCTGCATGATCCACCTGATCATCAATGCATCCACCTGATGCATACCAAGTATCTACCTGATACCTATCATCATACATGATCCACCTGATCATACAATGTATCCACCTGATACATGATACATATCACCATACATGATCCACCTAATCATACAATGTATCCACCTGATACATATACAGATACATGGTCCAAGCATCCAACATAATGCATACATACATACATAAAAATGATCCAACTGATCATATCCAGCATCCAACATGATGCGTACATACATACATAAAATGATCCAACTGATCATATCCAGCATCCAACATGATGCGTACATACATATATAAAATGATCCAACTGATCATATCCAGCATCCAACATGATGCGTACATACATATATAAAATGATCCAACTGATCATATCCAAGCAGAAACCAGAACATCATCCTGATGCTCATCATCCAGCGCTTACATCCACAGCCATGTGAAGGATCCTCCTTCCAACATGCTTGGAATGGCTTTAGCAAATGTGTCCATCACTTCTTCCTCGAAGTGTCCTTGTGAGTATTTTGATCACAGAAGATCGAGGAGCTATGGAGAACCTCACAAAATCGAATTAGTTTGCAAAAACTGTGGAAAAACTTGAAAAAAGAGATAAATTTACACACAATGTATGCTCAAATCTTTGATTAACTGACTGTCTAACATGTGAAAATGTTAGTAACAGGTTTTTATTACATCCATGAGAAAATCGAGAGCATTAGGTGGCTCAAGCTGAGTGTACAAGTCATCAATGCCAAATTGGCCTCAATCCCCCCTAGGTGGGTCCAACTCAATCCCAATCACCCCAAACAGCTACGAATTCTGGTGTGGAGGTGGCTGAAGCATGCTGAGTCATTAATTAGCTCAAGGCAGGCGTGGGTGAGCAAATAGAGGAGGTTTGGGGGCCCAAGGGAGCATTAAATGCTCCAAATCTAGCCAAAAGTGGGCAAAAATCCACCCTAGCGCCCTTGGTCAACTAAATTCCCCAAAACAAGGAGAGAGGGCGCACCAGCAATAAATGAGGGCGCACTTGTGGACAAAACTGGAGGCTGGGTGAACTGGTTTGCTCAGAAGTGGGTGTGAACACTCTCAAAGTGGGTTTTTGACCAACTATAGTCACTTAATCCAAAACATGGTTTAATTAAGCACGTGGATAATTAAAATTTATGGATTATGGTACTAAGTGTGGTTACTGTTCTAACACCCCCCCTTAACCATAACTTTGTACATCTCATGAAAGATAAGTGGGAGGCCTTGGCAACAAAGGCTCAAGTCACCTCAATACAAACAGAAATTTTATTTGTCCATATGAACCGAGGAAAAGAAGTAAAACCTCATGGGATAAAAACTTCCCTCAAAAATGGACATGGGGCTGAACCTGCAATTAAATTGCAGCAATCACCATCCATCACTCACTCCAAGCAAAGATCTCAAGTAAGTGAAGGTCTTCTCTGTAAAGCACTTGGTGAAAATATCAGCAGTTTGCTCGGTGGATGGGCAATACTGCAGTGAAATCACCCTGTCATGCACCAAGCCCCGAATGTAATGCATGTGGATCTCAATGTGCTTTGTTCTTTGCCTCTGTACTGGATCAGTAGATATCTTGATGGCACTTTTATTATCCACCCAAATATTGGTTGGAGAATCAATAGCAACACCAAACTCCCGAAGAATGCCTTGCAACCAAACACACTGTGTGGCTGCGTTCACTGCTGCCCTGTACTCGGCCTCTGCTGATGAAAGAGAAATTGTATGCTGTTTCTTACTTGACCAGCAAATAGGACCTTCAGAAAACATAAACACAAAACCTGAAGTGGACTTTCTATCGATGGGATCTCCCGCCCAATCGGAATCAGAAAATCCAGCTAGTTGAAGTGAAGAACCAGCTGCATAGTGTACCCCGAAGCTCTTAGTTCCTTGGACATAATGAAGGATTCTTTTGGCTGCCTTCCAATGGATCTCATGTGGCTGCTGCATATACCTTGCTACAGCACTTACAGCATAAGACAAATCAGGTCTTGTATGTGTAAGGTACAGCAAACTTCCAACTAGCTTCCTATAGAGTGTGCAATCCACCACCGGAGAGTCTTCAAATTCACCTAGTTTTATGCCTGAAAGGAATGGGCACTTGGCTGCCTTACATTCAGCCATTTTGAACTTGAATAACAGGTCTGAAGCATACTTAGATTGACTCAGCAAAATACCTCTCTCAGATTGCTCAATTTCCAAACCCAAAAATTGCCTTAGCAATCCTAGGTCGCTCATGGCAAATTCACTGTGCAAAGAAGCTTTAATTGAGCCAATTTGTTTGGTGCAGCTCCCTGTAATTAAGAGATCATCAACATACAGTACAATGACCTGCAAATTACCATCACAATGCTGCAAATAAACATTTGGATCAGACTTGCATCGACAGAAACCAATTGAGAGCAAAAAAGCATCCATTTTGGCATACCAAGCCCTGGGGGCTTGCTTGAGTCCATAGAGTGACTTCTTCAACCTGCATACAAGTGTGGGATCCTCTTGGAATCCTTCAGGCTGCTGCATATATATCTCTTCCTGTAGCTCACCATGCAAGAATGCACTTTTGACATCCATGTGGTGAACTTCCCAACCTTTACTAGCTGCCATGGCTAGAGCTAGTCTAATTGAGTCCATCTTTGCAACCGGTGCAAAGGTCTCTGTATAATCCACACCATGGATTTGTGAGTAGCCCTTAGCCACTAAACTAGCCTTATATTTCAGATCAGAACCATCAGCAACAGGTTTGGTTCGAAAAATCCACTTACATTGCACTAGTTTCCTCTTGGGAGGAAGAGGCACCAAATCCCATGTTTTGTTCTCTTGCAGAGATTGGAATTCTTCTTGCATTGCTGCCCTCCACCTTGGATCATGATGAGCTTCCTGATATGATGTTGGATCAGATCCAATCATCATATAACAGTGATCAGCAAGCTCACTCTCATTTGCAAAGGAAGCATTGATTGTTTGGGATCTAGTCTTCCTAGGCTCTTGGGGATTGCCTGCCAATTCACCTGCAGCTTCTATGATTTTTTCAGCCCACTTGGGCCTTGATGGTGACTCATGTACAGCAATGTCATCTTCAGCTATGTCATCTTCAGCAATATCAGAAAAATCAGAGGAAGAATCATCACTAATCTCATTGAGGTGTGGAGGAGAGGAGCTTTCCCCCGGTGCAAGCTCAAAATCTGGAATTGGTTCTTCTTCGAATTGCACACTTCTCTCAATGAAAGTTTTAAGTGTGGATGTGTCAAAGAGCTTATAGCCCTTTGTGTCCTCACCATAACCAACCATGATACATTCCCTACTCTGTGGCTCCAAAGCCTTCCTCTTTTCTGATGGAATTCGAGCCCATGCTCTAGACCCAAAAATCCTGAAATTTGACACATTTGGTTTTTGGCCAAACCATGCCTCATAGGGGGTTTTTCCTTTGACTGATTTGTGAAAGGCTCTGTTCTGAATATGAGCAGCACAATTGATGGCTTCAGCCCATAGCTTAGGGCTTAGATCCCTAGCTTCAATCATGCAAGTAGCCATCTCCTTGAGAGATCTATTCTTCCTCTCTGCCACACCATTTTGCTGAGGTGTGTAGGGGATTGAATGTTGCATTTGGATGCCACATTCCTCACAAAGGTGCTGAATGTTATTATTCACATATTCCTTTCCATTATCAGTCCTAAGGATCTTTATCTTATGACCACTATGGTTCTCCACTAGGGCTTTCCAAATCTTCAGTTTCTCAAACACTTCTGACTTCAATTTAAGGAAGTAAACCCAGCAGAATCGAGAGTAGTCATCTATGAATGTAAGTACATACCTTGATCCACCATATGATGGAGTGGGAAGAGGACCAATGAGGTCTGAATGTACCAATCCAAGTGGTTGAGTGGCTCTCCTTGCCATTCCCTTCTCATAGCTGCGCTCAGGATGCTTTCCAACTACACACCCAATGCATGCACCATTCGATGATCTGATTTCTGGAAGCCCTTCCACCATCTCGTCCCTGTGCAATTGCTGGAGATATTTGTAGTTCATGTGGCCAAATCTTTCATGCCACAACTTGGAGGTCTCGTTGGCATGAGAGACAAGAGCATGGTCACTAGAATTTGGAATGAAGTTTGAGAATTTGTACATTCTCTCATCATGATCTACATACCCTACTGCCACAACTTGATTTGAGGAAATTTCTGAGATTTCTACCAAATCTGGAGTGAATGTCACTCTCTTGGCTTCTCCTGTATGAGTCATTTGATAGACTGATAGCAAATTTGCAGCCAATGAAGGTACATAGAGCACATCACTGAAATAGCCATGCTCCATGTCAATCCTACCAATCCCCTTGGTCTGGAGTTCTGAATCATCTCCCATTCGAACTGTTGGGCCACCATTCGAATGCAAAGAGGAGAAAAGCTCTCTGGATGAAACCATATGTCTGGAAGCTCCTGAATCAATGATGAAGGAAGAGGGATTCGAAGTACCTGCTACCAAAGCATGACACTTCTCCTTATTGTCAGGGTTTGAGGTGCTTTCTTTCTTCCTTGCGCCCTCAGGGACTGGGATGTTGTTCTTCTCCAGCAGCTGCGCCATTGAGTCAATGGTTTTCTTCATACATGAGCTCTCTGGATGCCATCCCCTATGACAATAGGTGCATTTGGTCTTTTCCTTTCCCTTCTTGTCCTTCTCCTTTGACAGATTCGAACCCCCATCTGCAGACTTGGTCTTGTCAAACTTCCTCTTCTCTTGCTGCTTCGAATTCTTGGCTTTCTGCTTTCCTTTGCTTGCATTTGAAACACCCATTGCCAATGCTTGGTCCTTTGATTTTATGGTGCCCATCTGAACTAGTTTGTCCTGCTCCTGAGTGAGACACTCCATGAAGGTAGCTAGTGATGGCATTTGCCAATTTCGAAGGGTCATTTTGGCTGAGTGAAATGTGCTAACAAATACTGAAAACTCTGGGCCTAGCTTCGAAAGGATGGACAGAATCAGTTGTTCCTCCTTCTTAACAATTCCACATTGTTGCAGTTGAAGCACCAGTGACTTGAATTTCGTGAAGAACTCCTGGATGGTTTCAAAATGCGTTGGGCTCAAGCTAATGAGCTCGTTTTCAAGCTGGTGGCCTCTCAGTTCATCAGTTTTCCCAAAGAGTGATTCTAGCTTCACCCATACTTCATTAGGAGTTGTCAAACTGTCTGTATGAAACAAGAGTTCCCTTGAAATGCTCAGGAATAGCAATCCATAAGCTTCATCAAGTCGATTGTAATACTTTGCTTTCTCCACAGCAGAATTTGGCTCCACTTCTGTGCCCATGGTCACTCTATAGAGACCCTTAGATCTCAACTTGATGACCATCTCAGCATTCCAATCAAAAAAATTGAAGGGTGTGAGCAACATTTGGTTTGCTTCCATGACTGCTGCGTTAATGGTGAGAAAACTACTGAAACACCTGCAAAAAACACTCAATTTTTATCTGGAAATCCTCTCTAGAATGCAGTTCAACGCTCAATGTTGGCCTGCAACTCACTAACTCCATGATGGCTCTGATACCATGTGAGTATTTTGATCATAGAAGATCGAGGAGCTATGGAGAACCTCACAAAATCGAATTAGTTTGCAAAAACTGTGGAAAAACTTGAAAAAAGAGATAAATTTACACACAATGTATGCTCAAATCTTTGATTAACTGACTGTCTAACATGTGAAAATGTTAGTAACAGGTTTTTATTACATCCATGAGAAAATCGAGAGCATTAGGTGGCTCAAGCTGAGTGTACAAGTCATCAATGCCAAATTGGCCTCAATCCCCCCTAGGTGGGTCCAACTCAATCCCAATCACCCCAAACAGCTACAAATTCTGGTGTGGAGGTGGCTGAAGCATGCTGAGTCATTAATTAGCTCAAGGCAGGCGTGGGTGAGCAAATAGAGGAGGTTTGGGGGCCCAAGGGAGCATTAAATGCTCCAAATCTAGCCAAAAGTGGGCAAAAATCCACCCTAGCGCCCTTGGTCAACTAAATTCCCCAAAACAAGGAGAGAGGGCGCACCAGCAATAAATGAGGGCGCACTTGTGGACAAAACTGGAGGCTGGGTGAACTGGTTTGCTCAGAAGTGGGTGTGAACACTCTCAAAGTGGGTTTTTGACCAACTATAGTCACTTAATCCAAAACATGGTTTAATTAAGCACATGGATAATTAAAATTTATGGATTATGGTACTAAGTGTGGTTACTGTTCTAACAGTCCTTGATCTGAAGAATGCCAAGCCTCTCTCTGAAGTACTCGAACTTCACCCTGGCTAGTGGCTTCGTCAGCACATCTGCAATCTGCTCGTCCGTCGCAACATACAGGAGCTCCATAGCTCCTCTCTGCACCATATCCCTGATATAGTGATATTTGATCTCTATGTGTTTCGACCTGTCATGAAACACTGGGTTCTTGGATAGCTTCACACAACTCTGGTTATCATAGACGATACCAGTAGCATCCAACAGGAGATCAAATAACTCATACAGTAGCTTCCGTATCCATACTGCCTCACAACTAGCTAAGCAGGCTGCAACATACTCTGCCTCAGCTGTACTCAGTGCTACGCAGGACTGCTTCCTGCTAAACCAAGAGATCACACCTGATCCCATACTGAAGCAACACCCAGATGTGCTCTTCCTATCTGTAGCATTGCTAGCCCAATCTGAATCAACATAACCCTGCAGGTTAAAATTTTGATTCGCCTCATACCTGAGCCCATAATCCACTGTACCCTTTAGGTACCTCAGAACATGCTTTACAGCAACCAGGTGAACACTCCTCGGATCTGTCAGGAACTGGCTCAATGTGTTCACAGTAAAGCAAATGTCTGGTCTCGTGTTCGTCAGGTACATCAAGGACCCAATCATCTGACGATACATAGAGACATCAATTGGCTCAGATGAAGCATCACATAGAAGCTTCAGATTTGATGCCATAGGTGTGGCCATGGCCTTGCAATCCATCATCCCGAACCCCTTCGGGATCTCTACTGCATACTTCCCTTGTCCAAGGAAGATTCCATCTGCACTCTGCCTCCATGCCAAAAACAAATAGTGCATCATCCCCAAGTTCTTCATCTCGAACTCGGTAGTAAGCTTCCGCTGCGTGTCAGCAATCAATCTATTTTCACCTACATAAAAGTAGTATCACTAGATTTCCTTCCTCAACCTTGTAGTAAGGGTTGGAATCCGCTTTACTCTTGGTAAATCCCAAACTAGATAGAAAGCTGTCTATCCTACCATACCAAGTTCTGCACACATAAATGACTACACCATGCTATCTTGAAATCCATCTGATGCATCTTCTATTTCATCACTTTTATATTTCTCAATGCTGTCATTTGCAACATGCTTGATCTGATAGTTCCATATGGAAGTCATAACAAACTTCCCTTCAGGTCTTGGGACTACATCCCAAACATCATTCTTCATGATCGACGGATCATGGCATTCCATTTCTTCATCCCATATCCTGGGAACTTCAATATCTTCAATAAATATCTTTGTTTGCTGGAACAAATGTTGTAGTCCTTTTGTAGGTGAAGATATGTGGTGTTTCCTACAAAACAGGTTAAATTGCATGATTAGAAACATCTCATAGTTTTCAGAACAAATTCTTACACATAAAGAAATATGTCATACAGTCATGCAATTATCTTAGCCAATGCTTCAATACAACATTTATCCATATCCCGTAACTTTCTAGATGCCTTCCAATCTCTACCAGAACATTGTTAAGAGTGTGCACAACTCCCAACATGTCAGGAAAGAGGTTTCATTCTAGATAAGTAGCAATGGAATGTTGTACAGTGCCATAGGCCACTTACCCATGTATATTAGTAGTATATTGTTCATCAATGCAACTATTCTAATATGCATAGTACACAACCGAATTCTAGGAACATCAGTATATGCATTATTGAACAGTATTATTTAACCAAACAAATATGCAAGAAATGATGATTAAAATACTTATCTTTCTTTGTTCGTTGGGTGGACTCCCTCTGAGTCTTTGCTTCCTTGCAGGAGCTGTTGGAGTCCTAATCTGAAGTAGCTTCTTCTACACCTTTATGTTGTGGAATGTAGAAAGATAGTCAACTCCCTCTGAATATCTGCATCCTTGCAGGAACTACTGAAGTGTGCTCCTTTTCTTTCTTGCAGGAACAACTGGAGTGTGCTCCTTTGCTTTCTTGCAGGAGCAACTGGAGTGTGCTCCCTCTTGATCTTTGCTTCCTGAATTACCTGTTCTTGAACTCATATTCATCCTTGGTCCCTATGCATGCTTATTAGTATCATGATTGTGTTATCCTTGTGATCTCATATAAAATCATACATTCATTAGTATACTATTAAAACACAATAATATCAAGCATGTATAGTCATGATCATTTCAAACAGAAAATAATAAGCATTAGCATTCAAGGTTTATGTAGGATTCTTATGGTTAGTCAAATCATAAGAAACATAACATGTCTAAACCTATAATTACTCAAACCTATGACTCTTCGGGTTAGTCATATCATCAATCAAGAGAAGAGATACAATATGCATAAAACCATGACTATTCAAACCTATGATTTCATGATTCTTCTGGTTAGTCAAATCAATCAATATAAGAGACATATTATTTTACTTATATTCCTATTTGACCATAGGACTTTTCTGGTTAGTCATATCATTAAACAAAGAAAAAAAAAAAACATAATATGCCTAAACCCATGATTACTAACTTCAATGAGTAATCATAATCAATCATGCCAAGTATACTTATATAAAGGATCTTATCACAAGATGAGATTGTAACTTGATATAGGAAAAACATACCTGGATTGGCATGCTAGTTAGTTATGTCTAACATACTCACATGATGTCTTCTTGTTCTTCTTCAATGACTTATGCTAGTAACCTGTATATCTCATAGTTTAGCTATTATAAAACCAAGTTATACATACCTCGTAAATGGATCTTCTATGAGATCCATGACAATGGATGAGTCTTTATCCTCATGTCATCATGATCATATGTTCTTGAATTGGAACATGATTTGTCTTTCTTGGTGTACCTTTCATGTTAGTAGACAACATAAACCTCATACAACACCATAATGCATTAGTACAATCATAAGTGTCAACACCCTAATCAATGAATATTTTCTATCGTGCATTCATAATTTTATTAAGGTGATATGACAAGTCTAAAATCAAGATTGTACTAACCGTAATAACATGAAGACAAACATACCATAAACTTAATCATGAACAAATCTCAAAACATACCTCGATGAGTCATACCTGTCGAGATCGCTTGTAATATCCTTATGTAAGGCCTTCGCCTCATCTCCCTCTGAAATAGGAACTTCTTCACTCATGCAGATGATCAATCCATCTTCTTCTAGGATTAACCCAATCCACTTGATTTGCAGGAACTGGTCCTGGAGATGGATATGGGTTTGTCAGAGAAACCCCAAAAATTCAAAATTGGAATTTCAAACTTCCGAAAGGATAGAAATATGCGCCTTGATGAGCTGATCAAACTGGTATATTCAGAATTTGAAAACTGCAAATTTTCACTTCTCAATTTTGCCTTTGAAACTTCCAGATTCACTGGACGTGACCCTGAACTGGGGTTTGATGAAGCCCACTCTTCTGACCAATCAAAAGGTTTGATCCAAAGCTCTAAGCTTCTATTTTTCTGAGGAGCTTCCAGCCGTGGTCACAGATTTCAAAAATTCCCATTTTTATAGAAGCCCTAATTTTTCCACTTTTCTGATCAAAGTCCCGAACTAGGGTCTGATCAAACCCAGCCTTCTTCCCAACCAAAAATTCTGATTTTGGTCTCTAAATTTCTATTTTGATGAGTAGCATCCAGCCATGGTCTCCGATTACAAAAATTCCAGCTTTCTTCAAAGCCCTAAATTCCGGAAGCCATGAATAAAGGTACTCAAAAATAATTATGTTTTGACAGAAATATGTACCTGATTGTTTCTGTTGTAACTTCGAACCTTTTGATCCACAGGGTCTGAAAAAGTTTCCTGAGATATCTTGACCTGTTATCTTTCCATCCTGACAGGTCTGACCTCAATTGGATTCTCTGAGAGAGAGTTATGCCAAATGTCGCAACGTGACCTGTTTTGGGATAAAACAGGAGAGCGAACTTGTACGGCATGCCACGTGTCACTGTTTGAACTTCGGCCTCTGAAAAGTTTCCTGAGATATCTCAGCCTGTTATCTTTCCATCCTGATAGGTCTGACCTCAATTGGACTCTCTGAGAGAGATTTATGCCAAGTGTCACAACATGACCTGTTTATGGGATAATACAGGAGAGCGCACTTGTACGGCGTGCCACGTGTCACTGGTTCAACTTCGGCCTCTGAAAAAGTTTAATGAGATAGTACAGTCTGTGTACTACCTGTCATTTTTCACGAAATTTCATTTGGAGCTTCCTAGCACAAGTTATGACCTTTTTCCCAAGGTCACCTGATTTTGACTCAGATCTGGAAGAGGCAGAAACCCTATATTGTACAGATCATAAATCACAAAGTACAACGAATTAGAGTTTTTCCTTTGGACACAAGGTACCTGGAGATTTAATCTTCGTTTTGTAACAATTTCAGATCCGAAAACTTTGCCAAAACGGATTTATAGCGAAAGTGCTACGATGACTGATTTTTGCTATATCAAGCCCTAGCATCATAAGTACAACAAGTGTCATACATGCCATATCATGCCTTCTTTCAGGCTAGCTCTGATACCATGTTAAATTTTCAGAATTTACTTCAATTTGATCTAGGATCTTAACTGAGAGAACAACATGTACAGCATATCTACAGCATATCAATCATGGAGACAATAATGCAAGCACACAAGAGACACAAAGATTTACTTGGGGAAAACCATAAAGGTGAAAAACCCCAATAACTTCCTCAGAGATAGATAGAGCAATGATAAAACCAACCATAAGAGATAGACACAACCTAGCAGCAGATCCTCCTCCTCCATAAGTGCGCCACTCCTCCTTGAGTGCATAAGTGAGAAGTGAGTGAGTAAATAGAGTGCCTCCCACACTCTATTTATACTTGACTTGACTTGCCTTTTTACCTAACTCATGTAGGCTCGAACTTAACCACATAACATAATGCTGACTGGGCCAACCCCCAATAGGGTGGTCTAATAACCCTTTGAACCACATGGCCGACCCCCAATAGGGTGGTCTAATAACCCTTTGACCCACATGACTTATACAAGGCCGACCCCAAACAAGGTGGTCTAATAACCCATCAAGTATAAGTTACGACACTTACAATATAAATGACGACACTTCCGTATAGAGGAATAATAACATCTCTATAGGAATACAATATAGATATATGTGAAATACATTCTGTAGTTACATATACATCAACATTAAGTCTAGGAAATAACCCCATACAACAATGGGGGAAACTAGGGCATAACCATTTTTTCCATCCTAGATAATCCAATAATGAAATACACTTCCTCCTTAGTAGGGTTGTACCACGTGTTTGGACTTAACTTAAATATCTATCATCCATGATCCCAACAAGAAATCCCCTCAATTAAAAACATGGAAAAATAGCCCATGGACTAAATTTCGCCCCTAAAATTATCCTTGATGTGTGCCCTATGAAATAAGATAGAAAATATTTTTCTTCCTCTCACATTCCTTCCTATGTAATAACATCAAATATGTGTCTATCGTACTTGTACCTCATTCACATCAAAACACCATTAGGAAAATAAATAAAACTAAGATCAAAGTGTTCATAATATAACAATGATATGATTAATTAAATAGTCCATTTCAAGTTTGGTGCTCTAAACAATATTAATTGCCTAGGTTTGTCATGCATATGTACACACTAGTACTTCTATAATCATAACATACAACAAGATCCCCACACTCAATGTTTCTACAACATTGTAGTAGCATATACAACACAAATGGTGGTGCACCATAATAAGTACAATTCAACATTATGTCTTTTGTGTGTGTTCTTTGCCTCATCGGAGGTGTGTCCAAGCAACTTAAGAGGATCATGATACAAATAAAAATGCTTTTGTAGGAATTGCAATGCATTTATCTGGCCTTGATGCCCCACCCATGGATCATATAATAATGAACCAAATTTAAATGCATGCTAGCAATCGAATGTGGTCTAATTTCTCCATCAATAGTGTTGCATGTGAACATAAAGGCACCAAGTCATGCACGTTGTCCAACCCCTCATCTATCTAGTGTGTTCAAGATTACTAGAAATTGCATGCATGATGCTTGTAAACACTATTGATTTTTTAGAACCTAGATTTGATTTACAGTCTCGAACAATTTATGACAATTGTTAATTGAAACACATTGAATTCACAACGAATAATGTAGTGGAATGAAATAGGAAATCACACACATTTGGCACAATTATTTACCCTAGAAAACCTCAACTGGGTAAAAACCAATGACAAATGAGTTTTATTAAAAAATCACGGTCTCTCTTCCTAAAATAATGGCCATCGTGAGGAATATACAAAACAACAAGTAGCCTAGCCTCTTATGCTTGGATACTATATCCTTTGTTTCCCCTTTTCTTCGTTCCTCGACCCCTACCCTCCACACTTGGATGGAAGTTCTTCTCCACCCACTCAATGAGATCTCACTCACTCTGTGTGAATTTTGTATGTCTCCTCCTCTCACCTAGGATGAATTTTATAGCATTACAATATGAAAATACCTATGGCCAATACCATGGACTATGAAATACCATGAGCCATCTAGTTCACTTTACATAAGGTAAGTACAAGAGTACATTCACATTAATAGTTCACTTAATTAAAGTGAAACTCCTAAGTTTGAGAGGTATCTTGGACGACTCCTGCATGATAGACACTGAGACTATGCATAATTACATGTTTGATGCTGCAAAAATCAACACTCCCTCTTATCGAGTAAGTTAATTCTTTAAGAGACACCTGAAACTAGTTCTCCCTTTGACATTGGCACATTGTTGCTCAAATCATCCTGTACTTTGGCATTCCTCCAACCCTATTGGTTGGTTGCTCCATGTTTTCTGGAAGAAACAAAATAGATGATTCTACATGCAACAGGAATTAGTGCCAAGAAGTTCAAAAACTTCGTCAAAGGCTTGCTCTCCCTCACTAGAATCCTAGGAGCTTCCATCTCTTGAGAATCTATCAATGTCATCTCATACCAATTGGTCCTGAAAAAACTGGAAGGGGATAACTCCTTCCTCCCCTTTAAAGGTTTAGTCCCCATACTGGAATCTTGTGAACTCCACTCACCCTTCAAAGTCTTCTTCTCCTTGAACTAATCTATTGACTTTGATCTTTGATCCAAGATCCCCTTGGACCCACATGCAGGTTGACCTAGCAACTTGTACAACTTACCCCGTCTGACACCAATCATCATTATGGCATCCTGGGTAGCTCCCTATGAACGTATGATCACATCTCCACTCTAGAACATGAACCCATACCCCCTTTCCTCTAGAGTTGAGAAAGAGATCAATTTCATCTTCAACTCTGGAACATACATCACTCCTGCCACCTTCAAAGATCCTCCAAACTCCAGATGGAATAACATTGTTCCAACCCCCTTTATTGCATGTATGGTGTTGACCCCACAAGTCACATGGTAGTATCATTATGTCTCTAAAACACTAAGGAACACATCCTTCATCCTCGTCATATGTCTAGGTGCACCACTATCCACTGAGAAAAGAAACACTACCAACTCATGGAGCTCAGATCTGTTGCTACCCTGTCAAATTCTCTTCTCCTTCAAACAAAACTTCTTATCATCCTCTGATCTATGTATGAAAGTCCTTATCCACCGATCCGATATCCTCTTGATTCACTATCCTTTATGGCTCAGGTACTTCAAAAAATGTCCTACTTTTCTCCTGAGTGGATGACATCGACACATGAGTAAAAGTCCTTATTTTATCCTATGTACTCTCTTGTGGCTTAGATATCTAGGTGTAAGTACTTCTTCACCTACTTGAGATCATCTTGTTGGATTTCTGGCCTTCTTCCATGGTTTAGTTTTGGGTCATGGAATTGACATCTTTGTTATCATTTTCCCTCACTTTTAAGCTATTTTTTGCTTTCCGATGAACCTATATTTAATAATTTTGTATGCCTATTTGCAATATTTTGGTTTCCATTTCATTTCTTGGTATTTCATTGAATTTTGATTAAAGTTGGGAAGAATTGGTATATTTTGTGCTTGCTTACGAATAATGACTTAATGTGGGAACTGTTTTAGATCCCTGTTTTGCATATGCGGAAATCGACCACCAACTATGAAGTCACCTTGGAAAATAAGTCAGAGAGGAAATATGAGTTAATTCATAAATAATGAATTATTATATTCATTATTCTACATATTTCTCATTTTTCCAAATTATGATTTTAAATTAAAGGTGGCATATGGTGGTGGATATGAGTGCATATTTGGCTTAGCCACGAAGATTTGAATATTTCCATCAAATATATGATGGATCTAAGAAGTTAAGAGATATTAGGAGACATTTGGAATGAATTTTGACTATTTTATTATTTCTTCTATTCCCAAATTCGAATTTGACTTCAAAGGTATCCTAAATAGCATGGGAGCTAGCAAATCTTGGGATTAGCTTTGATTTAGTTTTGACATCCAAATTATTAGCAATTTGTTGAGGGTATTTTGGATCTTCATGAGGATATTTTGATCTTCATTAGGATATTGTGATCTTCATGAGGATATTTTGGATCTTCATTTATTATCTGTTATGAAGAACTCATGTATAAATAATAGTTCATTCTCCATTCCAAGGGTAGGACTCCTAGATCAATTATCCAATTAATGATGGAATATATTATATTTCTCAAGATATTGTGTTGATGTAGATTGTAGTTCTTTTATTTTCTATGTAGTTAAATTTCGTTTATTTTATGATGTTATGGATCTTAGCTTGCTACTGTCTTCTTGGGAGAAAGAGATTGCTCCATGAGATGAGAGCATTGTGCAAGATAGTATTCCTTTGTTTATATTGTGTGTTCTAATTTATTTTCATAAGTAGGATTTATTCATTTATGCAAGTGTGATTTAATGGTGTGTGTTTCTTTATTTCTACCATTTGATTTTGCGCACAGTATTTTACTTTTGCAAGATAATTTAGTTTCTTTTACTACCAACAGTAGATTAATTTGTTTTTATGCAAATGTGGTGTGTTGCACGGAGATATTCCACATACATTGAGTAATCGAACTTGTAGAAAACCTAGGTAGATCTCAGAGTTGGTTTCTCACTTTCATGGTTAAGTGATTTGTTTTATTTTATTTTTAATGTTTACACTACTCTAGACTCTCATAACCAATCAATAACATAGACTTAAATTCATCTCTAATGGAATCATAGGGACTGTATTGAGTTGATGTGACTGATCATTGCATTTGATGAAATTCAAATATTTATGTTGGATTTAGTTAGAGGGGTTAAGGAGTTGTATTGAGAAGGTGTGACTAAGTGTGAGTAGTTAGATTAAATTTGCTAGAATAAGTTTTCATTTATTGCAGTTAGTCTTTCAAAAATCAATGTTAGATTTTTTTTTATGCATGCATAGACATTGCATACAACCTTTAAATGAAAATACTTACCCTGGTTGATAATTAATGGTTTGATGGAATTGATAATTTGAAAGGAAAATTAATTTCAATGACACTCAACAAGCCACCAAACACAAAAAATTTATGTTTCCCTGATGTGTAACCTATTGCTGCATGTCATCCGGATCTGCATCCTACTATCGTACACCATCCAAATCTACATCTTACTACTGCCCAAGGCCTCCTGCAGCTTCTTGCTACTACTCAGACTTTTACTTATGGTTCCTAGATTCCTTTTCATGCTTCCCATGCTCTTTTATGGGCTACCTAGTCTTTTCTAAGTGCTACCTAGCCACTTACTAGGTAGACCGATCCTTCCTATGCACTACCAGGGTCCATTTTAGGCTACCCAAAGTTCTTTTCGTAGGTTCCCAAATTTTTCTATGGATTCCTAAACCCTCCTAGGTCTTCCCAAAATCTATTGGGTCTTCTCACAGCCTATTTTTCTTGCTCGAATGCTTCCCTAGGATGGAGGATACTTTCTGTAGCTTCCCTATTTGCTAGTAGCTTCAAATATGGTGTCTATTTGCGGATCCAACAGCTGCATCTTCACTTGGAGGCTACAGCGACCACTTCATCCTATAACTTTTTTTCTACGATTAGCTCAAGGTCCCTACTGGATCAATTATGTATGTTGCACTGCAATAGACTTAGCCTCAATGTTGCTAGCGACCGAGCCCATGACTTACCTGTCTCCCAGAACTATTCTACATCCTTATGACTTATTCCAGTATCCCGTTGTAGTCCAACTCTCCTCCATGTTGGCCCCCCATCCAATGTCCATAGCATCCTAACGGCGATGTTATATTGTGTGCTTGTGCTTACCTCACATAGCCTATAGTCACTGAATCCTCTTCCCAATATGAGCCAGCCTGCTTCACCTTGAATCATTTTTAATTGCAACTACTACTACTCTATGCACAGTTGAACAGATCCTCCAACCAACGGATTTTTCTCACACCCGCGCTCGGCAGCTAAATATTTTACTTTTGCAATCCCCTTCACTTCTGGTTGCTCGCAACCCCTATCGAGCTCACCTTCAAGCAACATCGTGTTGATACGTCTCCTCCACCAGCTTAAACCTCCCATCATATGCCACGCCCATTAGTCGGTGTTACTTCTCCATGCTAGCTACGGTGCCTCCTGTCAGATTTTCTTAGTTGTTGTTCCAACCTCTGCCATCCCTATTGCAGCTTCATGGACCCAAATGGTCCCACATCCATCCAAATCCAAATCCCAATGGTCTGTTGTGGTTATGCCTCATATGTTGGTGCCTTGATCTAACTGCCTTCATTTTCCACTTGAGCTCCCCAACTCATCCAACTCCTGGTTCTCCGTGTGGCCTTGCTTCCCCTATCCTCCGACCCTTTCTCCTTGCGTCTAACTCCACTCCGATCTACATGATACCATCCCACATCCCACATGTTGTACAATGGCGGATGTAAAGAGTATGTATGGCCCATAGGACTATCATACGATCTTCTTCTTATTTTTTATGTAACTGCTTTCAAACGATGGTTTCCTCCCATAGTGGAACTGGCCTCGTCACTAACTTTGATACCATGTTGATTTTTAAGAACCCATATTTGATTTATAGCCTTAAACAATTTACGACAATGTTAACTTAAACACACTGAATTCACAACAAATCATGCAGTGGAATGAAATAGGAAATCACACACATTTGACACATTTATTTACCCTGGTAAAGGGAAAAACCAACAATAGATGATTTTTATTAAAAATCACGGGCTCCCATCCTAGAAAAATGGTCGTCCTAAGGAATATACAAAAAAATAAGTACCTTATCCTCACATACATGGCTTCTACTTCCTTTGATTCCCCTTTGCTCCATTCCTTGGCTCCTACCCTCCACACTTGGATGGAAGTCCTTCTCCAACCACTCAATGAGATCTCACTCAGTTTGTGTGACTATTGTATGTCTCTTCTTCTCACCTAGGATGGATTTCATAACACTACAATATGCAAATACCTAGGGCCAATACCATGGACTATGAAATACCGTGGGCCCTCTAGTTCACTTACATAACGTAAGTACAATATTACATTAACTTTAATAGTTCACTTAATTAAAGTAAAAATCCTATGTCTGAGAGGTCTCTTGGATGACTCCTACATGATAGACAGTTGGCCTATGCAGAAGTACCTGTCCGATGCTATAAATATTAACACATACAAATAATCCCACCAATGAGTTGCATGTATGACAATGTGTTATCCCAATATTGACTTCAACATGCCTTGGAAACTAAAAAACACCACAACATTCACATTACACATGGCTTCTTCAGCAGTGTTGCATTAAGGATGTTGGGATTCCCTATGAAAGGTGTAGGGGATAACATACATTCAATGGAACACAGAGACATATACATGCCTAAATAAACGGAATACACATTTTCATAGTCTAGTTAGTGCATTCCATTTGATTAGATGTACCACTAGTGGTGCTTCCATCTTGACATTGTGGTTCACTATATGTTGATGTACTATACATGCATCAACCATGAGGCACCTTAGAAACCACAAAGCACTCTAACATCCACATTACATATGGTTTCTTTAGTAGCATGTTCAGGCTCCCTAGAAGCACAATGATTAGTGCAAGGAAAAACACACTAACACTAGCACATCTAATCAAATTGAATGCATCTTCTAGCTCTAGCTGACTCATTCATTTGTTTGAGTGAGGCATTTCACATGGTTCTTTTCTCATTACACCGTTTTTAGACCATGCATGCCACACTGTCAGGTCCCTGGTCACCTCGGTTCCCTTTAGAGGCAATGGGAGACAACCCTTGATTCACTTGCTAATTTGTTTTCTTCTTTTTACAAGCAATTCCAAAGGTTCCACAACTCTGCACCCACAATGATCTCGATCTGCGATCTGCAATACACAAGCTGGAATGCAAAATTCGAAAAGGAGGAACCACCAACTCACAGTTTCGTCAAACATCCCTCTGAATTCCGAAATATGCAATCACTTTGCGGGATTCGGAAATTCGGAACCACGATTTCCAACTTCAATGAAAACAAACCCCCGACTACCACAATTTGCAATCCGCCTTGCGGAATTCGGAATCGGAATGCCAATTCCATTGCTCCAAAAAAATTAATTTTCGACTTCCACAATCCGCAATCCACAATCTGCCTTGTGGGATTCGAAAAGGAAGAATCCCAAATTCACGACTCCAAGAATATTAAACTCCCAACTTCTGCAATCCGCAATCCCCCTTGCAAGATTTGGAAATGCGAAAGCCCAAATTCTCAGCTCCGATGAAATATACTCTCTGACTTCCGCAATCCGTAGTCCGCCTTGCGGAACTTGGAAATCAGAACTCCAACTTTACAACTCTGATGATTTTACCTTTCTGACTTCCACAACCCGCAGTACGCATGCGGAACTTAGAAGTCAGACCCACCCATTTCGCAATCCCGTCAAAACGCCCTTCTGATTTTCGTAATCCACAATCCGCATGTGGGTTCGGAAAGTTGGAAGCTCTAACTACATAAGCTCTCCAGCCCATAAATTATTCATCCTAAGTCCAAATTGGGAAAATCCAGTACCATTGGAAATCTCTTGGAGAGAACTATGCAACTGAAAGGTCTACCTCCACACCTGAGGACTTTTTTCCTAGCCTCATTCCACTCCAAAGATGGATTTAAACCCCATCTATACCCCTTTCACCACTCTGCATGAAGCTATACTCCATTCCTCCATGTCTCTCCCCCTCCTCGGATCCACAGAAGAGCCATGAACACCACAGGGGGGGATGTATATTCCTTTCCCAAGTCCTGGCTGGAGCATCCTGCACATTTACCAGGTTTACCCTAATTCATCAATGGATAATTTAAAGACATTAAACCCATGGAAATGCAAATGTTCAAAAGTATAATAAGTCACTCATGTATGCAGATTCATACACAAATGAACACGGGAGGATGAAACATTATCCACACACATAGAATGGAATACATCAACATATTTCTCCCAGGAAGATTGGTGATCTAACATGTTGATACTTGGCCCTACTCCTCAAGCCTAAATACATATGAGTTCTAGCATGATATGAAGATGCAAAGGTGCAGAAGTATGGCAATGACATGCACAACATAATGAAAACATAATACATAGGCATTCAGCCCTATCACTCATTTGGATCAAATCATACATTCTGACATAAATAAAAACACATGCACAGATGTAGAATAGACATCATTCAAGGAATAAGGAACACTTATCTTCTCCTGGAAATCTCCAAGGAATCTAGATATGGACTGCAACATTCCAACCCGACCATAGGTGTCTTCCTAGCCTATATTATTTCAACAATAAGAGACCACCCATGATATAGGGCTATGTATCCACTAAGGATTCCCTCTCAGTCTCATTCACAGCATTGGATCACAGTCAATCAGGCTCATCTAGAAGTATCCATCTTTTTCAAGCAAGTGGGAGACAGGTAGGGGTTTTCTAAGTCAATAAGTTCCTCCACAGAGCTATGGGCATATTCCCATGACCGCAAGCAATTAAGACACCCCCATAACCTCCACTCTCAGCCTAAGTAATGTCCCCTTCTCTGTTGCATTGTCCCTAGGGCGCCCCTTCCCTTAGCACTGACCTGGGAAAGTGTGGTTGGTCCCGACTGCTAAATCAAAGTAAGTGATCCCTCACTGGATCTAGCATGCAGAACTAAACCCTCTTGATCTCTTCCCACTTATTTGTTGGGAGTCTCACCCACTCACATCCACCCAAGTGTTCATGTCTATGGATCTCTCATTGATCTTCCTTTCCACCCAATTTATGGACGATCTTAGCTCTATAATTCATGGCCTTACTCCTGAATCACGATTTTCTGGTTCTTCCTTCTATGTTCGTTGTACTGGGTCCGCGTCCCTTCCCCCTTCCACTCCCTACTTGTTGATGTATATGTAACTTCGGAATGTATTTCACATATATGTATATTTTATTCCTATAGAGATGTTATTATTCCTCTATACGGAAGTGGTTGTATTCCTATAGAGATGTTATTATTCCTCTATACGGAAGTGTCATCATTTATATTGTAAGTGTCGTAACTTATACTTTATGGGTTATTAGACCACCTTGTTGGGGTCATCCCTGTATAAGTCATGTGGGTCAAAGGGTTATTAGACCACCCTATTGGGGGTCATCCATGTGGATCAAAGGGTTATTAGACCACCCTAGTGGGGGTCGGCCCAGTCAGCATTATGTTAAGTGGTTAAGTTGAGGTCGACCTAGTTGAGTAAAGGTCAAGTCAAGTTAGTGTATAAATAGAGAGTGTGTCTCTCTCATTTTACACATTCTATTCTCTCTCACACTCTCGGGAGAGTGGCGCACTTGTGGAGGAGGAGGCTCTGCCGCTAGGAGAAGACTGTCTCTTGTATTCTGGTTGTATCATTGCTCTATCTATCTCTGAGGAAGTTATTGGGGTTTTTCACCTTTATGGTTTTCCCCAAGTAAACTCTGTGTCTCTTGTGTGCTTGCATTATTGTGTCCATGATTGATATGCTGTAGATTTGTTGTACATGTTGTTCTCTCAGTTAAGATCCTAGATCACATTGAAGTAAATTCTGAAAATTTAACATGGTATCAAAGCTAGCCTGAAAGAAGGCATGATATGGCATGTATGACACTTGTTGCACTTACGATGCTAGGGCTTGATATAGTAAAAACTAGTCATCGTATAAATTTCGCTATAAATCCATTTTGACGAATTTTTCATATCTGAAACTTTTACAGGTCGAAGATCAAATCCCCGTGTACCTTGTGTCCAAAGGAAAACCTCTAATTCATTGTACTTTGTGATTTATGATCTGTACAATATAGGGTTTCTGCCTCTTCTATATCTGAGTCAAAATCAGATGACCTTGGGAAAAAGGTCATAACTTGGGCTAGGAAGATCCAAATGAAATTGCATAAAAAGTGAAAATTATTACATAGACTTTACTATCTCAAGAAAATTTTTCAGAGGCCGAAGTGGAACCAGTGACACGTGGCACACCGTACAAGTTCGCTCTCCTGTTTTATCCCATAAACAGGTCACGTTGCGACACTTGGCATAACTATCTCTCAGAGAATCCAATTGAGGTAAGACCTATTAGGATGGAAATATGATGGGTCGGGCTATCTAAAGCAAATTTTTCAGACCCTGTGGATCGAAAAGTTTGGAGTTACACCAGAAAAAATTAGGTACATATTTTTGTCAAAACAAAATTATTTTTGAGCACCTTCATTCATGGCTTCCGGAATTTAGGGTTTCAGAGAAAGTTGGAATTCTTGTAATCAGAGGCCACGGCTAAATGATACTCATAAAAATCAAAATTTAGAGACCAAGATCATAATTTTTGGTTGGGCAGAAGGTCGGGCTTGATCAGACCTTAGTTCGGGACTTTGATCAGAAAAGTGGAAAATTAGGGCTTTTGCAAAAATGGGAATTTTTGAAATCTGTGACCACAACTGGAATCTCCTCATAAAAATAGAAGCTTAGAGCTTTGGATCAAACATTTTGATTGGGAAGAAGAGTGGGCTTCATCAAACCCTAGTTCAGGGTCACGTCCAGTGAATCTGAAAAATTTCAAAGGCAAAATTGAGGAGTGAAACTTTGCATTTTTCAAATTCTGAATATACCAGCTTGATTAGCTCATCAAGGCACATATTTCTATCCTTTCGGAAGTTTGAAATTCAAAGCTTGAATTTTTGGGGTTTCTTTGACAAACCCTAATCTAGCACCAGGTCTAGTTCTTGCAAATCAAGTGGATTGGGTTAATCCTAGAAGAAGATGGATTGGTCACCTGCATAAGTGAACAAGTTCCTGTCTCAGAGGGAGATGAGGCTAAGGCCTTCCATAAGAAGATTACAAGCAATATTGACAGGTATGGCTTACAGGTATGTTTCAAATTATGTTCATGGTTAATTTTATGATATGTTTGTCTTCATATCATTATAGTACAATCTTGATTAATTACTAGACTTGTCGTATCACCTTAATAGAAGATATTCATTGATTAAGGTTTTGACACTTCTGATTGTACTAATGCATTGTGATGTTGTATGAGGTTTATGTTGTTCACTAACACAAAAGGTACACCAAGAAAGTCAAATCATGTTCTACTTCAAGAACATATGATCATGGTGACATGAAGACAAATATTCATCCATTGTCATGGATCACATAGAAGATCTGCTTTCGAGGTATGTATAACTTGGTTCTACAATGGTTAACTTATGAGACATGCAGGTTACTAGCACAAGTCACTAAAGAGAACCATAAGACATTATGCGGGTATGTTAGACATAACTAGCTAGCATGCTAATCCAGGTATGTTTTTCCTATATCAAGCTATAATCCTACCTTGTGTTAGGATCTTATACTGTTGTGTTGTTTATAATGATTATTCATGAAGTCATAGGTTTGAATAGTCATGGTTGTATGCATATTATGTTTCTTACCATAATTGATGATATGACTAACCAGAAGAATAATGAAGGTATATTTTTGAGTAATCACGGGTTTATGCATTGATGATTTAACTAATTAGAAGAGTCCTATGATCAAATAAGAATATGCATGAGTAAAAGAAGACTTCCCTGAAACCTTGAATACTAATGTTTATTATCTGTGAATGATCATGACTATACATGTTTAAGATTATTGTGTTTTGATAGTATTAAGATTATACTAATAAATCTGTGATTATGTATGAGACCTCAAGGATAACAAAATGATGATACTAATAAGCATGCATAGTGGTTAAGGATGGATATAAGTTCAAGGATAGGTAATCCAGGAAGCAAAGATCAAGAGGGAGCACACTCCAGTTGTTCCTGCAAGAAAGCAAAGGAGCACACTTCAGTAGTTTCTGCAAGGATGCAGATATTCAGAGGGATTTGACCACTTCTCACAATCCACATCGGAATGGAGTTGCAAATATTCAGAGGGAGTCCACCCAGCAACCAAACAAAGATAAGTATTTGAATTGTCATTTCTTACATAATGTTATTCAATTATGTATATGCTTATGTTCCTAGAATTAGGTTGTGTATTATGCATATTAGAATAGTTGCATTGATGAACAGTATACTACTAATATACATGGGTAGGTGGCCTATGGCACTGTACAACATTCCATTGCTACTTATCTAGAATGAAACCTCTTTGTTGACATGTTAGGAGTTGTGCACACTCTTAACAATGTTCTGGTAGAGATTGGAAGGCATCTAGAAAGTTATGGAATATGGATAAATGTTGTATTGAAGCATTGGCTAAGATAATTGCATGACTATATGACATATTTCTTTATGTGTAAGAATTTGTTCTGAAAACTATGAGATGTTTTCTAATCATGCAATTTAACTTGTTGTGTGGGAAAGATCATATACCATCACCTACAAAAGAAGGACTACAACATTTGTTCAGCAACAAAGTTATCTATTGAAAATATTGAAGGTATTGAAGTTCCCAGGATCTGGGAAGAATGCCATGATCGAGGAGTACCATTCGATCATGAAGATGTTTGGGATGCAGTCCCAAGACCTGAAGGGAAGTCTGTAGTGACTTCCAAGAGGATCTACAAGATCAAGCATGCTACAGGTGGTAGCATAGAGACTTTTGCTCCTGTAGCCAGATACACTTCCATTAAATCAGTACTTGCTCTGGTTGCAATGATGAAGAGGAAGATACACTTTCTTGAATGGTGTAGTTGAAGAAGAAGTGTATGTGGTGTAGCTACTTGGTTCTGAGACACATGACAGGGAGTCATATATGTGCAGAACTTGGTATGGTAGGATAGACAGCTTTCTATCCAGTTTGGGCTTTACCAAGAGTAAAGCGGATTCCAACCTTTACTACAAGGTTGAGGAAGGCAATCCAGTGATACTACTTTTGTATATGGATGACATGTTCGTAACAGGTGAGGATAGATTGATTTCCAACATGCAATGGAAGCTTGCTTCCAAGTTCGAGTTGAAGAACTTGGGGATGATGCACTATTTTTTTTGGCATGAAGATGTGGCAGAGTGAAGATGGAATCTTCCTTGGACAAGGGAAGTATGCAGTAGAGATCCTGAAGAGGTTCGGGATGATGGACTGCAAGGCTATGGCCACACCTATGGCATCGAAACTGAAGCTTCTGTGTGATGCTTCATCTGAGCCGGTTGATATCACTATGTATCGTCATATGATTGGGTCCTTGATGTACCTGACGAACACGAGACCAGATATTTGCTTTGCAGTGAACACATTGAGCCAGTTCCTGATGGATCCGAGGAGTGTTCACCTAGTTTTTGTAAAGCATATTCTAAGGTACCTAAAGGGTATAGTTGATTATGGGCTCAAGTATGATGCGAATCAAAAGTTTAACCTGCAGGGTTATGTTGATTCAGATTGGGCAGGCAGTGCTGCAGATAGGGATCAAGTGTGATCTCTTGGTTTAGCAGGAAGCAGTCCTGCATAGCACTAAGTACAGTCGAAGCAGAGTATGTTGCGACAGATGAGCAGGTTGCAAATGTATTGACCAAGCCGTTGGCCAAAGTGCAGTTTGAGTACTTCAGAGAGAGGCTTGGTGCACTTCAGATCGAGGTTCCTTCCAAAGGGAAGTGATGAGTCCGAAAGATGCAGATGCACATGAGATTTTCTGACTTGGTTGATGTGTTCTCCCTTGGTCGTGATGTAATTGTTGAGCCATTTTTCACATGGTGGTAGATGTGTTCTTCCATGGTGAAAAAGTAAGGGCTAGAGCCTTCCCCGAATGGTGGTAGATGTGTTCTCCCATATCGGTGGTGTAAGTGTTGGATGATGTGCATCTGGGATGTGCTTCGTGGACGATGAGATGATCTGAAGAGGACGATGCTATGATTATCAGGAGGATCATGGATGATGAGCATCAAGACGATTCTCCAGTTACTACTCTGTATATGCATATGCATCATGTTGGATGCTTGTTATGATCAGTTGGATCATTGCATCATGTTGGATGTGTCTTATGATCAGTTGGATCATTTATGTATGTATGCATCATGTTGGATGCTGGATATGATCAGTTGGATCATTTGTATGTATTTTGTATATGCATCATGTTGGATGCTTGGACCATGTATCTGTGTATGTATCAGGTGGATACTGAGATCATGTATGTTGATATGTATCAGGTGGATACATTGTGTGGATCATGTATATGTGTATGTATCAGGTGGATACATTATATGATCAGGTAGATCATGTATGATGATATGTATCAGGTAGATACTTGGTATGCATCAGGTGGATGCAGTGTATGATCAGGATGATCATAGATTATGAGCTTTAGGATGTTGCTCCAGATGACATGCAGCAGGATATTGCAGTGATGATGATCAGGATGATCATGTGTACATCAGGATGATGTATGATGAGTATCAGGATGATACTTTGTGGCCATGGATCAGGTTGTCCAAATGAGCATGTCTGGGAGATCCTATAGGTCGGAGTTGTGTACCCGTAACAGCCTGGGTTGCTCTTTCGAGACATTGCTCTGGGAGGACATGTAATTTGTGCCTTGGGAGATTTCAGGTTGGAGTTGTGTACCCGTAACATCCTGAGATTCTCTTGCGAGTTTTTGTCCTATGGCATGTAATTTGCTCCTGGGAGATCTGGACAGGATGAAAAAGGCCTCAGATGCTTCAGCCAGGTTTTGCCATGACCACATGTAATTTTCTCCTGGGAGATCTAGACAGGATGAAAAAGGCCTCAGATGCTTCAGCCAGGTTTTGTGGTGGACCACATGTAATGTGCTCCTGGGAGATCCGAAAGGTAGAGTTGTGTGCTCGTAATAGCCTGGGATGCTGCAGCCAGGTTTTGTGATGCACGTAATAAGTCCTGAGGATTCCATAGTGTGGCCAGTGATGATGAAGACCTGCAGGTGGTGGACCTACATCCAATATGAAAAAGGACTGGCTCTGTAGAACTTCCTATGACGAGTAGATTCAGAGATTGATTGAGATAGAAGCAGTAGTGACGATGATGATGACTCCCTGACGATTATCCAGTGACGATGATCCAGAGAAGATGACTTTTGCTAGAAGACCTGTGTCGAGAAATACCTTCCTAGTTAAGAGGGAGTGTTGATGTATATGTAACTTCGGAATTTATTTCACATATATGTATATTGTATTCCTATAGAGATGTTATTATTCCTCTATATGGAAGTGGTTGTATTCCTATAGAGATGTTATTATTCCTCTATACGGAAGTGTTGTCATTTATATTGTAAGTGTCATAACTTATACTTGATGGGTTATTAGACCACCTTGTTGGGGTCGGCCCTGTATAAGTCATGTGGGTCAAAGGGTTATTAGACCACCCTATTGGGGGTCGGCCATGTGGGTCAAAGGGTTATTATACCACCCTAGTGGGGGTCGGCCCAGTCAGCATTATGTTAAGTGGTTAAGTTGAGGCCGACCTAGTTGAGTAAAGGTGAAGTCAATTTAGTGTATAAATAGAGGGTGTGTCTCTCTCATTTTACACATTCTATTCTCTCTCACACTCTCGGGAGAGTGGTGCACTTGTGGAGGAGGAGGCTCTGCTGCTAAGAGAAGACTATCTCTTGTATTCTGGTTGTATCATTGCTCTATCTATCTCTGAGGAAGTTATTGGGGTTTTTCACCTTTATGGTTTTCCCCAAGTAAACTCTGTGTCTCTTGTGTGCTTTCACTATTGTGTCCATGATTGATATGCTATAGATTTGTTGTACATGTTGTTCTCTCAGTTAAGATCCTAGATCAGATTGAAGTAAATTCTGAAAATTTAACACTACTCGCGTAGTCCAGAATGGCATCATAATAGAGGAACATGTACCCCCATGTGGTGGAGTTGCTTATGGGGAAAGCAACCGGTGCCCATACCTTTCCATCTGACATTTAGGTCTACCCCATACTCCATTGATCTCATGTACAATTCTCTACAGTACTTACCTTACAACAGTATTTAATGGAAACTAGGACATTCAAAGGGTTTCTCAAGGTGACAAATGGAAACCTAGGGTTCAATCCCACAACCCCCTCACCACTCCCTAGTGGATACACATAGCCCCCTCATTTAGTTGCATCCATAGCCAGCTCCTTGGTATTTTTATTTACATGGTAGTTATTTACATCATTTACATTTTCCATGGCTCACTAGCAAATGGGTAGCATAATACCCATTACTTGCCTCTGCAAGGCTGAGCATTCACTAGCAGGGCCTTGGCCTTGAGCTCCATGCTAGGAATCATACATCACATGCATACAATATTTACATTACAGCCAAAATATCCTAAGCATCAAAATAGGAGTATTACAACTCCCTGCCCCTTAGAACAACACCGTCCTAGGTGTTCCAATACTTAGGAATACATATACAGTTTACACTTGTCCAAAATTTACAAAAAATGTTGCAGGTTTTCCCTTCATTTCATCCTTTACTTTGAACTTTAAGTACCACTTCCTTTGTCTTCCACAAGTTGTTCCTATTGGATTTGATATTCCAGCTCTGCAGGTGGGCATTTCTCTACAACAATCCCTTCCTTATCCTTACCTTCCAGCTGATCTACAAGTCTGGGACTTCATGGTTTCTATCTTTCTTGCTATCTTGGAAACTATTTGAGGAATATTTTCAGCCAAACCCAATAGCTTTTGGTCTACTGCCATGGTCAGTGTGCACAGCTGCAACCAATTGAATTCAATTTCTCACTTGTGAAATTTATCATTGCAAATCTTGTTAGGCCAAGAATAACATAAACATTAAATCAGTCAATTATTTGCCCAAATGACATGGAAATTCCATGCTTTATTCATGAGACTTCCACACTTTTCATGCTTTCCCAACATACACATGAACTCAGTCATGTTCACCTTTTCAAAGGGAATTTACTATTTCAGCATTCATAATTCATTTCAAGCAATAGATGCAATCAACTTTCAGCTATAACATGCATTCAACCATCTTTTGTTTTCTAAATGCATCAATAAAAAGGAAAGAGAAGAGTAATATTTTTCCCCTCTTAATCTTGTCCCAATTCGGAGCCACACCACCATTGTGGTTCCATGCTCCTTGGCCTCTTTCACTTCCAATGTGAATGCTTGACTCGCCCTTTCTTGTTTTGGCAATGAAACTTAGTGTCTAAGGTCTGTCCAAGGCCTCTCAACCAAGGAACCTCTCCCCATGGCTTGTCTACAAAAATATTGGATGCTAGGACCCACACAAGCCACTAGCACTATCTTCCATTGCTACTCATACTGAGCTTTCTAGGACAGTCACATGTCCACATGCATCCTTAGGATGCATGTCAAGTTCATTTTCATAGGATTAACCAATTCCCACTTAAACATTGAGTCAATTCATATGTCAAGTTCATTTTCATAGGATTTATCTGTAACAATAGTTTAAAAATCATAACCAAATCATATACACATTTATTTTCATATTAAATAAGCAATCAAATGCAAGATAAACCAAATACTTATCTTTATGAGCATCATCCTTTATCTCCACAGGTATCCCGCAATGAATTCAGAAAAATATGGCACCCACAAGACCTGCCCACCCAACACAAGGATGTTACATCTTCTTTGCTACATAGTCTCTCGAGCATACCCACCCCTTCTAGTGCTCTTCAGGGTGTGCATTGAAAGGTAACCAATTTTCTGCAATCCTCGGATCACCTATGCATATGTATAAAACAAATGTTATGCCAACACACCGGTTGCACCACATCATCCAAATAACCAATGCCAATCCAGTACAGCAACTGGGTTTATCAGGAATTCCATTAACCAATATGTTAAGCCATATTGTTCTCCAACTGGGTTTATCAAGCATACAACAACCATTTCCAAGCCAGCGTCTCTATTGGGTTTATCAGGAAATAAGGAAAAATAATACAAACACATGGCTCCTTATCCTATGAAAACCAGTGGTTCCCTCTAGGAACTCCATAGGTGACTCACTTGACTGCAAGCTAGCATGGCCCCACAATACCCACCCACACAACACAAGGATGGTACCCCTTATCTTCTACATAGTCCCTTGGGCATATCCATCCCTTCTAGTGATCTTTTGTGTGAGCGTAGAAAGGTTACCAATGCCCATACAATCCTCCTGAGTACTCATGCTCTTACTGGGTTTGATAGCAGTACAGAGAGACAAGCACATGTAAGGAATTTTGTAGGATTTCTCAAACCCAAGCCACTCTTGGCATTCTTTTATATTTTCAGCTTTATCAGCCCCAATGGCATATTTCCACCATCTCACAAATGCATTACATACATGCATGCAGTTCACATGAGATATTATCATAAATTTTAAACAAAATTTGAATCTAAAGAAATACATGTTCCATCTCATTGGGCCATGAGATATTTATCATAATAATTTCACTTAGAAATTCTCAATTATGTTTTGTACAGAAACTAGATTTCCACAACATGAGTTCTTTCTCATGATGTTTAGATCTTGCAATCCATAACCCATGGTCTTCCTGCATTGTTCTCTCCTGACACAATTCACAAACAGTCTACTAATCAATGACATTAATAATCAAATTCAAAACTGATTTCCATAATCAATCAATGGCATTAATAATTAAATTCAAATATGAATTTACAATTATGTCTCCTACATAAATTGATTTGTTTCACCATGATTCCATGCTCATATTGTTTGGCTCTTGTGAGTTGTATCACTATTTCCATTATGGTATTATGCTTGCTACCACACATGAACATCCACCTACAACATGTCCTCCTGACACAATGCTATATAAGCCAAACAGTCATTAGCAATTACTAGCAATTTCTCAAATCTGAAATTTATAAATTTGTTTTGTACATAAATTATATTTGCAACCATGAGAACATTCTCATAAACTTAAATCAGAAAATTATCAGATCTCTTTCATGTAGAAATCATATTTGTGAACCATGAGATCCTTCTCACAACATTTGTCTTTTGCACATGGTAGGTTCTATCCTTTATCATGGACTTACCCGCATTGTCATGCCCAAGGCATTTCTACCTGAAATCTGAAAATTTCAATCATCCAACCACTTGTAGGTCTCTATGCATATAATGTTTCATTGCCGCAATAGTCACTAAAGTGTTTTTCAGAATTATAACACAAGCCATAATTCAAACACTTTCAGCTGCTAATATCTTAAATGTAACGAAATATATATATACTTTATGTACATCATTATCACAATGAAATTGCAAGATACCATCACATTATCTATGCAATTTAAACACTTCCAATTCTCATTAATTAACAACCATATTCTTTCATCCAACTTTGTCCTTCCAACAAAGCATCCTGGTAGCCCATCAAACATGACTATCTTCTTCATGCACTCATTCCCCTACGTTCGTAGCAGCTCATGAAATGATCTTAGAATTACCATTAATTCGCCATTTCATCTATTGTTTAATTGTAATGAAACATAAATCACAACCATGCATTCACACAATGCATGACAACCTATGCAAGCACTCACATGCATGCACATTCACAACACTTACACAAACTTTTCATGTGCATCCACTCCATGCATAACCACAATATTTAAAAAATATTTTTAATGCATATCCACTCAATTTCACTTTGCATTGATTCATGCATACTATACTATCATGTCATGCATTCCACTATTCCAAGCACATTATGGTCTAACTAGGGCTATCTCACATAGCATGCACTACTATAACAGGACCATGAGTCCTCACTTTCTTTGGCTATTCAACCCATAACCAACATACACATGGCATGATCTACTTTCGTATGAATGCATTCTAAATTTTTAAATAGTCATATGGTATGATGCCCCTTTCCCTTACTTCCCCATACTCCACCATACCATTGTGGTATGGCATTCACATAAATGCATTCATCTTACATGCATACCATTTTACAATTATTAAACATGGCTCAAGGGATTCTTACCTCATCCCCATTCAACACTTGTACCATTTGCACAAATAAAACATACCTGCATGGATCCCATTAGCATCCTTGATGTTACCTCACCAATTTGGCCTCTTACCAAGGACTACACAGTCCTTCCACCAATCCTCATGATCACGGATTTGTTGCACTAACCTTTCTCATAGGGTTGTTGGTCACATGCAACAACATCATGTACATTTTAGCCATGATTATGTTGTCTTCGGTTCTACAACCCATACCAACACCAATAGTGATTGTTAACCACAATGATTATTCTAAGTAGCTCACTGCATATGCAAAACCTCACTAACTTGACCAACATACAACATCATACGCATGCACAACATCTTCCCATGCATTATGCAATACCTAGTAGCATGCCCACTAGTGCATATGTATTTCAACTATCTAATCACTTGCATTTTTGTTGGTCGCAGCACTGTTCTAGAGATTTTCCAATGTAGACCCAGGTTCTTCGCGGTACCAGATACCAAGAAAACCCCTATTCACCGGCCCTTTAGAAAACAGACTGCAAGCAGCTTGAGGTCTCACCTGAGGCGAAATTGAGGGGGTGGTTGCAGAAGCAGGTTTCCAAAACCTTGTGATGCGAGTGTTTCAACTAACTTATGTACAGCGCAGTACAAGTTGCGCGCTGCGGTCAATGACTGCACGAATTCTTCTACTCCACGTCGAGTATTTTCAGGAACAAAGATATTTGTACCCTCAGCGCGTCCCTAAGCCACGTAGTGGGTTTATGAGATCTGATCACTTCTATTCAACTTTATTCAATAATACTTAATCATCCATCATTACTTATCTTGATAGACATCGTAACGTATGCAAATATGTGAGATGCGCAGTGCTATGTGCTTGATGTCGCGATTCAACTCTAACCAATTGTTGTGTCTTTATCTCATAGATCCATTCATTTGAGAATTTATAGGTGCTTTACTGTTAATATTCCCCCATACATGAACTACTTAGCATCTTATTCCATCCTCTCCACGACGAATATAGATAACAGTAAACACATAACAAACAATAGTAACTTTATGCATGCACTGAAGGTAAATTAGATCACAAATTAATGACAATCATACACAGCAATCACATAACACAATGGTTTAACGTGGTTCACCCCCCTGGATGGGAAGCTACGTCCACAAGAACTGTTGTTTATTTATCTTGGAAAGGGTACAACAGTTCTTTGTCTGCACACTCAGCTATAGACGCTCTTCTTTCTCTCTCTCTCTTTATTAGGTCTATGCGAACTCAGCTGCAGAGCCTTTACAATGCTTTAATCTAACAGTTCTCACAATATTCAATAATATCAACAAAATTGAGAGTTCACCCTTTTCCTTTACAAAATTTCCTTATTTATAGATCAAGACCCGTAGGTCACATCTTTTACATCTTGAAGGTAGAACCCTTAGGTTTACAAAACTATCACAGTTTTCCCAAAACCAGACTACTAATATCTGGAAGCGGATCTTCTATTATATGCACGCCAACAGGTTGTTTCCGCTGAGCTCTTCTTTCTCGTCTTTAGATAACTAGCTCCAGTAGTCGTAGTCTTCTGTTTGTTGTGATCAGTCACCTACCTCCAATCTGCACCTACCCACTGCTTGGTAGTTACCGACGATCTTTTCCAAAAATAGGTCTTCTGTGACCTAACCAAAATAATTGCCTTCATCCATCCATGCTCTACTTAGCTGGATCTCCGTTGACATGGCACATCGCGGTGTTGTATTCCTTGCAACACCGATCTCGCAGCTCCTTTGTCACTGTGTTGTGCGCAACTTCGCAGCATACCAAAACTTATCCCAAAATTGTTCAAAATTAATTGCGCTTAGCTCCGCAGTTCTCAAAATTATTCCTATTCAAAAATGCCCCATCTGGGCTAGGCCCAACAGGCCCCTAACATTTACATGTGGCTCACCCCCGAGCCACCTAGAACTCCTTGAAGGTGTTCCGCTGATTGTGGGTTGATCTTCGCAGCGAACTCATTGAATGTTTCCATCAGATTTTCTACCGTGGTCTTCGTATCATGTTCAACCACTGTACGTCAGATAGTCGCGGATGTATGTTTTCTTTCTTTGCAAAGTCTCTTTCAATCTTATCACACCAAGCCCAGATCTCTTTCTGTTCTGGTTTCCAACTGTCAGACATTACTTTTTTTAATACACTATCGCATCATTGGTCTTAGCGCGGCAACGGAACCATTTGTTGGTCGTAGCACTGTTCTAGAGGTTTTCCAATGTAGACCTAGGTTCTTCGCAGTACCAGATACCAACAAAACCCCTATCCACTGGCCCTTTCGGCAATAGACTGCAAGCAGCCTGAGGTCTCACCCAAGGAGAAGTTGAGGGGGTGGTTGCAGAAGCAGGTTTCCACAACCTTGCAATGCAAGTGTTTCAACAAACTTATATACAGCGCGGTACGAGTTGCGCGCTGCGTTCAATGATTGTGCGAAGTATTCTACTCCGCGTCAAGTATTTTCAGGAACAAAGATATTTGTACCCTCAGCACGTCCCCAAGTTGCACAGTGGGTTTATGAGATCTGATCACTTCTATTCAACTTTATTCAATAATCCTTAATCATCCATCATTACTTAGCTTGATAGACATCATAACTTATGCAAATATGTAAGATGCGTAGTGTTGTGTGCTTGATGTCACAATTCAACTCTAACCAATTGTTGTGTGTTTATCTCATAGATCCATTCATTTGAGAATTTATAGGTGCTTTTCTGTTAATATTCCCCCATACATGAACTAATTAGCATCTTATTCCATCCTCTCCACGACGAATATAGATAACAATAACATATAACAGACAATAGTAACTTCATACATGAACTGAAGGTAAATTAGATCACAAATTAATGACAATCATACACAGCAATCACATAACACAATGGTTTAACGTGGTTCACCCCCCCGGATGGGAAGCTACATCCACAAGAACTGTTGTTTATTTATCTTGGAAAGAGTACAACATTTCTTCCTCTATTCACTCAACTACAGACGCTCTTCTTTCTCTCTCTCTCTTTATTAGGTCTCTGCGCACTAAGCTGCAGAGCCTTTACAATGCTTTAATCTAACAGATCTCACAATATTCAATAATATCAACAAAATTGAGAGTTCACCCTTTTCCTTTACAAAATTGTCTTATTTATAGATCAATACCCGTAGGTCATGTCTTTTACATCTTGAAGGTAGAACCCTTAGGTTTACAAAACTGTTGCGGTTTTCCCAAAACCGAACTACTGATATATGGAAGCGGATCTTCTATTATATGTGCGCCAACAGGTTGTTTCCACCAAGCTCTTCTTTCTCGTCTTTAGATGACTAGCTCCAGTAGTCATAGTCTTCTGTCTGTTGTGATCAGTCACCTACCTGCGATCTGCACCTACCCACTGCTTGGTAGTTATCGACGATCTTTGCCAAAAATAGATCTTCTCTGACCTAAACAAAATATCTTCCTTCATCCGTCCATGCTCTGCTTAGCTGGATCTCCCTTGATGTGGCACATCGTGGGGCTGTATTCCTCACGGCACCGATCTCATAGCTCCTTTGTCACTGTGCTGCATGCAACTTCACAACATACCAGAACTTATCCCAAAATTGTTCAAACTTAACTGCACTTAGCTCTGTAGTTCTCAAAATTCTTCCTGTTCAAAAATGCCCCATCTGGGCCAGGCCCAACAATTTTTGGCTTTCCTATGCCCTAATTTTCTGTATATAAAGCTCATAATACAAGAACATGGCAGGGGTTAAGGATTTATCCCTTTTCAATCCCTTATCAAGCATGGGATTTCCTCTTCCATATCATAGCTTGTCCAATTCCTGGCCTCTAGTAAGCACACACGGAACCATTAGCTATGATTTTCTCACCAAGTAACAATTTCATAGACATACCCATGGATAACATTCCTATTTGCTACTTGACAATCATACCATTCACATGCTGTAACAGAAATAGTTCAAGGTGAGATATTTTCCTTTTTTATCAGTGTTGCCCTATTGTTCCAATTTCCTTAAGAAATTGTGGTCAAGTCCAATTTGTCCCTTCTTGGACTTCTCTACACTTTCCAACGCTGCCATTTGTTCAACATTGATGCCCGGTAAAGGGATAGATGTTTAATTGGAACCGAATCGGCCTCTTTGTGCTGATCAGACAGTCCCTGTTGGATGTCGGGTCTCTCCCAGCTAAATACTACACGGTCGTTGGTCTCAATCTCTGCTCTTCCGTAGCTCTAACATGACATGCAAGCTTCAACTTCGGCCCAAGCATCCCCAATACTGCAACCTTGGAATCTAATACTATTTGTCACATCCCCAGTCACCTCAGTGCCATTTAGAGGCAATGGGAGACAACCCTTGAATCACCTGCTAATTTTTTTTCTTCTTTTTCCAAGCAATTCCAAAGGTTCCGCAACTCTGCACCCGCAATGGTCTCGATCCGCAATCCACAAGACGCAATGCGGAATTCAGAAAGGTGGAACCACGAACTCACAGTTTCATCGAACATCCCTCCAACTTCTACAATCCGCAATCCTCCTTGCAGGATTCAAAAATTCAAAACCACGATTTCCAACTTCAACAAAAATGCACCCCTGACTTCTGCAATCCGCAATTCTCCTTGTGGAATTTGGAAATCGAAACGCCAATTCCATTGCTCCGGAAAACTTCATTTCCAAATTCTGCAATCCACAATCCTCCTTGCGGTATTTGGAAAGGCGGAATCCCAAATTCATGAATCTAGGAATATTTCACTCCCGATTTCCACAATCTGTAATCCACCTTGCAGGATTCGAAAATGTGGAAGCCCAAATTCTCAGCTCTGACTAAATCTCCCCTCCAACTTCCATAATCTGCAGTCCGCCTTGCAGAACTCAGAAATCGGAACTCCAACTTTACAACTCCGGTGATTTTACCGATCTGAATTCCACAATCTACAGTCTGCATGCTAAACTCGGAAGTCAGAACCACCCATTTCACAACCCCGTCGAAACGCCCTTTTGAATTCCGCAATCCACATGCGGGTTCGCAAAGTCGGAATCTCCAACTGCGTAACCTCTCTAGCCCATAACTTCTTCATCCTAATTCCAAATTGGGAAAATCTGGTACTATTGGAAATCTCTTGGAGAGCACTATGTATCTGCAAGGTCTATCTCCACACCTGAAGACTTTTTTACTGCCCTCATTCCACTCCAAATATGGATTTAAACCCCATCTATACCCCAGTTTCACCGCTCTACAAGAAGCTCTGATCCATTCTGCCATGTCTCTCCCCCTCCTCTGATCCACGAAAGAGCCATGAACACCACAGGGGGGTGTCTATTCCTTTCCCAAGTGTTGTATGGAGTATCTTTCACATTTACCAATCTTAGCGCTAATTCATCAATGGATAATTTAAAGACATTACACCCATGGAAATGCAAATGTGCAAAAGTATAATAAGTCACTCGTGTATGCATATTCATACACCAATGAACACAGGAGGATGAAAAATTATCCACACACATAGAATGGAATACATCAACCTATTTCTCCCAGGCATATTGGTGATCTAACATGCTGAGACTTATCCCTACTCCTCAATCCTAAATACATACGAGTGCTAACATGATACAAAGATGCAAAGGTACAGAAGTATGGCAATGACATGCACAGCAGAATGAAAACATAATACATAGGAATTCATCCCTATCACTCATTTGGATCAAATCATACATTCTAACATAAATGTTGGAATATTTAAAACCCACATCTATGTCATTTAATACCTTAGTAGCATTAATTAATCATTTAATGATTAATTCCTATGTATTAGACTAGGTAGTTGGCAACACCATTGTGTGGACCACAAGTCATCATTGTGTGGACCACAAGCTTCCTAAACTCACTAGAGCCCATTCATGGAGATCCTGGATTAGATTCTGGCTATTATTAGACAGTTCTGGATTAGAAAGGTGCACTAGCTGCTTTTTACTGTTTTTTACCAATTTTTGGTGAAAGGTAAAAGCTAGTTGACTAGTGGAAACTATTTTTTGGCCAACTCATCCTCCATGATGTTTCTTCCTTCCAAATTCTATATTTGGAATTCTTTTCCATCACACATCACTATCTGATCACTAAATCAGAGATTTGTGAGCCTTTGGAGTGAGTTGGGGAACACACTTGCCACCTAGGGGGGTTTTGCATTATTTTAGTAAGTCTACTTTTGTGAGGATTTGAATGGCATCCTTATGCATTTGAATCTATGATGTAATTCTGTATATTAAAATCCTATTACTTTCCCAAGGTTGGTTGATGTAATATTATTCATGAGAGTAATTTTGTTTGCATCATATGTGATTGTTTTTCAGTGTTCTTGACTAGTTGTGTGAGATTTACTTGTGAGAGCTACAATTTCTTGATTATATATTGGTGTGAACTGAATTTCACATGGTATCAGAGCTATCAAGCTATTCTTTTCTCCATTTATCGTCTTGCAGGATCCAAACAGTCTCAAGGAGGGCGCATTTAGTCAGCTACAGGGCGCATTCAATCACCTCGAGGGCAAAACAAATCATCTTTGGGCGCACCCAAACCACTCTAAAAGCTATTTCAGAGCTGTTGTGGATCGGTAAGATCAGATCATCCTCACTCCATTCAATTATTTTGACTGGAAAGCGCAGATGGAGATCATGTTGAGGAGCAAAGGCCTCTACAGGGTGACTATGGCAACTGAACATGAGCCAACCTTAGCAATTGAGAAATCAAAGTGGCATAATCGAAGAGACGAAGCCTATGGTTTACTGTGTCTCACTACATCCAGGGATATTCTATTCCATGTTGATGGTATTACCTCTCCCAATTAATTTTGGCTAAAGCTTCAAGAATTGTTTGACAAGACTGATGAATTAAGAGGCCACCAACTGGATAATGAACTAGTTTCATTGAGTCCACAGAATTTTGATAACCTCCAGGATTTCTTCTCAAAATTCAAGTCACTTGTTCTACAATTGAAGCAATGTGGAATTGATAAAAAGGATGAGAAACTAATCTTGTCTATTCTCTCCAAGCTTGGCCTGATTACTTAGTCTTTTTTTCGACCTTCCACTCCACAAGGAAGGCAGTTCGAAATTGGAAGAGCCCCACACTCTCAGAATTCATGGAGTCTCTTACACAGGAACAAGACAAATTGGTATTGATGGGAGCCATAAAAAATACATCAAAAGATCATTGTTTGAATGTTGGATATTCAAAGGGTTCGAAAGGAAAGAAGAAGGGCAATTTCAAGAAGCCCACTGCTCAGAGAAAGGACAAGCAGAAAGTCCATGAAGACTTCTCAAATTTCAAGAGAAATCCAAACAAGAAGAATGAGAAGAAAAAGTGCAATTATTGCAGTAGGGGCTTTCATATTGAAAGCTCCTGCATGAAGAATACCATTGATCAAATGGCTCAACTCCTGGAGGAAGCCAACATTCCTCTTCTTGAGAGCGCAAGGAGGAAGGATGGAGGACAAAATTCTGAAGATAAGAAGCGAGTGCATGCACTGATGAAAGCACATCAAAGTCTACCTCATTCATCATTGACTCGGGAGCTTCAAGGAACATGGTGTCCACAAGAGAAAGCTTCTCATCTCTTTATTCTTCCAGTGGTCCAAACATTGTGTTGGGTGATGATTCTGAAACTTCAAGCAAAGGTAAAGGCAGCATTGATCTAGATTTTGGTACATTCACTAATGTTTTGTATGTTCCAAGACTTGCTACTAACCTTTTGTCAGTATACCGGATGACTCACACAAGATCACCCAAAAAGGTGGTATTTACACCTAATGATGTTGAGATCTGTGAAATGTCAATAGGCTGAATTGTTTCCTTAGGTTCTGCTGACCATAGCTAAAAAATATACAGGTTTTCTCATTTTGTGCCATTCCCCTCACCTTCTACTCTATGAACCCATGAAAATGAGTTAAGAAAATTATGGCATGAAATATTTGGCCACCTAAACCATAGTACCTTTCCAAAATCCATGAGAAAGAAATGGTCATAGGGATGCCCAATATCAAGTTTTCTAAAGGTGTTTTCCAAAGCTGCATCCTAGGAAAGCACCCTGAGCATAAGTATGAGAGAGCCAAAACTGAGAAAACCTCAACACCCATGGAGCTTATTCACCGTAACATATCAGTTCCATTACCCCATGATTCTTTGAACTATGCCAAATAAATCCTTACCTTCATAGATGACTTTACCAGGTACTATTGGATTTATTTCATCAAACTAAAGTCTGAAGTGTTTGGTATGTTCAAGCTTTTCAAGGCCTCGGTTGAGAACCAGTCTAGTAGATATATCGAGATCCTTAGATCTGATAATGGTGGGGAGTACATCAAATCTGAGTTTCAGCAATTTTGTGCCTCATCGGGCATACAAATACAACACACTGTTCCATACACACCTCAACAGAATGGTGTTGTTGAGAGGAAGAACAGATCATTGAAGGAGATGGCCACATGCATGCTTGAGGCAAATTCTTTATCTCCAAGGTTTTGGGATGAGGAAATAAATTGTGCCACATACATTCAAAATAGAGTGCCTCACAAATCTCTCAAAGGAATCACTCCTTTTGAGGCTTGGACTGGGCACAAACCTGATATTTTTCGTTTTAGGATTTTTGGCTCCAAGGCTTGGGCTAGAATTTCACTTGAGAAGAGGAGGGATATGCAGCCCCAAATCCAACCTTGTATTTTTGTTGGCTATTCAAAGGACTCCAAAGGCTATAATTTTCTGAACATGGCTACTCAAAAATCCTTCATTGAAATAAGTGTTAAATTCGAAGAAGAGCCCTCTCAGAATGTTGAAATTGGAGAGCCATCCACACCACCACCTGAAGATGTAAGTGAGCTTCCTATTGAATTTTTTTATTCTGATATTTATGATTATAAATACCATTTTATTACATATCCTAATTCACCAACAAGTCCAAAGTGGGTTGCTAAGACTCTTCAAGAAGCTTGTGAACTAGCAGGAAATCCTCAGAACACAAGGAGGACTAGATCACAATTTGAGATTGCTCTCAATGCGAATGATCCTTACTTATCTGAGAGATGTTATTTGATGGTGAATTATGATCCTTAGACATATGATGAAGCCTCACATGACCCAATATGGCAGGATTCTATGGATGATGAGTTTCATTCGCTGCAAAAGAATGAGACATGGGAGCTAGTCAATCTCCCCCCAGGCAGAAAATTGGTAAGGTGTAAGTGGATCTACAAAACCAAGTGTGCAACTGATGGTACAGAAGTGAAATATAAGGATAGGCTGGTGGAAAAGGGATTCTCCCAAGTCCATGGCCTTGACTACAATGAGACTTTTGTACCAGTTGCACGGAAGGATTCGATAAGACTAGTTCTGGAAATTTATGCATCCAAGCGCTAGGAAGTGCACCACATGGATGTCAAGAGTGCATTCCTCCATGGGGATCTTGAAGAGGATATTTATATGCAGCATCCAGAAGTCTATACATCTTATCCTAACTATGTGTGTAGGTTGAGGAAGTCCTTATATGGGCTTAAGTAAGCTCCCAGGGCTTGGTATGCCAAAATGGACAACTTTCTCTTGTCACAATCTTTTGTGAGATGAAAATCTAATCCAAATGTTTACATGAAGTTGATTGATGGTTCAATTTTGTTTATTGTGTTATATGTTGATGACCTACTAATCAGAGTTAGCTCTACTGATCAAATTGCTTCATTAAAAATTGCTTTGCATCAAGCTTTTTCCATGACTGACTTGGGAATTCTTAAGCAATTTTTGGGGCTTGAGATTTCTCAAAATGAGAATGGAACTAAGGTATCTCAGTCCAAATATGCATCTGAACTACTAAAGAAGTTCAAGATGGTTGATTGCAAGCCTTCAAAGACTCGTTTCCTTTCAGAAGTTAGACTTGAAGAAGCAGAATCTACACCATTGGTGAACAACACCTTATATTGGCAGCTTGTTATACTTGACTCATAGTCGACCTGATCTTGCATATGTTGTGAGTGTGGCATCAAGGTACATGGAGCAGCCATATGAGCTCCATTGGAGGGCTGCAAAAAGAATCTTGCATTATGTGCAAGGCACCAAGACTGATGGGATTCATTATGTTGCAGATTCTAGCCTAGGTCTTCTTGGCTTTTCTGACTCAAATTGGGCTGGTGATAGCTTTGACAGAAAATACACATATGGATTTGTATCCATGCTTGAAGGTGGTCCTATTTGCTAGTATAGCAAGAAACAAAGTGCAATTGCACTATCTTTAGCAGAGGCTGAGTAGATAGGAGCAATGAATTCTTCTACTCAGTGTGTGTGGTTGCATGGTATTCTTTCAGAGTTTGAGATTTCCTTTAGTGCTCCTACTGTCATATTTTGTGACAATCAGAGTTCTATAAGGGTCTCAAGTGATCTAGTATAAAGACGGAGGACCAGGCATATTGAGATCCATATGCACTACATCAGGAGTTTAGTGCATGACCAGATCATTGATTTGCAGTATTGCCCAACAGGTCAGCAAACTGTAGACATCTTCACCAAAGCTTTTACTGAGAATACTTCCAGCTATCTTATATCACTACTTGGGATGGTTGAACATGTGGTGGAGTGAAGGATTGATCAACAATATTTCAATTTTGATTATGTCCATTTTTTAGGGGATTTTTTTCCCATGAGGTTTTCCTTCTTTCCTTGTTTCATGGACAAGGAAGTATTGTTCTTGGTGACCATGTCTTGTTACTACGCCCTAGTTATTTTTTATTTCTGATATTTATCACATAAATTCAGACTTATGGGGGGGTGTTGGAATATTTAAAACCCACATATATGTCATTTAATACCTTAGTAGCATTAATTAATCATTTCATGATTAATTCCTATGTATTAGACTAGGTAGTTGGCTAAAACACCATTGTGTGGACCACAAGTCATCATTGTGTGGACCACAAGCTTCCTAAACTCACTAGAACACAGTCCTGGAGATCCTAGATTAGATTATGGATATTATTAGACAATTCTGGATTAGAAAGGTGCACTAGCTTCTTTTTATTGTTTTTTACCACTTTTTGGTGAAAGGTAAAAGCTAGTTGACTAGTGGAAATTGTTTTTTGGCCAACTCATCCTCCATGATGTTTCTTCCTTCCAAATTCTGTATTTGGCATGATTTTCCATCACACATCACTATCTGATCACTAAATCAGATATTCACGAGCCTTTGGATTGACTTGGAGAACACACTTGCCACCTAGGGGGTTTTGCATTATTTTAGTAAGTCTACTTTTGTGAGGATTCGAATGGCATCCTTATGCATTCGAATCTATGATGTAATTCTATATATTGGAATCCTATTACTTTCCCAAGGTTGGATGATGCAATATTATTCATGAGAGTAATTTTGTTTGCATCATATGTGATTGTTTTTCAGTGTTCTTGACTAGTTGTGTGAGAATTACTTGTGAGACATCCAATTTCTTGATCAGATCTTGGTGTGAATTAAATTTCACAATAAATAAACACACATGCAAAAATGTAGAATAGACATCATTCAAAGCACATGGAACACTTATCTTCTCCTAGAAATATCCAAGCAAACTGGCTATGGACTGCAGCGTTCCAACCCAACCATAGGTCTCTACCCAGCCTATATTATTTCAGCAATCAGAGACCACCCCCGATCTGGGGATATTTATACACTAAGGATTCCCTCTCAGGCTCATTCACAACATTGGATCACAGTCAAGCAGGCTCATCTATCACTATCCAACTTTGTCAAGCAAGTGGGAGATAGGTAGAGGTTTTCTAGGTCAATAAGTTCCTCCACAAAGCTATGGAAATATCCCCATGACCTCAGACAGTTCATACACCCCCATCACCTCCACTCTCATCCTAAGTAAGGTCCCCTTCTCTTTCACACAGTCCCTAGGGAACCCCTTCCCTTAGCACTGACCTGGGAAAGTGTGGCTGGTCGTGACTGCTAAATCAAAGTAAGTGAGCCCTCACTAGTTCTATGATGCAGAACTAAACCCTCATGATCTCTTCCCACTGATTTTTTGGGCATATCACCCACTCACATCCACCCAAGGGTTCGGGTCTATGGATCTCTCATTGATCTTCCTTTCCACCAAATTTATGGACGATTGTAGCTCTGTAATTCACGGCCTTACTCTTGGATCAATATTTTCCGGTTCTTCCTTCTCTGTTTGTTCTACTGGGTATGCGTCCCTTCCCCCTCCCACTCCCTGCTTGGGTATTCCATAACGGCCTCGAGATTGAGGAACACGTACCCCCATGTGGTGGAGTGGATTATGGGGGAATCAATCATCGCCCATACCTTTCCATCCGACATTCAAGGCTGCCCCATACTTTATCGATCTCATGAATAGTGCTTTGTGGTACTTACCTTACAACAACATTCATTGGAAACTAGGACAGTCAAAGGGATTCTCAAGGTGACAAATGGAAACCTAGGATTCAATCCCACAAACCCCTCACCACTCCCTAGTGGATACACATATCCCCCTCATTTATTTGCATCCATAACCATCTCCTTGGTATTTTTATTTACATGGTAGTTATTTACATCATTTACATTTTCCATGGCTCACTAGCACATGGGTAGCATAATACCCATTACTGGCCTCTGCAAAGATGAGCATTCACTAGCAGGGCCTTGGCCTTGAGCTCCATGCTAGGAATCATACATCACATGCATACAGTATTTACATTACAGCCAAAATATGCTAAGGGTCAAAATAGGGGTATTACATGCACTAACATGGTATTTTATTCCAAAAACTAGAAGCACCATGCCTATGCAACTTGTGAATACACCAATGCCAATGCACAAAAAATATATGTACATGGACCAAAAAATGTGTGTGTGTGTGTGTGTGTTAAAGATTCAACTAGTTTTAGATTAAAAGCAACAAAAAAAAAATCATAGAAATGTAAATTAGAGCATAACAAGGGAAATTACTTGGTTATCTCTCTATTGTCAACAATGCATTATGATGGAAATGTGAGCACGTTGCAGATTTTTTTTTAATCAAATTGAGAATTTCAATCCATTTTTTATGGAAAATGGGAACCAAAATCAATTATTCAAAGGAACCAGATTGTGAAAATAAGTAATGTTAGATTCCTACCCTAACCTCCCTACTTTATGATACCTATGAGTTAGTCAATTAATGTATGTGACGATCTTCCTTGAATAAAGTCCCATTAGATGATAGTGGATAAGTATTTAATGTAAAAGGGTCATCTTTATTAAGTAAGGCTCACTACATAGTTGGTACTCATTAATAATGGGAGCATAAGTAGTTAGGGATTTTCTATTGAGAATCTATTTAAATATATAGGAGGCTAAGGAATTTTTTGTCTAGTATAGTTGTATTTAGAGCTATGTTAAGTGAAAGCTCACCCCACCTTAAGAGGCAAGTGAACATTGTTTCCTTTCTTTTGATTATCATAATACAATGCTATATTTCACATTATTTCTCTTCAATTGTCTCTTGTATCTGGTCTTACACATATATAATCTTTGTATACCTAGTTTGCATTTAAATTATAAGGGTTATGGAACACTACAAGTGGTATCAAAGCTCTTTAATGAGCCAGCACATCTTTTAGAATATTTTTTATGGCTAAATATGTGTTCTATCATCTTTAAATGACATATAGATCTATTGTTCGATGGGAAAACATGTGGTTGAGGAAGGATATATGTAGAAAATACAAGTCCTGGCACTTGGTTAGACACCCTTGTAACCTAAATCGGTACCCCTTCAAGTGGTATCACATCAAACAACACTTGTATACATAATTTTCTTCCATGCACCCTTGGGTATATCGGAAGCCCTTTTGGCACACCTAAAACTAGGCTTACATAAACTAACAATTGTCCAATTGCTCTAGTACACTGAAAATAACACTTAGGGAAATCACTTTCGCATACCAACGTATTGGGTAGTACGACTAAAGGTGTAATCTATCCTAAGTTGGTATTGTGAATGATTTGATTGAGTGTTATTGTTGGAAACCCTTCAATACAGCACATAGCAATAACAATTGGCATTCCTCTGTCCTTAGGACCTTAGAAATCCTAGACTTTGTAGTCAACCAACAAAATTCCTACATATTTACATCCATAAGGAATCTACAAATTCTAGAAAGTTTGAGTTGTACCAACACCATTGTCAAATATTTATCTCAAAAGAAACCCTACACCATGCTAATCACATTGGTATACCTCTCTAGCAACCTTTTTTGTGTGGAACCAATGAAATGGTATTAGGGTTATATCTTAAATATTTCTCACCAATCACCAGTCATATTGAGATAAGTCTGGGTTAATATTTTGTGGGATATTAAGTGGTCCCATGGTCCATACTCGCAACATGACAACCATAGAGAACCAAAACCTAGACCTGCACAATAATCCCCAATAAATTGAATTTAAGGTTTCTAAAACTAAGTCTTCAATCATATACCTATTTGGAAATATGGACACCCAAGTTCAAGTGTTGGGAATTATATGTAAATGCTTGGGTATCCATATCTTATATCCACACATTGATCCAACCAAGGATGAATATTCAACAAATGAAGTGCATGACACTCACCCACACTTTCAGGAATCCCATTTCCCACATTTTAAGAATCACAAATCATGGCACCACTTTCAAAAGGTATACATGAACAAATTTGATGGCTCTAATCCCTCAGGTTGAGTTATTTTTAAATGGATCCTATTTCCCTCTCCATGGCATTATTGGTGACCTATAAAAACTAAAAGTGGGTATCTTTTATTTGGATTCAAAATGTTGGCATTGGTATAAGAAAGCTTGTGGAGGCTACATTGCTTGGGTCTAATTTGTGAAGGTACTTTATTATCATTTTGAACATAAAAATCACTATTTGGGATGGTTGACAAAATTATGCCAAACAGGCACAGTTATGGACTATATTATAAACTTTTAGTAATTGGAAATCCACACAGAGGTCCTATTCAAATATTTTTTTAAAGAATGTTTCATCAATGGTCTGAAAAGACACAATTAGAGGACACGTCATGATGTAGTGCCCCAAAACATGGTTGGAAGCTTGTGACAAAGTTAAAGAATCTAATATGGTGATCAATACCTATACCAAAATACCTTCATTAATGACTCACACCAAAGAATCTATTCTCCACACACTTAAGGAAATTTTGGTTATGGCTCAAAATCAAATGAAACAACAAATTCATCAACATCGCTCATATTATTCTTTTGTAGAAGGATATTTGGTGCTTTTTTTCACATTCAACCTTATGAACAAAGATCACCGAAAGATAAACTCCATCAAAAAATAGCACTGAACTTTTATGGAGCCATAAGATCATCTAGTGCATTGGACAAGTGGCCTGTAAGCTTTCTCTTCCATCCCACTTCAAGATTCATAGTCTTTAATGTGTCTTGACTCAAGAAGGTAGAGAGATCTAATTGCAAGATGCAAACCAACATACCAAAATATGAGGAAGAAGGCTCCATTTGGCTCTAGTTGGAAGCAATATTGGATACTAGACAATGTCAATTGCACAGTGCATGATCTAAGAAGGTTTGGTCTAGTGGAAAGTTATGTAGCCAGAAGATGCCACATGGAAACCAACAATGATTCTATAGCGATTCCCCCACCTCAACCTTAAGGACAATAATGTTTTTGAAGGGGATGGGCATGTTAGGGTACTACTTTTACCTCCCTACTTTAGGCTACCTAGGATTTAGTCAATTAATGTATGTAGCCATCTTCCTTGACTAAATTCCCATTACATGATATTTGATAGTTATTTAATGTAAAAGGGTCTTCTCTATTAAATAAGGTCCACTAGGTAATTGGTACTCATTAATGATGGGGCCATGAATACTTAGGGATTTTCTTTTGAGAGTCTATTTAAAGAGATAGGAGTCTAAGGAATGTTTTGTTGAGTATTTTTAATTGGAGCTTTAATCAAGTGAAAGGCCACCCCACCTTAAGAGGGAAGTGAACATCTCTTCTTTTATTTTGATTGTCATAATACAAGGGTATATTTCACATCACTTCACTTCAATTGTCTCTTAGATCTAGTTTTATCCATTTATAATGTTTGTATACCTGGTTTTTGTTCTAATTTTAAGGGTTAAGGAACATTACGAGCACTAGTGTTGGAGAGGAGGAGAGCACTAAAGGATGATAAACATAAAAATCAACCATTCTTTTTTTAAATTTTTTTTTTAAACCTAACCATTGTGCATTGAGGCTTTCGATACATTGCTTTGTCGTTTATTTAGTGAAGTGTTATGCTAATATGATTAGGCCACATCGAAGGACTTTTTTTTTGCAAATACCTACACCTACCATCTCCACTAAACTTTATTTTCCTTCTAGCGAGACAATCCTAGCTCTAGAGTTTGATAATCTCTCATTTATATAAGTATGAACATGTTAAGTGAGTCCTTGATGTACATCATCGATGTAGCCCACATCTTAAGCCTAAAATCTTCCAGACGATGTTAGATAGAAAAATATAATAGAGATATCCCACTAACATCTTATTATCTTATTTGAGAAAAAATAACCCAGTCTAATGTGTAAAACTGAAAAGAGCATAATAGAGCATTTAAATGAAGAGATTCTAAGAATAAAGTAGTAAGATGGGCATAGGGTTTGAGGGTGATGGGTGATATAATTATTCTATCTACCTGTATTTTATATGGTGTTGTATTGAAAGAGAGAGTATATGTAACTTAATTTAATTGTAGGTGAGCAGACAATAGTAGCAACAATTCTAAAGTTATCTTGGGTGAGATATATATGGGGTTGGGAATGCTTTGAGTTAGTTTATTACATCAAGAAAAGCGAGTCTCTCTCTCTCTCTCTCTCTCTCTCTCTCTCTCTATATATATATATATATATATATGTGTGTGTGTGTGTGTGTGTGTGTGTGTGTGTGTGTGTGTGTGTGTGTGTGTGTGGCATTAGCAACCTTAATAAAATAAAATGAGAAAAATGATGTTAAAAAACAAAAATGGAAACACAAAAAACATGGTGTAAATTCATCTTAATCCCAATCTATTAAGCACCAATATGAATCTATACTAAATTTTTTTCATTGATGACAAAACCTATTATAACGCCAATTCTCAAACTAGCAGTGAGGACAACCATCACTAGCGGCTATCCACAAATGTGAGTTGACTCATCACTATTATTCAAGGAAAACCATGTCACTTGAAATAACCCATTGGTGGCCTGTAAGAGAGTAAACTTACTTCCACTCCTGCGAGATGCCTCTAAATCTTGGGCCATTAACCTTTTTTGTTACATCCAAGGAAGACGAGCTCTTAACCAATCAAAAACAATTTTAGGTCTTACTCCTAAACTACTATACTAATAGAGAGGAAAAATATAATTGTTTTCATAAAGTTTAAGTAAATAAATGAGCATTTGATATACTAATGTCATAAAACCCTTTAGGTATATACGAGACTTTCTTTTTAAATAATATTATTCTAAAATGCACATTACTTTTATTTTTAAAAATTGATATTTAAATTTTAATGTTACTTGTGAAAAATAGAATTTCAATTTTAAAAAAACACAATTATTATTATTGTATACCAAGATTATAAGTTACTTGATATTTTTGGCCAAGGTTGTGATGCAAAGTCTACCAAGTTCATCACACATGTTATTTGATTTAAAAATGATAATTTGTCAAAGTTAAATTCAAGGTTTTGGGCAATGAATCAATCACGGTGTTGTTGATTATTACATATAAATCATCAAACCTTGACAGATGTAAAACCCTGAAGAAAAACAACTACTCTAAGAGGAAATCTGCATGCATACACAAAACACCCTTATGATATAAGGCTAGCTCAAGTCAAGCAAAGCTAAAATGTGCAATATAATGTGGTTGGGTTGAGCTTTGCTCTTGAATCTGAAAAATAAGATTGCCACGCCAACAACCGTGGATGAAAAGAACATATGGCTTTGGATTTAAAGTTTACATGATCAGGGTTGTGCACTTGATGAAAAGTCTCTCAAACTCTTGAGAGGCTCATGCCAACAATCTCTATCCATGGTGTGGTTCTGAAGGATCTTCTCATACACTCTGTCAGACTACTCAAGCACTCAAGACCAATTATCTGGACATAGGTCTCTGTGATGTTCAAAATATTCTTTCTTAAAAAGAAAGTAAAATGGCAAGCTATGCACATCAACAACAAGAGGGAGTTCAAAGAATTGTGGAGTCTGGAGATGTTACTTTCAAGCTGAAGTTTGAAAATTTGAAAAAAAAATAAGAAATGTGCAGAGATAGGTAGGAAAAACATGGACCCAATCATTGCAGAAAACTAAAGATTTCAAACCAAATTGAACAATTTGGAAATGAGTACGAAAAAAAATACATAATGAAAGTTACAGGGTACAGGTTGCAAACACAAATCACCCCACTCCTTAACAGGTATCCTCCAAGTAATTCAGAGAGAGTAACACAAACTTTTCCAATACCTACAATGAACTAGTTATTGTTCTTGAATCTTCACTTCATTTAAGTATTACTCTGCAACAAAGGATAAAGTACATACCAAACTTCTATAAGGCAAAGTTGAAATGTTTGAAATTTAAATTTTTTTAGATCCCTGTATTTGAAATGTTTATTCTCAAACTATTCTTTCTGAGTCAAGATTTCCTTACTTGACCACTCTGTTAGCTGAGATACTTGGTGGTATTTAAGAGAACAACATATTTATTCTCTATCAAAGAACTAGATATCTCTCTCTATCACAGATTTTGACCTGAGCTATGCCATCCATCCATCATAAATGGAAAAGCAAACCATAAAATCAATAAATCACTGCCTAATATTTTACTACTTAGTGGACCAAGAGAAGCATTCATGAGCTGGATAGTGGATGCCATAACATTTGGAGATTGTTATCTTTAAGTATTTCTAGAGCTGGATACTGGAAGGCATAACATTTGGAGATTGTTATCTTTTAGGTATTTGGTTAGGAATCTGGATTTGAGATGGGTATGTGCTAGTAAAAAATATGACAAAGTGATAAAAAAAGTAATAATACCATTTTAAACCAGGCTTTCCTCTGCTTTCAAAGTGCTGGTTCTCCAGGCAGGGGAAGCAATAAAGTAAAATGAAAATAGCAGGTCATTCATTGAGCATTACATCCACAAAATCATATAAGAAAATTTATCAGAGTAATTGATAAGGTAGCTGGCAAGTACACCACCAAAAGTAACTAAAACACTGAAATTGCCCTTCGCTGCTGTTCTATACTTTTAATAGCAGATCATTCATTGAGCGTTATATTTAAATGTATATATTGATATAAGACAAATTTATCAGAATATAAGACAAATTCTGATAAATTGTTAAGGTAGCTGGCAAGTACACCACCAAAGTAACTAAAACACTGAAATTGCCCTTCGCTGCTGTTCTATACTTTTAATAGCAGATCATTCATTGCTTAAGCTAAAACACTGAAATTGCCCTTCGCTGCTGTTCTATACTTTTAATAGCAGATCATTCATTGCTTAAGCTGTTGTTATAAAAATGCTTTCAATGAGAGTTGAACTCATGACCTCCCGCTTACTAAACGGGTGCTCTAACCAACTGAGCTATGAAAGCTGACACTTTTGGAATAAATAGTTATTCAATAGGTTCTATTTAAATTGCAACGTTTAACGATTATAATACTTCCCATACATCTCGGATTCTTGAACCCGCTTCTATATTTATGAGAAGTTTGATCTCGTATTATCCTATGATCAATCTACTTTGTTGAGAATAGGTTTTTTAATGGGTTCGTTTTATTTATTTGGACTAATATGTATATATATATATATCGCTACCCAAATTTAGAGGATAAGTTTAATATTTTTTTTTTTTAAATTTGCAAAGTGTAAGTAGATTTAATTAAGAATATATGATTATTTCTTAAAGGTTATATGTTTGAATCTCCAGTATGTGCATCTAGTAAATTAAGGAGTCAAATTGTTGTAGGGAGACCATTCTTTATAGATAAAAATTAATTTAAGTATTCATAATTTTCTTAAAGTGTAAAAAGCTTATTGAATCTTACTAATTCTTAAATTTCCAACCATAAAATGTGTGGCAATATTTTTGTAAAAATATTAGAACTTCTAAGGATTTTATATAACAATTTTGGCAATGTTTAGAGTAAAATATTTGTATCCTATGAAATTTCGATAAATCTTTTAGAAAAAAAATGGAACTTGGGGAATCTTTATTTTATTTATTTTTTAACATTGAAACTAGCTCATTGACTAAATTTCACCCATAAAATTTTCCCTCAACCCTTATCCAAAAAAAGATCTTATATATCAATTTAATGTCTAAAAAGAATGTAACCTTAAATTAGATATTATTATTACCACCCTAAATCTCATGATACATGTACAATGGACTTATTACAACTCATTACCATGGTTTGCTACTTATTTATGTAACCAATTTTTTATTTGTGATTATAATTACATTGCTTGGCTAGTAGATGTTAGCCACCAACTTGGCTATGCTTACAACTTCTAAACATATGCATTGGGCTTGTGAGTGGGCTTGTGAAGTGATTAAATGTGGACATGAAAATAAATAGGACATTCATTTCACCTCTGTTTTCTTTCAAATCTAGTTAGCTAAAGGGTCTAGGTCACTAATGGAGAACTAGAGGATTCCATACTTAGTGCATCTAAATTGGATTGAGACATTATATCCTTTTTTGGATTCAAATGATTTGATTCATAATACATTTTCATCCCACCAAAGGGGGTTTAGACCATAGTAATTTGCATAAAAGGGAAAAGCACTAAGATTATATCCACAACACAAACCTCATATGAAAGGTTGGGAACTTAAATAAATGCCACTTGTTCAATCAATTAATAAACTATAATGTTAGTATTGCCTTTAAGGGTTTCTTCTCTGATCATCGCCATTTTCTATTTTTTTTTAATATTCTTCCGAATAAAACTTAGGTTAATAGACATGAATCTTGACGATGTGTTTCCATCATCTAATTCTTAGATCCATTAAGAAAATTTATCTTACTCTAAAACTATCCTACCTAAAAAACATATACCCGAGTCAAACTCAACATAGATAAAAGACCTATACTCAAGTTAAGATCAACATAGATAAAAGACCTATACTCAAATCAAGCTCAACATACATAAAAAACCTACACTCAAGTCAAGCTCAACATAGATTAGAGAATAGATAATGATACCTTTCTCAACCTAACTTCTCTATGATTTAAGATTTATCTACATAGTAGATTTCCAATGCTTTCCTAAACTACTAGAATCCAAAAGTACAAGATGGAGAGATTTAAGAGTCTCCCCCACATTAGAGTTGTCGTAGTTAAATAATCATGATATATTGATTAGAATCTAAGAACTATGGTTTAAGAAAGAGGCAAGTGTTACGTCAAAAACATGGAGTTTGATGGATGTATATACACACCAATAATAATGGTTTGTAAGCAAATTAAGTAAAATAAACTAAAAACACATTATAATTGTCTAAATAAAAGAATTCAAAATGATAGGAGAATAAATTCATTGTTCACTATTTCTTTCCACTGTATTTTTATTTTTTTCTAACCGTGGGAACCTCTCCAAACCGCCCAGCGAGCATTGTCAACTACACAACCGGTGCCTTAATGTTGGACAGGACATAATCAAACATGAGTACGACCACCACCGCAGTCGCACAAGCTTTTTATGGGGTGCAGTTATTCCTTCACCACACCTCCCCCGCAGGAATCAAAACTGGGCTTCCGTCAGGACAACTACCAGACCTCACCGTTGGCTCCTGACCTCACCGTTGTATTGTGACCATATCATGAGGAGTAGGATTTGTTAGGATATCAAACTATAAGAAGTCAAAATGATGGGAGAATCAATTCATTGTTAACCATTTCCTTCCACTCTATTGTGACCATATGATGAGTAGTAAGATTTGTTAGGATATCAAACTATAATACTTGTTGTCTAAAGAATAACAAGAGACATATCTTCCAAGCAAGTTCATTTTGTTACTCTGGTGCCCCACTCAATATTTTGTGTTTATGGTTGAATATCTTATTTTCTTTTCTTTAAGTCATAGTTTTGTATTTCCATGTTTATATGACGAATGCTTAAAGTTTTAGTGCAAAACTTTGATGTAGAATATTTAATATTGATATCTTGTATTCATAATTAAATATCTTATTGTCTTTTCTTTAAGCCTTAGTTTTGTATTCTCATAGTTATATGATAAATGCTTAAAGTTGTAATGCAAAAAATTGATGTAAAATATTTAATATTTAGTGCAAAAATTTGATGTAGATATTTAGTGCAAAAATTTGATGTAGAACATTTAATATTGATATCTTGTGTTCATAATTAAATATCTTATTGTCTTTTCTTTAAACCTTAGTTTTGTATTCTCATAGTTATATGATAAATGCTTAAATTTGTAATGCAAAAAATTGATGTAGATATTTAATGCAAAAATTTGATGTAGAATATTTAGTCTTGTTGATAGAATATCCATGAATAAGTTAATAATCCCATAGGTTGTAGGATGGCAATATGTTATGTTTATAATTTAATCTCAAGTTAGATTATTTTACATTCAACATTTGGGACATTTCCTTTTGAACTTCAAATCATTTATGCATACAAACAAAATGGCATTCTTACTTGTGTTTTTTTATTAAACTTTACAATCTCAATTTTAGAGGGTAGTTGATAAACATAGGTATGATCACATGACTACTTCATTGACATAGGTGTAATTTAATTGAGACATCCTATCATTGCTCTTATTTGTTAGTGTAGATTTATCTTAATTTTAAGATATTTCAAGCACTAAGAAAGATCAAATCTCTTGGAGTGCAAATTTTTTTACCATTTAATATGGATCTAAACACACATAAAAATAGGAAGAATAATATTTTTATGTAAATATTATATTTATAGTATATCTATTAATGTGTAAATCTAAATATCTCCTTTTGTATCTCTATTTAGCAATTTTAATACTTGGGAGGTGTACATGTCAAATCTCTCCCTTTTTATTCATTTATTTAGAAACCATGACACCATGATGATCATAACAATCCAACATTCTTACTAGACACCATAATAATGATGTATTACCATTTAAAGGTAGTGACATGAATACTAATGTTGCTAATTATATACATTCCATCAACATGACCCGCATGAAGCATTATCATGATTTAAGTATATGGTTGTCCAAATTTAATAGTGTGTACAATTGAATGAAGTAAAATGTTCGAAATGTAATAAAATGTGTTGCATTTGTTGCCCTGACTCAACCGAACGTTTGTATCTCCATTCACTTAAATACCACTAATTTAATTGGAGCTTTCTCATAAATAAAAACACCATTCTCCTCATTCATTTCTCATACATAAGACAAGTAATGAAGATATAACAAATGTTTATAAAGGTGTGTATGCATTGCCTTGTCCATGGACAAACATGTTAATGAAATAATAATATTTCCATCTCTAAATTAAATTGCCTTGATGGTTTATTTTTTAAACCATGAGAATCAGTAACTAGTCGAGATTACCAAGGCAGGGCCTAGGTTCAAATTTGATTGGATGCACCGCTATAACCTAAAAGTATACTCGAAAACCTGCAAGCCTGATATACTAATAACTCATGACTTAGCAAGGCTCAAGACGTCCCGAGGCACACCCAAAGTAAAACCTCTATCCTAGGGGTCACCTACCTTTCTATCCTTATCACAACAAGCAAAATGTCTCATTGGGTTTTGAACTCAAGTGGGAAGAGTGTGAAACTTACCTCTTCATTAATCAAGCTATTGCCCCTTGACACCTTGATGGTTGTTGGTTGCAGGTTGAAACTCAATGTAGAGGACGTCGAGGAGGCATAAATATGGTTTAACTATTTTGGACAAAGCCCACTACTATACTAGAATCTCAACCTTCAAAAAACTAATATATGGATCAAGTTGGTTATAGATGGCTCTTCTCACCACTCAAACAATAATAATTCCCTTCAGTGAATGTGTACAACCTTATCAAATGTCCAATGATATAAGAAGGAATCACATTTCTAAATACATGGAATTGGAAATAGAAATATGGTTGAAGAATGCAACTAAGAAAATGACTCTCTTACCACAACCCTTGACTTATATAAAACTAATAGATGGATGGTATAAGGCACCTAATTGTTGTAGTTAAAAAACCAATTAACAAGAATTGATTCCAAGCAAGAATTAACATTGATATGGTTTAAAGATTTCACAATAATTCATTAGAATGCAACTTAGAACCACAATCACAACAATCCAATACACATTGAAAACAATATATGGTCCTAGATTGGTCTTCATTTCTCAAAAGTTTTGTTATTTTTATAGGGGTATAACTTAATTAGGTTCTTTGGAGCATTGACATTCATTTTACAGGGATTTGTTATAGCAATCCCTCAATAATATCAATTTAAAGGAAAATGTGCTATGTTTGGTTTATTTGGAAATCCATGCATCCTTAACTGTTCAACTTCCTCAAATCCAATAGTTCTCTTCCTCTTTTGTTTTTCCTAGTAGCACTTCAATGCTCAATTCTCTTATGTTTTAGTTATCTCTATTTTCCTTTCTTCTTTAAAATTTTATCATGCTTGCATTGACATTGCAAAATTAATTGACAAAGTGTGAAATATCCCCTCTCCGGTCTACTAATATGAGTTTGATTTTACTATTGTATATTTCTTCCTTTTTGGACTTAGAAATTATGTCAAACAATTTGACAACAGCTGCTTTGATATCATTAGAATGTCCCCCCCAAACTGTTGATATGTCTTTTGTATTACTAATTTAAATTTTATGTGTTGCTAATTTTTTTGGTTTTTCAAATGGTTTTGCATAGATAATAGATAGAATTGTCGCCCAAAATTATTTTATTGCATACCATATAAAAATAAAAGTCTACATATAACAACTAATGACATAAACTCCATGAACAACAATTTAACATTGTTAACTTCAACTAGATAACTTTATTTTTTACCTCAGACTACGGTTTTGAACTGTAATGCTTCCTCAAGCCCTGGATTGCTAGTAATGATGGTGTGCGACTCTCTTAGAAACCCTCATGGCCTGCAAATGATGAAGTACGGTCCCATCAACCCCCACACACTAGTAGTAAACAGTATGGTCTGCAATAATGAGTGTACAACCAACAAATGGTTTGTATGTCCTGCAAAGAGGGTAGTTTGACCTCCTTCCTCAACCACACAAGCTAGAAAATGAAAACATAACCTCTCCTCAACTAGTGCGATCTACAAGAGTGATTGCACCCTCCTTTAAACCCGCAATTTGCTACAAATGAATGATACAGCCCCTTTAAACCCCCACAAACTCTGACCAGGTGAATTTCTTCTTCAGCAGTGAATACATGTGAAAGATATGACTGATCTTTCTCTCATGGTTAGCTAGGGTGGATTAGTTTCACCACCGAATCCAATCTCTCTTAGGGTTTCCGTCCCAAGAGCCAAAAGCCACAAGAGCTCTTCAAATCCCCTTTTCAAAAATAATAGTCATGAATGAATGAGAGAATCTGTCGATTTCCTCTATTATCCCCCCTTTTACCTTTTTTCACCACTTTTACCCTTTTATGCATTTAATTAATAAAAGTGACTTTTATAAAGTCCCTTTTTAATTAATTACTCAATGTCATTTTAAATTCTACTTTTTCACCCAAATGACATTAAATAATAGTTAATTCATTTATTCACCAACTATAGCGTACGAGAATTAAATAGGCTAATAAGCTGTCCCCTAGAGAGACCATTCAAAAAGGGAAATTAGAGTCCTCCCTTCTCGAGATTGCTTGTCCTCAAGCAATTGAAAACTAGGATTATGCAAGCTATGATCTCCCTCCCTAGTAGCATCCTCTTCTGACAAGTCTTTCCATATGACAAGATACTCTTTGATCACTCTACTCCTCAATCTCCTCTCACTAACATCCATAATATCCTCAAGGGTTAGTACCAACTAGTCGTCCTCATCCAGTGGGGGTAACTGTGTTGAAGTAGTGATTTGTTGTCCCACTGCCTTTTTGAGGAATGACGCATGAAAAAGATTGTGAATCTTGCTCTCCTATGGCAACTCAAGCTTGTAAGCTACTTCCCCAACTCTCTGAATCATCCTATAGGGACCATAAAAGTGTGTTTTCAACTTCTCTGCACCACTTTTCTTCAATGAAGATTATCTGTATGGCTACAACCTCAGAAAACTAGGTCTCCTACCTCAAAACTGTGCTCAACCATGTGCTTGTCTACATACATATTCAGCTAGTTTTGGGCCACCTGCAAATTTTCCTTAAGGACCCTAAGGTAATCTTGGCTCTCATGTATCTAGTCTTTAGCTTTGGGAGCCTTGTTATCCCCAAATGCCATATCTAGGAATGAAGGAGCATCATACCCATACAATACTCGGAATGGGGTCATACCAATGGACATATGGTAAGTGGTGTTATAACAATGTTCTCCTAGGTGAAACCATTTAAGCCATGCCCTCTCTTGTCCTGAAACATAGTTACATAGATACCCCTCAACCCATTTGTCCACAATCTCTATATAGACATCTATCTGGGGGTGATAACTAGTATTGGGAGTCAACTCTATGCTTTCCAATCTAAATAGATCCTTCCAAAATAAACTAAGAAACTTGTTGTCCCTATCTCTGAAAATGTACTTAGGAAACCCATGGAGTCTAAACACCTCCCTGAAAAATGGCTCTGCCACCTATGATGCCTTGTACTCCAATGAAATCACAAAGAAGTGTGCAAATTGGTCAACCAATCAACAACTACATAAATACAATATCTTCCCTAACCTTCGGTATAATTGTGATGAAATCCATCAACACACTCTCCCACTTTTTCTCTGGAATGGGAAAAGGATGCAATAATCCTATAGGATGAATCTTCTCTGACTTGTTCTACTGACAAGTCATACACTCTCTCACATGTCAAAACACATCGTCCTTGAGGCCCTTCCATAATAATCTCTCTCGGATCTTCCTGTATATGGTGTATCATGAGTGGCCCTCATAATATTCTCTTTAAGCTTGGACTCCGAAACTAAGTATATCCTATCTTTATAGGAGATAATATCATCCACCACTATGTACCTGTCATCACGTATGTGACCATCCATCAACTCACAAGTAAACTTGTTCTTGGAATATTCCACCAAAAGGTGGGGTTTCCAATCAGCTAAAACCTCCATAAGTGAACATGATGTCGGTTTCTTGGAAAGGGAATCATCAACAATTTTTTTCTTTCCCTTCACGTACTCAATGTCAAATTCATAATCTTGTACCTTGCCCATCCATTTCTTTCCATTTCTATTGTCTCTCATTCAAGTCCTTATGTTCCAGGAAATACCACAAGTTGTTGTGGTCAGTCCTAACCAGAAATCTACCACCTACCAAATAATACCCGAACTTCTCCAAAGCATGCATGATGGCAAGAATCTCTTTGTCATAGATGGAGTAAAGTCTCTCTATATCCCTGATATTTTGACTCTCAAATGCTATTGGATGTCTGTTCTGCATAAAAAATTCTCATATACCATCACCCAAAGCATCACATTCAAGCACGAAGGGGTGAATGAAATCGGGAAGTGCCAAAATTGGACAAGTTCCCATCACCTCCTTGATATTGTCAAATGCCCGATGAGCTTCTTTTTTCCACTTAAATTCTCCCTTCTTTGTGAGATCGGTTAGGAATGAACCCAACTATGAAAACCCCTTAACAAAGTGCATATAATAACTACATAATCCATAAAACCCACACAACTCTATAAGGTTCTTGGGCAGTGGCTAATCCAATATGGCCTAGATCTTCTCCTGATGTACCTGTACACCCTATGCACTAATCACATGGAAAAAATATAGGATATTTGTCATGTTGAATTCACACTTTAAGGCATTTGCATACAATGATTGCTCCTCCATGATGCCCAATTTCTAATCCAAATTCCTCAAGTGATCCTCCCATGTCTTGATGTATATAAGTTGATCATCAAAGAACACCAACAGAAACCTTCGCAACTGCTTGTTGAATATGTGGATCATGCAAGACTGAAAAGTAGCAAGCATGTTGGTCAACCCAAACGGCATGACCAAGAACTCAATTTCCCATAATGACACTTGAAAGCAATCTTATGAGCATCCTATTCCTTGAACATGATCTGGTGATACCCTGATCAAAGATCAATCTTCAAAAAGTATACGGTCCCATGCAACTCATCCAACAACTCATCGATCCTGGGAATTGGATACATATTTTTATCTTTTTCTTATTCAGGGCTTGATAATCAATACAAATCCTCATGGTTCCATCGTTCTTCTTAACCAAGGCCACTGAAGAAGCGAATGGAATAGAACTAGGTCTAATATGCCCCATCTCTAGCTCCTTTATTGCCTTCTCTATCTCATCTTTGAACTTATTTGGGTGCATGTGTGGATTATTAATCATGGGATTGGCCCCTTCTTCTAACTCAATGGTTTGTTCAAAGCCTCTATCAGGAGGTCTCCCTAGAAGGATCTCTCCAAAAACATAGTCATGTTTTCTCAACAATGACAAAATGTCTACATGATGAGGCTGGCTATTGTCTAAATATTTATGAGTTGTAATCAAACACTCTGCAACGTTTGCTACATCCCCATGCATAAATAAGGATTCCATCCACCTGGATGAAACAATCCTTGGAGCACAATTGGACATGACCCTTAGAACTACCATGTTGCCATCCCATGTATTGAATCACATCTCCATTGTTTGATAGTTCTATGAAATTGTTCCTAGAGTACTAAACCACTGAAAACCCAAGACTACATTAGTATCTTCTAGCTCCACCACATAGAAATTATTTGGCATATTGTAGTTTCCCAACGCCACATTCAACTATGGAACCTTCTACATGCATTCCATAGTACACCCACCATCTACCAAAACATTGAATCGCTAAAATCCCTCTATAGGAATGCCTCTCCTAGCCACCAAAGACAAATCTATAAAATTGTGGGTTTCCCCTGACACACTATCTGTGTACTATTCCCCTGACCCTGAAAGTGTGAAATCTAGGAGCACATGGTAGAGTTGAAATAGTTCCACCATGAGTCTCCACACGTGGTTTCTCACCTCCACATAGCTATGCTTCCCATCCTAAACGTGTGTTATCTCCTCTCCCTCGACACTACCCAAGAGAACGTTTATGTAATGCACCTTAACTTTACCCATGCACCTATAACCCGGTTCCCAAGGCTCTTTACAGCTGAAAAATAGCTTCTTCCTTATTAGTTCATTCCAAGCTTCATCATCCAACCTAGTTTTCCCAAACCACTCCTTTTGGAAATCCTTCTTGTCTTTGCCTTTATAAGGAGGGAAATACTAGGGAGGAAATTTATTCTTTTTTATTGTATCCTCCATGTACTATTCTCTAATGATGGAATCCTATGGATTCTCTAGTTTGAAGGCCTCAACCCAACCATACATTGGCTCAGATAATCCTTCAATGAACAACATAACTATCATATGCTCTGACACATCTGTCACAATGAATGCAATCCTATGAAACTCTAAAATGTAAGCATATGTTGTACATGTCTGCTTGAGTTGTGCCAACTCTCATAAATGCAACTCGGGGTCCTTCTTAACAAATATGCCAATCATCCTCTGAGTGAATTCTAGGTATGAGGTAATCCTAGAATTCCCCAATGTAACTAGCTCATGGTACCACCACTCATGATCCTCTCCCTCCAAATGCAGTGTAGAAAATCTTATGGACTCTATCTCCCTCATGGGGTTGAGTTGGAAATCTATTTCCAAATTCTGAACCCAAGCTCTAGTGGTGCATTTGTTAGAGTCATCAAAGGAATGGATAGAAAATTTTAAAACCTTCCACTGAAGATCTAGATTTTTTTGGCCCCTATTGAATTCCCTTGGTCTATTCCTATACTTGATTGTACGTAATTCTTGTAATGACATAGCTGTATGAAACTCCACACCAAGATTTTGATACTCCCTCAAATAATCACTAAAGTTGTCACCCTATCCTAGCCACCCTTGATTTCCAGCTAGCTACTCCTCCAATAAATGAGGTAAGAGAGGTGTAGGAGTCACTCTACTGGTGGTCTAAGTGTTTTTTGGTTTGGAGATATGAGTGTTTCTCCCTTATGCATGATTCCTATTGTGTCCATTTGTTCCTCTTGGGCCATTGTTTCCAACATGGTTTTATTTTGCTTGATTAGTTGTGATAACCTGAGTCATAAGCTTGACCAACTGATGTTTCCCCCTTGCCAGATCATTCAAAGTGCTCATAGTACTTCCCTCGGGTGGCTCATTCTTGTTTGTATCGTTCCTATCCCCCACATGTTCCTCTTTTTTTTTGGTTGATCCTCTTGCTCCGATTCTACTAAAAATGTTCTTAGACCCTCTCTTCCCCCTTCTCATATATATGATATATTTACTATCCTCTGGATTCATAAAAGGGTATGCAATTCACTGGTTGGAAAAATAACTATATCTGATACCACTAAAATATCCCCTCTCTGGTATATTCATATGTGTTTGAGTTTATTTTTGTATATTGGTGCCTTTTTGGGTTCAAAACTTATGTCAAATAGTTTGACAATAGTTGCTTTGATATCATTGGAATGCCCCCCCCAAACTGTCGATATGCCTTTTGTATTACTGATTTAAACTTTTTGTTTTGTTGTTTTTTTTGTTTTTCAAATGGTTTTGCACAAATAATAGATAGAATTGATGCACAATAGTATTTTTTATCGCATACCATATAAAAATAAAAGTTTACATATAACAACTAATGACATAGAATCCATGAACAACAATTTAACATTGTTAACTTCAACTTGATAACTTTATTTCTAACATTAGATTATAGATCTGAACTGTAATGATTCCTTAATCCATGAATTGTTGGTAATGATGGTGTACGACTCTCTTGGAAACCCTCACAGTTTACAAAGGATGGAGTGTGGTTTCCTCAACACCCACGCACTAGAAGTAAATAGTATGGTCTACAATAATGATTGTATGACCATCAAATGATGTGTACAACCTACAAAGAGGGTATTAAAACCTCCTTCCTCAACCACATGAGATAGAAAACAAAAAACATGGCCTCTCCTCAACTGGTGCGATCTACTAGAGTGATTGCACCCTCCTTTAAACCTATGATCTTTTGCAAATGAATGATACTACCTATTCAAACCCCCATAACCTCTGACAAGATAAATTTTTTCTTTAGCAGTGAATACATGTTAAATATATAAGTGATCTTTCCCTCGCGATAAGCTAGGGTGGATTAGTTTCACCACCAAACTCAATATCTCTTAGGGTTTATGTCCCAAGAGACAAAATCCACAAGTTCTCTTCAAATCCCTTTTTAAAAAATAATAGTCATTAATGAATGAGAGAATCAGTTGATTTCCTCTTTTATCCCCTTTTTTACCTTTTTCCACCACTTTTACCATTTTCCACATTTAATTAATAAAATAAACTTTTATAAAGTCCCTTTTTAATTAATTACTCAATGTCATTTGTAATGTTGATTTTTATCCCAAATGAAATTAAATAATTAGTTAATTCCTTTATTCACTGACTATAGCCTATGTGAATTAAAAAGGCTAATAAGTCATCCCCTAGAGTGATCATTTGGAAAAGGACATTACAAAGTGGATGTCGATTGATCTAGCATGGGGCCCTTCACATCATCAAATTCATCTCTGATATCATCATATTCATCAACAACTATGATCCTCTCTTTTTCCACCAAACCACTTGATTTTTCAAGCTCCTTGCATTACCGTGAACCAATAACCATTCAAATTATTTATGCATATCCAATTCATATCACACCTCTCAATTGGGAAGATTTTAGTTCCCAAAATATTCCAAGAACAACTAAGGAAACTTGATTTTGAATTGGTTCCTCTCATACCATTTTTCTTTCCTTCGTGTTTGTTCTTTGAAGCCAATCTATCATATTTATTTCCATCCTATACAAGTTACACATTTATTTCTCTACAAAATAGTATCCTTCTCTAATTATTCATGAACACGCAGTGAAAATACTTATACAGTGGGAATAAATTGATGGTATTCTTTTGCATCTAACATGGAAGGCTTAAACAACCTTAGATACTCCACATTCACTACAAAATTAATCTACATATAAGAAGGAAGATTCAATCTAGAAGCATTCTCATTTACCTACTCAATGATATCAGAAGGTATATATAGGGGATTGTTTTTCTTTGTTGCTTGTTACAAAGGTAAAGCCATAGATTGTCTCCATTGCAAAATTTATTGTCTTCCTTGTGCTAGTCATGCCTAGCTTTTAATTGTTGTCAAATTTTCTCAAATTGCACATGTAATACTTTAAAGTGTATTTGATGAATCCATTTTACAAATATGTTTTCCTTCCTTTGTTCTCCTTGCACTTCCTCTTCTTCATTTTTTTGTCCGTACACAATATCAAAAGGTGACAGAGGTAGATAGTTCAAATCAGGACTCTCAAAAGGTGACTCGTTTGTCGAAGAATGGAGTGCTCGATTATATGATTGTTGAACGTATAGAAGATCATATACTCCACATTGATCAATCTATAATCGTTCTCATTTACCTACTCAACGATTTCAAAAGGCATGTATATGAGGGGCTTGAATTTATTTTCTACTCATTGAAAATGTAAAGCCACACCTTGTCTCCATTGCAAAATTTATGGTCTTCCTAGTGCTAGTCATATCTAGATTTAAATTGTTGTTGTATTTTCTCAAACTCCACCTATACTTCAAAGTGTATTCATTGAATCCTTTCCACAAATATGCTTTCCTTCCTTTCTTATTCTTTCACCTCCACTTCTTCATTTTGTTTTGCATACACAATATCAAAAGGTGAGGGAGGTAGATAGTTGAAATCAATACTCTCGAAAGGTGACTTGCTTATGGAATAATGGAGTGCTCGATTTTATGTTTGTTGCATTGTCATCATGAAATTAACTGGAAAAGTGGATGTGGATTGATCTAGTGTGGGTTCCTTCACACCATCAACTAACTATTTAATGTCATCATCTTCATCAACAACTATGATCGTCTATTTTTCCACCAAACCACTTCTAGACTATATTTGTTGTGCTCCTTGTATTACCCTAAACCAATACTATTCGAATTATTTATGCATATCCAATTTAGATCACATCTCTCTATTGGGAGGCTTTTAGTTCCAAAAATATTCCAAGAATAGGTGAGGGAACATGATTTGGACTTAGTTCCTCTCATACCATTTTTATTTCCTTCGTGTTTGTTCTTTGAAGGCAATCTAACATGTTTCCATCCTCTACAAGTTTTTACGCATTTATTTCTCTACAAAACTGTATCCTTCTCTCATTATTCAAGAACATACAATGAAAAAATTTCTACAATGGGAAGAATTTGATGGTATTCATCTCCATCTAAAATGGAAGGCTTAAACAACCTCGTATACTCCACATTCACCACAAAAATAATCTGCATTAAGGAGAAATGTTCAAACTAAAAGCATTCTCATTTATCTACTCAATGATTTCAAAAGGTTTTTATATGAGGGGATTGATTTTCTTTGCTTCTCATTGCAAAGGTAAAGCCACACCTTGTCTCCATTGCAGAATTTATGGTCTTCCTTGTGCTAGTCATGTCCAACTTTAAATTGTTGTTTCCTTTTCTCAAACTACACATGTACTTTCAAGTGTATTCATTGAATCCTTTCCAAAAATATGCTTGCCTTCCTTTCTTCTCCTTGCACCTCCACTTATTCCTTTTCTATCCATACATAATATGAAAACGTGAGGGAGGTAGATTGTTAAAATGAGGAATCTCAAAAGGTGACTTGTTTGTGGAAGAGTAGAGTATTTGATTAAATGATTGTTGAATGTATAGAATATGCTCATCCATGTTTTTGGATTCTTGTTGATGTAACCTCTTAACAATTTCACCAACATCAAATTCACAACTTCCGTTTTTTCATTAGTATGGGGATGAAATGTAATGGAATATATCATCTTGCTTTCCATCCTTTCCCAACAGTTTATCTTGATTGTGTCGAATAAGCCACTATGACAATCAAATATGATGAATCTTAGCAATCCAAAATGTACCCATAGATGAGTGAAGAACAACTCAGTTGTTGCTTGTAGAATGATAGTTTTATTACATAGAATAATCATACATATCTTCGTCAAAATTTTGTTTGCACCAGGAAATTAATGAAAAACTGAAAAACTCACCTTCTTCCAAGAAGGTTCCTTGAACCTTAACCCTAGAATTTTTCGACCTTTAGGGATACTATAAATTAATGTGTACAAAAACAACATAATAATCACAATAATTCACTTATGGTATCCCCAAAATTCATGACAAATCAAGAAGAAAAGATATAAGTAATTCCAATGAGTTTCCATCCCTTTCTTTATGTTAAGTCCCTTAACAAATTTCTCTCAAGTGTGTGAAATCAACAAGAAAATTAAGAGCCAAAGCCTCCTTCAAACTAGGACAAAATAAAACCACCCACGATGCCCTGACTAGTGTTGGTCAAAAAATCCTAACTCTTCCAAGTGAAAGAATCCCTACAACACTATCTCCAAGGAAATACGACCTCCTCTTCCCCAAATACATACAAGGGATTCCAAAACCTAATACCTAGCCTCCAAGGGATGAAACCCTAATCGTAGAACCAAAGATGCTCCAAGAGACCAAAACCCCTAGCACCCAAGAGAGAGAGAGAGATCAAATCTCAAGAGAGAGAAATCATCCATTTCTCCTCATAGGATCCACCATGGTTCCCTTGTGAACCCTAACAAATGTGACTAAGAATGCACTCCATAGAATATATATAAATGAATGTGTGACGTGTTTGGAAAGACTCTTTAATTCCTCTATTTACATGAAAGGTAAGGTAGGCCAACAATATTATAACAAAGATTGTCCTAAACCTTACGAGAAATCCTACTAAAAATAAGTAAGCCACACAATTGAAATGCTACACTCCTAGAGTACAAGTGTCAAGTTCCAATGATGATGCTGTGTACAATTGTGACCCAAGGTGATGTAGCTATGCAATGAAATTCTACACCCACTACATCGCAAGCCTCCATGGAATCCATCCATCCTCCAAATCCAAGTACTCCACTGAGGAAATTATCCCCTTCGAGAACACTAATGAATCCCTAAGCATATACGATCCATCTCCAATCCTCTGAATAGGAAACTAAGCTACCACATTCCATTTAGGTTCTGTAGTCCTCCTACACAATGCACAACACTCCCCATATCCTATAGGGTGTTCTCCAACCAAGTGAATCCTCCATGTGGCCATCATGCAGGGACTCTACCATCCATGCAAGATATTCCCAATACCCTAGGGAAGAAAACTAAGACAATGATCATATGAGGTATAGCATCCATTTAGAAATCTATAGCAAGTGTGTATATCCATCACGACCATCTCTCATGCTACAATTCATTTCGAACCATCTAGCGCGTGAACATACACCATGTACTCCAAATATCATGAAGCACCCCAAACATGTTGTAAACATTTTTGGAGTAACTTGAAGGTCTAATACTCCCTCTTTACGAGGAGATTGTTTACACCAACACGTGTCAATTCTCTCTACAACTCCACCAAATATAATTCTTATATCCCAAATCGGCACATCTTAGTTCGTGATGACACTGAAACTATTGATCACACAAAAAGACAACATGGATGGAAGATCCTTAGATTTGGTATTGGATTCCATGGCCTTGATAATTTACTGATTCTCCAACACAAATGAAATCTACAACCTAGTGTTATCACAAAAATGTTGTTCATGGTAAAGTAACTTGTGTGTCACATGTTGGTGGTATGTGTTGCACCAATTTTTTCAACAAAATTTTGCAAATGCACCTTGCTCTTGGATGAAGTGTGTGTCAAGCACACATTTTCCCTTGGTGACCAGTGTTTTTCCCCAAAAAATAAAATAAAGTTCGAAATTGGGGCAGTTGGAGTGGTTTTGATAACTACCCCACTAGTTGTAAATTCTTCTCATTCAAGCCTATCTATCCACACTTAGTAAAAAAACATGGAAGTAAGGCTATGGGGAGGACCCTTTTTCCCACAATTAATTTTATTCTATAGGAATAGTGCTATCTCCCTCCCCCTTTGCCCTGTGCATATGGTGTTATATCCTTAGTATACTTGGAGATTAACTGGGTGTGTTGGAGAATAGAAGCAAGGAGATCCATAGTTGGGGTTTTGTAAAGCTCCAGAATGGTTACAAGATAATAGTGTACTTGTTGTTGTTATCATTAAGAGAATTGATATATTTCATTTCCCAATTGCAGAATTTATAATATGATTGATGAGATGATTGATGTTTCATTTTGATAATAAATTCATAGATTCATATTCCTCTTTTATTGTCAATTATTCAATTATCTCTTTATAGTCAAACGCTTTTGAGAAAGGTATCATTTTGGTTTTTTAGGTCATTGGTCTTAAGATTCAAAGAAGAGCTTATGAGCAATGAAAGCTAGGATCAAATGCCATAAACAAGGTACATGACTTTCTATCTTTCAAACCCTAGTTTAACTTTTATTGGAAATAAACCTTAATTTTATGTTTGTAAATCCTAAGATTTATTCCTTAGCAGACTTAGTATGTTGGTTACCACAGTCATAGGATAATTTTCCACCCAACAATACTATTTGTGGTCCTAGAATCAACCACTATTATCTGAAACAAATCTACCAACCATGACATCACAACATTTTCAATCATCTAATGAATAATGATCATTTGTGAATATATACAAATGTTTCCTTAAAGCAAGAATCAACTTCCACCATCTGTCATCTTGAACATCAAGGGTCAACATCAATAGGCACCACATAAGTTAACCACGACAACCTAAAAATATAATCATATATTTATGCAATATAAAATCAATCTTTACATGCAAAGCTCATAGTATAGTCATCGAACTATGCAAGGTAATCATCTAATTGTCATCATGAGAATCCCTCTCATGCAACTCAAATCCTATGGAAATTGGACTATCCTAAACTAGGCTAACTCTCTCATATAGAGAGAATCATGAAATAAGAGTATCATCAAGGGAAACTCCCTTTGTTTAAGAGAATCTAGAATCCTTGGCTCTGTACTCCATAATACTCCAATCAACTACAATTTTGGAATCAATCTTGATAACATCCTCTATCAAGGAATCACACCTCTCTCCCAAGGTACAATTGAAAGTATCCTAGATGGAATAAACCAATGCTATATATATCCTATGTGGTACACTCACCCCTACATGCTCCTAATCGATTGGATCAATATTCTCCACATTATCCTTGATCAAGGAAGGAGAACCCCTCACACTAAAATATATCACAATTAGAGTGCAATGATATGAACCTGGCTCTACATGTGCCTTCTAAGAAATAGAAGGCCCTACCAACCTCTCATTGGAATATATGACTGCTACTAGATCAACAAGTAACCTGTAAAGGCCACCCTCTCTCACCCCTCCAGAAAAAATCCTTGGACTTTCTAGACTATAGTCATTCATGGTGCACTGTTGTCCTTCAAAAGAAACTCTCCAATGTATATCTGTAATACATGGAGTTGAAAGGAATTTTTTTCTCACACTCGAAAAGAGTATAATATTACTCAACTCAAGAATATCACCTAAGGGAATTTGGCATGAAATGGATCCAACACCTCTCATAGGGAACGTGCCATCATCACCAAGCTCCATGATCATATCTCTTACTCCAAAATCCTATTTAATAATGACCTATCAAATTTCATATGTCTCAAAGATCCACTATCCACATACCAACCAACACTAGACACAATGTTAGTGAATAAATAAGAATTCATGGAAAAGGAAGACTCAAATTGAGAGGTTATCTCTATTCTCTTGCTACAATCTTGACTACAACATATTTCATTCTCTTCCCCTTCTCCTTCAATGGTCACTATGCTACATAATGTCACATCTCATGGCATCGAAATCACGTGACTTTATTAAGGTACTTATTCCCTGTATCTATCCCATCCTTCTTCTTGAATCTTTTCTTGCCACCCTTCTTTGTCTTTCCAGCAAGACTAAATGGGGTATTATACTTCCCCATATTGTTCTAAACATGATTACAATCTAATTTATTTCTCCACAAGATCAACACAAAGTTTTGGGAAATCCAATAGTTTCTCACGAGAAAAAATACCCTAATAAAAGGGTGTCCAGGAAGGATCATTCCCTTTAATGATGATAGATGATATCTCCTTATCCTCTACCTTAGTTCCAATGGTGGCCAACTAATCCTTCAATTCATTGATCCTAGTCATATAGTTCACCAATATAGTATATGTTTTGCTCATGTAAATGACTAGAATCTTATTTCACAAGAGCATATGTTGAGAGGCAAAAGCATTCTAAAATAACTTAACCAAAACCTCAAGCATGCACTTACTTGACATATTATATGCAATGTGTGAGATAAAGTGGTCCTTCACATATTCAAGAATGATTCTCTTCACTTTGTATTCCTTCTTTTGATGAGTGGCCAACTGTGTTAGATTGGTAGGTTCTATAATGTTCTTTTCAACATGCTCCTAAAGATCGACTTCTATGGAAACGAAATTGAAAATAACAGCTATAAATATCATATATATAGAAGCATATATATATATATATATATATATATATATATGCTCAATGAATGAATTACATACATTCCATAGCCTCCTCTTAAGGCTGGGACAGAATCCAACCACCCAAGATGCCCTAGCTAGGGTTATTCAACAAATTGTAGCTCCTTGAAGTGGAATATTCTATCCAACACTATATCCAAGGAAAGATTCCCTCCTCTTCTTCCCCAAATATATCAGAGTTTCCAAACCCTGATATCTAGCCTCTAAGATGCTCTAAGATACCAAGAAACCCTAATGCCCAAGAGAGAGAGATCAAATGTACAGAGAAGAATCTTAAGAGAGAGAAACCATCCAACTCCTCCTCACATGCTCCACTAGGGTTTCCTTATGAACCCTAGTGCATCACTAAGAGAGGATTCTAAAGAAGATATACAAATGAATGTATGTTGTGATGTGTTTGGAAAGACTCTCTCCTTACTCTATTTATATGAGAGGTAAGGGAGGAAAACAATATAACATATGTCAATGTAATCCTTGTAAGCAAGTCTACTAAACATAAGTAAGCCACACACAAATGAAGTGCTCCACTCCTAGAGTAGAAGTGTCAAGCTCCAATGTGATGTCATGCATAGTAATGACCTGAGGTGATGTAGCTATGCAAGGAAAGTCAACACCATTCCATCATGAGCCTCCATGGAATCCATCCATCCTCTAAATCCAAGTAATCCACTAGGAGAACTACCCCCTGCAAGAACAATATAGAATCCCCAATCATCCCCAAGCCATATCCAATCCGCTAAATAGGAAATCATGTTGCCACATTCCATCTAGGGCTTGTATCCCTCCTCCACAATGCACAATGCTCCTCATATCCTATAGGGAATCATCCCACCAAGTGAATCCTCCATGTGGCCATCATGCAGGGTGTTCATTGAAGTCAACCCAATATGTTACTTCACTTCAACATCCATCATAATAGGACAAATCTATATATCTTGTCAATGATATATTATTTATTATTCATATATTCCGTAATGATTACTTGATTACAATGGACATGTATATAAATACACGTATAGAGAGTAATAAGTCTTTTCCTTTGGAAAAGGAAATACTTATAATTATTACTACATTAATGATAATTGCATAATGACTATTATTACATAAGAGTTCATAATATTTATTCTTTACATAGTGGTAAGATACCCTAGGTATATTACAAGTATTCCCCCTTTAAAAATGTTGTGCCCTCAAAGCACGGATAAGAAACATTTGTTATGATACTATGATCCATCTTCCTGTGACTTTCGCCTAAAATTGATGACATGAAGTGATATGTATTTCGAATCTTTGAAATATACCTTCACATCAAAAAAGGATCGATCCAACCTAAATGGATTCTTTCTAAATATTTCTAATGATAAGATCATGGATTTGATCTTCTTTGTTGTTGAATTCGAGATGTATTAATGTTTGGATGCTTCAATATGTAATAACATTTGCATTGGTATATTGTTTCTTGAGTGTTGCATTTTTTGTAATTAAGGTGTCGATATGGTACCATGATGAGTTTATCCTTCATAAAATTTGGTTTATATGTTTCATGATATACTTGAGTTGTCATGTTGATATTTGATATTTCTGTATTGACTAGTGCATCAATAGCTTCATTAATGATCAATGGGATATTGACAATCAACACTAAATCTGTAGAGGTTAACTTATCAGTGAATTTTTCTTACACTCATTTTCTGGATGTTCTTTCATTGATAAGGCTTCTCCAATAATGACACTCTAATTTGTAGTTTTAATCACTTATGTTGAGGTTCCTTTATCTACATTTTCAACTTCTGAAAACTTCCTCAATTCACTCACATCCATGTATGTTGCTTTGTCTGTTTTCAAGATTGATATATCCTCACATTTTGGTTTTTTTACTTCTGTAAGCATAATCTTATTATGAATCTTCAAATAATTAATCTCCTTGGCTTTATCTGATAAAACATTATCAATCTTTTTCTTGTCATCTTTCTTTCCCTGTGATTATAGATCATATTAAATTTCAACATCTTGTGAAATCAATGCTTGATCTTTTACTTGTGATTCACTATTCTTTTTCTTTGATTCTTGTAGTTGTTTCTTTAGCTCCTTGGACTTGTTAACTTGCTCTTATAGCTTGCATTGTAGTATATGTATTTCATGTTGAAGGTCTTCTTTAGCATTCTTAATATCTCTAGTTTCCATTGTTAGGACTTCATTTTTGTCTTGACACTTTTGTCTTTAGATTCTAAATTTTTTGGATTATTGGATTTTACCCTTTTGATGCCATTAATTGTGGCAACAAAGAGTTTTGGAGTGGTATTATGGTCTCTAGGTTCCTCTTTGTATTTTTTTGGGTCGAAAGAAGATATGTCCCCAACTTCCTCATCTTTATCGATGTTTCTATTATTTTTTCAGGCATAGGTAGAAATCTTACTCCTTGCATTTATGTCCTTGACTCCAATTGGGAGCACCACATATGAAACATCGACTCTTATCCTTGTAGTTGATAGCGAAGTTATTTGGTGAGGGGGAACATAAGGATACTTTCGATAGGACATGTCTTTTTCTTCAATGTGTTTAGCTTTTTGACGTGCTTGCTCAACATTTTTGACACAGAGTACTTTTAGTGCATTCATCATATTTTGTTGCAATCCTATTTTGGTGATTTGTATTAGTTGTTTATTAGATATATTTTTGACACGAGTGGATAATACATGCAAATCACTAAAATATTCTTCCACTTTCCCAAACTATTGCAATCGAGCGAGCTTGGAATAGACTTCATCCTCCTCTATATCCTATTGAAAAAAAAAAATTGAAAGTGTCCAAGTCTCTTTCTAGTCCCTGAGATTCGGAGTTCCACCGTAAGAACCTATCATAAGCCTCTCTTTCTAGGTACATCAATGCACAATTATGTGTTGGGAACAATGACTCCTTGATCCAACAATTGTTACAATTTATTCTTTACTTCATCTACTTCTATGAAGGATTATCTATGCATCCATGTGTTTGGAAATGGGTACTCCAACAACAATGGAATCTCATGGTTAACCTCTCTCTTGGGTAGAAACCCTTGAGGTTCTTAAAACACCTCCTTGTAGGATTTAAACAAATTTTGGAGTTTTAGATGCTTCTTACCATCACATCCTTCCAAAGATACGTTCATATCCACATCATTACCCTCTCCTTGTTTCTTTCCTTATCTCAAGAACAACATGTCAAACTTCATGATATTTCCAATAATTTTTTTCACTCAATGATAAATGATTAAAGAGAGTTTAGTCTTGTCCTTGTGTGCATTTACAATGAAATTATTCCCATCTTTGACAAGCTAATACATATTTACTATCTTCTTAAAGATGACATATCTCACATATCAGTATGGCATTTGCAAGATTGCTCTACACACATCCAATGGAACTACATCCGCTACCACTTCATCTTTGGAGTTTTGCTTAATAGCAAACTTGAAACTGCTCTATTTGACTACTCTCAATTCCACATCTTGTCTCACCCATCCCAAAATATATCGTTTTGGATGATGATGAGTCTCAAGACAAAGCTTCTCAACCAATTGTGTAGAGATTAAATTTGATTGTGAAGAGGTATCAAACAAGAAATCCACTTTTCCTTGTCTCATGTGGATTTTGACATGAAATAATCTAGTCATCTCCTTCTCCTCATTAGGACTACAACTGACTAATGCTACCTCCTTATGAATGGCAGTGAAACTAATTTTTCCATCCAAATCTAAAGTGTTGTCCACTCTTTATTCTACATCTACAACTACCAAAGCTTTCTTCTTTTTCTTCTTTTGGAATTGCTTGAGGAATTTCTCAAAGTGTAATTTACAACACTCTTCTTCGGTGTGTCCCTTTCTCTCACAAGATTTTCAATACTTGGAGGGAGGTATTATTTATTGCATACTGCTACAATGTTTTTTGAAACCCGCTTCTTCTTCTTGCCTTTCCGTTTTTTTCTCTTGTGGTTTTGTTTTCTTATGCATGCCAAACTATTGTTTGTGCTTCTTCACTTCAAGGTAGTACACTTGGACACTTGCTTCATTGATTGAGTTTTTCTTGAATAGCATCAATTGTCTCCAAATATAGGGGAGTAAGGCCCCAAATTACTTCATCATCATCTCTACTTCGAGTTACTATAATTGGATACTTGCTTTGATATGGTCGGAAAGGACCCAATCAAGACCAAAAAATGTTCATAGAACCATTACTATCTAGATGGTTATCAAAATATTCTTCCCAACAAAGTTGTCCTTCTTCACCATTCAAAGCAGCTTTAGAAAGGAGGTATGCTTCCTTATTGTTTTCCCTATAAATATGATGAATGTTAACTCTGAAGAAATATGAAAGAATCCTTTTTGTACGCCAACACCAATTTGATAATGAATACACCTGCATATTTGCTAATCCATTTTCCCAATTTGTGATCACCAAAGAGTCACCATACACCTGTAAGGAATCTATACCAAAAGACAAGGCCACTTTACATAGAACCCAAATACCCAATAATTCTACCTTTGTGTTTGAGCCCCTATCGCAATTCATTTTGAATCTGAAAAAATGGTTCTCATTCAGCTTGAGAAGGACCCCTTCAGCACATTTCCCATCATGTGCAACACCATCAAAGAAACCCAGAGCATCCTGTGCCAACTCCAGAGCAGTCACAATTTTGTATTTTTTAAGTTTCAAACCAACAGAATGATATTCTTTGTAAACACTAATAATCTTAGAACAAATATCCTCAGTAGATATTATCTTCTCCTCAAAGACATTAGCATTTCTAGCATTTCAAATGCCCCACACAATGAAGACAGGTAAAGTACAGTGTTCATTACAGCTATTATACCATTGAAGGAAATTCTGCTCAAAATCCAAGCCACCCCAAGTCTGAAAGATGTTCAAGTCCTTACAGATAACCTTCCAAATTTGAGTAGAAAAATGACAATTAATAAAAAGGTGGTCCACAGATTCCATTCCACCCATACATAAAATACAAATATTTGGCCGAATCCAACTTCTTAAAAGCAGGTTGTCCCAAGTCTTGAAACAATTCTCAAAACAAAGCAATAGAAAACATTTTAATTTCAAAGGAATGTACCAATTCCATAATTTCTTATACCACCATTTAGGAACCATAAAAGTATGATCTATAATACATTTTGGAAGAATTGTAGTTTTGGATTAAAAAAACAAACTGAATTCTTAAAAAAATTATAATACATGGTATAATAAGTACTAAAAATTGGCACATCCCAAAATAAATCTAAAGGTTAATATGGATTTCATCTATATGATGCTTTATTCTTTCAACCACGAAGGAAAGAAAAAATGTAAATTTACTTTTAAATTTTATTTGTAATTAGTATTGAGATTATATTGACGATTTAAATTATGTTAGTCAGATTATTATGTTTCCGATTGGGGATATTAGTTCAACTGTGATTGTCAAATTTTCAAGCCCAGCTATAGTATGAACATATCAATAGGAATTTTATTATTAAAACAATTTTTTAAAATAGCAATTATTTGAATGCCTCGTTATGTGTTTCCCACCAAAAAGTAGCAGGAGGATACCATTTGTTTTAATGCTTCTCGGGTGATGCCCGACCTTTTGTCATATGACCTCTGATAAGAAGGTAGGTCTAAGTATCAAGAATGATGGGGAATAAGAGAACCTGGAGAAGTTGCAACATGTATCCTTCTAGGAGTCTGAGCATTCTAATGAAGTGATGGATACGAAGGGCCGTATGTCCCAAGCTGGATAACCAATTTTAATGGTTTTTCAGGGTGGCGGGTGCAAGGAATTTTTTCCCTTCATTAAATGTCATCGTGCAGACCACGTATGTTGCAATTGATGCACTACGTGCAGCTAGCGTGGAAAGCTGCATGCTTACTGTGTTGGGCGACTGCATTGTTAAGGCAGTGAATTTCCCATGAAATACAGCAGCTATGAAGCTTGGTTGCATAACCAAATCTATAACTTTAATGCATGGAGTGATTCAGAATTTGTCTCTAAGTCCTAATAGCCGGAATAGAGTTGAAGCCTCCACCGTTTGAGTAGTTGAACAGAGTTGAATCCTCCACCGTTTGAGCAGTTGAGAGTTGGAGTTGAATAATGTTTCTCTATATCTTAACTCTACAGTAGGCCACATGCGTGGTCTATGTAACTTATGGGAACTTTTTGGGAGGAAAAACTCAAGAAATCATCGTAGCCAGAGGAAAAGTGTTGGACTTGTTATGGCCGAATGATAATGGAAAGCTTCAAACCATTCTTTTTGTCGAATTGTTTGGAGCCATCATTCTCTGGTGCAATTCAAGCTAACATGGTTGCAGAAGGATTACATTGTGGCCGGCTATGATTCTAGACCAATTGTCATACTCGAATACAACAAAGAGAAAAACATGTTCGAGAAGGTCCATCAAGAGACATTTGGCATGTCGAGATGCAAGTAGGGCACAACCTCTTTGTATTTATAAGGATAGCAATAATACACAATCTTCCATTTTCTGTCAAAATTATAGCCTGGAATTAATAAATTCCTTGAGAACACAAGTCAGATATTTTAGATAAGGTTCCTTAATCTTATATCCAATGCAAATCTATACCAGCATACTAAGATATGCGGCTAACTCATGTCTGCTAAAATTTGTGCTCTAATGGCCTACCATGAAAAGTAAAATAATATTTTGCTCCAATTCGACTCTAATGCATTTCCCCTTTTAGATAATGTTTCTATTAGACTCACTGCATTTTCTGCTATGTTATAGCCTTCACGAGCGACCCAGATGTCCATAGGTTGCCAAGAGAAACACTAAAACCTGAATGGTTGGTGCATAACCTCCCGGTATCAACCATGTTTGGATTCTCTTTGCCTTAGTCATCAATATAAATATTTAACATAACTATATACAACTGGCTGCAGAATGTTGGATGCACTCTCATATATTAAATATGAATGTCTTAGTTCTGTTTTCCTAAAGTTATCAATATAATCCTTTCATCGGATCATATAGGCCTGGCTGCAAAATGCTAAATGCACTCCTATAATAATATGAAAAGGGTTTCCATTATACTTAAATGAATTGTCATATTTTTCCTTGTAGGTGACTGAACTGAAGATCAAGTATTTTGATACAATTCCGGTAACATCAGTAATGTGTGTTCTCAAGTCAGGTTTCCTCTTCGTTGCCTCAGAATTTGGGAATCATGTGCTCTACCAGTTCTAGGGAATTAGGTATGATGCAGATGTTGAATCATCTTCTGCCACTCTCATGGAAACTGAAGAGGGATTTCAGCTAGTATTTTTCCAGCCCAGGGGCCTGAAAAACCTTGTTAAGATTGATGATATAGAGAGTTTTATGCCAATGATGGACATGAAAGTAAGTAATGAAAAACCTTGTTAAGATTGATGATATAGAGAGTCTTATGCCAATGATGGACATGAAAGTAAGTAATCTCTTCGAGGAAGAAACCCCAATTTTTTTTTCTCTTTGTGGGAGAGTACCTCGCTCCTTCTTATGGATATTAAGGCCTGGTCTTGCTGTCACTGAAATGGTTGTTTCACAATTACTAGGTATTCCTAGTGCAGTTTGGACAGTGAAGAAAAGTATAAATGATTAGTCCATAGAAAATTAGTATCACAAAATCACTGAATTCTAACTCACCAACTCAGTTTCATAGCAAATAGTTAAAGTGGATATTGAAGCCATTAAAATTCCATTTATGTCCCTCATAAATCGAATTCAATGAAGAGTCTCACCTGGTATGCTAGACCACAAATGCCCACAACAATGATGACCCAATTCATGTCTCAATCGAGTGGATATGTTGTCTTCAATGATGGTGCAATCCAACTATTTGGATTTGTGATGCACAAAGATATTCCAAGGTGTTTCTTTAATTTAATAACCTACATCCACCGGGGATCTAAATATTTATGAAATTGAGCCAAAAATACCATTAATTGATGAATGAAAAAAGAGAAACCAATGGACTCGTATAGGGGTCATTTGTTATTTCAAATGTGCGCATAGGTTGGGGAAGGTGATGTACAATGGAGATAAGGAGTTTGTTCCTCAGAGAACGTAGGCTTATTTTAGCTAGTAGGATTTGCATATTGCATAATTGATAGTGATAGAAACTATATACTTTTCATGGCAGTGCCAAGAAGGCAATATACGATATTGTAATAAAATTATTGTTTGAACTTGGATTGAGAGGACAGAGATGTGTATGGTAGCTAGATTTCTTGTATGGTTGGTCAAATGGACGGTTCAGGTTGTTGAAAATTGAACCATGAACCATCCCTTTTATGTTATATGTATTATGATTTCGTTTTAGCCTAAATTTTATTAGTCTCGTTAGGGTTGTGGGAACATTTATCTTTGCATTTAGTAATAAGCATGTAGGAATTGAGTATGAAACATGTATGTTTTGGATTCTAGCAAGTATTGAAAATGAGAAGGTTCATACCAAGTTCCACATTAAATCCAAAATTGGATGAATCTGATATCATTATGGTAAATATTTTATAGATATTTTCTATTCCCAAGGTTAAAAATTGATTGGTGGAGTTCATAATTGTTGAAAGCATGTTTATGAAGAATTCTCCATATAGGTGTTTTTATATTTTTTATGTATTTTTTACATTTTGGTTGTTTTCTTTGAGGGATATATAACTTACCATTGTAAATCAATATTGTATGGACTGATTAAGTATATGCATAATCTTCATTTGAAATAACGAGGTAATAAAATAATAGATAGTTTATTAAAATTAAAATTTATGAATATATTTTTTTATAAAAATTATAATTTTTTATTTATTTAATTTTATGTGTGTGTATTTGAACCTTTTTGGGGGAGGAAACATAAATTTTAATCATAATTTTTTAATTTTAAATGTAATGGATTGAATTGTGTTCACTTATTAAGTCATTTCATTATTAAATATGATATTTAAATGGATTTATAATAACTATTGTGTATAATTGTCATTGATGCCAAAAGTATTCATTAATTACAAAGGATATGATGATGTGGCATGTGTAATGAGGCTAGAAAGACACATGATGGTGTTATGGTGCTATCATGAAGTCAATGTTGCAATCTGACATCATTCTGGAAAAGTATGGCAATTTTGTGAAACTTTGGAAATTGACTAAGTATGGAAAAATTAGTGCAAAGTGCTCTAAGAAAATGCTCTCCATAATTCATAGGTTAAAGAAATGCCTGCCCCATCCTGTCAAGCTATAGCTTGTTGAAGTGGCTATCTGACCATGGTCTCATTTCTCCAAAAGGGTGCTTCATGAAAAATTTATAGGTCTACAAAAACAAGGGTTCAGGCAGTTTTAAGAAATTCTGGAAATCGACTAAGTGTTGGAAAATTGGTCCAAGTGGCCTCAGGAAAATGTCCACCGTAACTCATAAGAGAATGATAAAAAGTATCTGAAAATATCAGGTTATACCTTGTTGAATAGGCTATCTGACCATGGTCTCATTTCTCCAAAAGATTGTTTTATGACAAAGTTAAAAGTTTGCCAAAACAAGGTTTTAGGCATATTTGCACCAGTCCAGTAATATGCCCACCTAGGTCAGAGGAAGATGAGTTTGAAGGTGAAATAAGTATGGTTGTGCTCAGTAAGATGTATTACATCATCTGGTATCATTGGTTGAGGGTTTTGGTGAAAGTAAGAATCCACCTTAGGTGACCTAGGGTTTGGAAACTTTGTCTAAGGGTCAACATAGAAGTTCATAAGGCAATTTGCAAATGCCCACCAAATGTTGTCTTGGTGTCAATAAATTTGTCCAATGCCATGAATCTGTTCTTTGGTGATGTGTCTATCCAATCATGCTTTTAGTTTCCTCCTTGATGGTCACACGTGCAATAAATTAACCTGCCAAACTAAGAAAAATAATGTTTTTCCTATTAAAAATAAATAAAATTTGTTTAAGTGTTAAAAACATAAGGTTAAGGGGCTATTTGGAAATGCTCGCCAGAGATTGTCCTTGTGCTGATAAATTCATCAAATGGCACGAGTTTGTTCCTTGATGATCTAGTCATCTAGTCATGGTCTTAGATTTTTCTTTGGAGGTTACATGTGCGAAATACAAGCCTACCAAATTGAGAAAAGTTTGTCTTTCTGTCTAAATGAAGTCTGAGAGGCCATTGGAAATGCATGCCAGAAGCTGTGGTTGTGCAGATAAATCCATCCAAAGGTGTGGATATGTTCTTTGGAAACTTTTTCATCTATCCATGGTGTCAGTTTCTTCTTTGGTGCTCACACGTGCAAAAAATTGACCTACCAAACTGAAGAAAAACTGTGTTTACACAGTATGTCAATATGCCAGCACTAAGCTTAAATAATATTTGTTAAACAAGTTTTTTATATATCCGCACAAGACAGAGATTTTAATAAGAGATTTCCAAGCCAATTTAAACAAGGATTAAATAAATAAAGAAAAAACACACAAGGTTTGTTATTTAATTAAAATATAGAGTTAATCTTTTTGAAGAGACACGAGTATGAAAAAGTAAGAGTTCAGATTGAAGAGATGCAACGATTGAAGAATGAGATGCACAATATATAAACAAGTTTTTGAAGTGGAAACAAAATGTCTCGGTAGTCTAGGTTGAAGGAGCAGCAAGAACAGGCCGAGACCAATGAAGTGAAGGATTGAATAAATATTGAAGATCTAGAAATCTGATAAAAACAAATAAGGGAGGTTGGGAGGTGCAAGGACAATACGCAAGCCTGTAGGGGGTTGTAGCCTCCTTCCAATTGCTGCTGGTAAACAGGCTGTTGGTGCATCCTTCAATTGTAGCTGAAAATTTGGGTGTTGGTGCATCTAGCAAGTTGGTGCTTGCAAACTATTTGTAAAAATAATTTTGCAGTAATAGAAAGTATTGGTGGTTTTCCCAATTGGGATTCCACGATAAATTTGTGTGTTCTATATTCTTTCTTGATTCTGTTTCAAGTGTGATAAAAAATTAAAAGATAGCCTAATACTGATTCACCCCCCCCCCCCTCTGAGTATTGCTTTATATTCCAACAATTGGTATCAGAGCAGGCTCTTCACTAAAAGTTTAATCACTTGAAGAGAAATATTTTATCACTATGGATCATCAAGTAAAAATGTCCTCCAAGGTTCCAATATTCAATGGAGAAGATTATGCTTTATGGAGCATCAGGATGAGAAGCCATATAATGTCTCTTGGATTAGATGTTTGGATGTCTATAGAAACAGGGTACACCTATCACAAAGCCCCTCCCACATATATTGAAGGAATAAAACTATTTGGAAGAAATGCCAAAGTTGTTAATGCAATCTTGGCTGGATTAGCCAGAACAATCTTTGACAAAGCAATGCATTGCAAGACAACAAAGGAAATCTGGGACAAATTGCAAACCATCTATGAAGGAGAAACCAAGGTAAAAAGGGAAAAACTCCAGACTTTTAAAACCCAATTTGAAAGTCTAAAAATGAAGGAAGAAGAAAAAAAAATTAGAATACTTTGAGAGAATTGATGAAATTGTGAATGCAATTCAAGGGCTAGGAGAAGAATTGGAAGAAAAAGAAATAGTTGAAAAAGTACTAAGATCACTTCCAATGATTTACAGTCCTAAGATTTCCACGCTAGAAGATAGAGAAAATCTTGACAAACTCACCATGGATGAGCTATATATAATTCTTATAGCTTATGAAATGAGGATTGGGCAAGACAATTCTCAAAATAAGGAAGCAGCTTTTAAAGCATCAAAAATAGATAAGAAATCTAAAACAAAATTTCAAGCAGAAGATTCTGATGATGAATAAGCACTTCTAGTTAAAAATATTAAGAGAGGTACTAGCAAGTTCAAAGGGAAATTGCCATTAAAATGTTTTGACTGTGGGGGAACTGGTCACTTTGCTGCCAAATGTCCTTATCCCAAACAAGAAGAAGATGGTGAGTGCCATGATAACTTCAAGAAAAACAAAAAGAAGACATTTTATTCCATGGATGACAGCTGCTCAAATGAGTCTAGTGAAGATGAAGAAATAGAAGTCTTATTCATGGGAGTAGAAAATAAAATCTTTGAAGAAGAAGTAGAAGGTGTGGTAGGTCTTAAAAAGGAACTTGAAAGTGTCATCGAAGAATTAGAAGGAATTATTACTGACTTAAAAACTCAGCTTCAAGAAACCAGAGAGGACAAATACAATCTAGAACAATAGCTCAAGAAACAAGAAGAAAAAATAGAAAAGCTCGAAGCTGAAATAATCTTGCTTAGAAAGAAGACCTATGAAGAATCCTTTCAATACAAATTTAAGAGCAGCTCAAGAACTCTAAATGACATCCTAAGTTGTCAAAGATCATTCAGGAATAAAGCTAGACTAAGTTATGACAAAGGAAAGAAGTTAGAACAATCCCCCATCATGAATAAAGAAGGAAATAAAGAGAGTTATGTTGAAGCACTTATGATACTAGCTGTAAAGGAATACAGTAAAAAATTATCTCACTCTCAAAGCAGGACAGATAATGTGCCAAGTAAACATCAACAACTTTTTTGGGGAAATTGTTATGCCTGTAACAATTTTGGACACGTAGCTAGAAATTGTAAACTAAATGCTCCTATTGGGAAAGGCCTTACATCACAATCTCTGCATAGTAGGAGAAGGAGCTCTTGTTTGGGGACTACATCTTTGTATTAGTTGATTATCTATATTGAGGAAAGCTTTGTTGGGTTTTCAACCCCATGAGGGTTTCCCAGGGTAAATCTTTGTCTATATTGTGATTGTGTTTCTTTCAGTGATCTTGCTTGTAAATTTAGGCTAAACTTAACATGGTATCAGAGCTATCCTGAATAGGACATCTTTCACAAGGTGAAAATAACTTCTCTCCTCCTCTGGTGAAAATTAGGGTTTCTGCAAAAGTTGGAATTTTTGGATTCTAAGAGCATCGCTGGATGCTCCTCCTAAAAATCAAAATTCTGAGCCCTAGATCAAACTTTTTGAGTGAGTAGAACCCTAGGATTTGTCAAACCCTAGTTTGACTTTTGGATCAGAAAACCAGAAAAACTGCGACCCTATGCACCAGTAAACCAGAAAAAGTGTGAACCAGAAACCAGAAAACCTGTTGCAGATGCGAAAGTTACTGGTTAGATTTGAAGGGTGAAAAGTTGAAGTTTCCAGAAGCAGGATACACCAGTCATCTCAATTCAATCAAGCACATCTCCTAGTAAGTTTTTATTCTATCTTTTGAGAAACTTCAAATTCTGTGACATCCTGGATAAGATGGCTCCAAGCACTAAGCTTGAAGACAAGCTAGAGGGTATAAATCATTTCTAGGCATGGAAATATAGGATTGGTCTCATTCTTGAAGAGAATGATCTTGCCCAATATATCAAAGATGAGGTTGCAGAACCTGCAGAAGATGAAGCCAAAGAGAAGTATAAGAAGGACTTGATTAGGGCAAAGAGAACCATTACTGATTCTATCAAGGACCGCTTGATTCCCCAAGTGGCATCCAAGAAGACCCCAAAGGAAATGTATGATTCCCTAGGCATAATGTATGAAGGGAGGAACATCAACAGAAAGATGAATTTGAGAACTCAATTGAAGAATACCAAAATGAATAAAGGAGAATCTATTCAAGATTATTTCACAAGGGTCTCCCAGTTCAAGGAACAACTAGAATCCATTGGAGACACCCTTGATGAAGATGAACTAGTCATGACTGCACTCAATGGTCTCACTAGACCTTGGGAGTCATTCATAGAAACCATGTGTGCAAGAAAATAAAGTATGAAGTTTGATGTAGTATGGGAGGATTGCATTCAAGAAGAGGCTAGGGTAACCAATAGAGAAGCCTTGCTCAAAGAAGATGACCAAGCCTTGGCCACTCACACCAGAAGAAGAATGATTCATTTCAACTCCGTGAAGAATGGGCATAAGAGGTCTCATCCTCCACATAGATTTCAAAAGAAAGAAGGAGTAAGTTCAAAAAGAGACCTCTCCTCAGTTAAATGTTACAATTGTCACAAACCAGGACACTTTGCTAGAAATTGTCCTTCAAGGAAGAAGAAGAATTTTCACAAAAGGCATCATGCACATCTAGCAGAAGATGATAGGGAAGAAGAAGAAGAGGAAAGGCCTAGAAGGAAGAGAGCTAAAGTAGAAGAAGAAGATGTAGAAGAGTATGTTCTATTCTCTGCACTCTCTGGGTCAGTAACACCTGGAGAAGATACATGGCTCATTGATAGTGGTGCTTCAAAGCACATGATAGGACAAAAGAAGACTCTCTCAACTCTGGAAGAAAAGACCTCTCCTCAGAAGGTATCCTTGGAAGATGACTATCAATATCCCATCAAGGTAATTGGTGAAGCAAGCTACAAGCTTGAATCTAGAACTCCATTGAAGATAAAGGAAATCCTATATGTACTAGGGTTGAAGAAGAACTTACTTTCTATCTCAACATTGGATAAAAAAGGTTATAGGGTTGCATTCATAGATGGAAAAGTACTGATGTGGTCTAAAGGAAAATCAATTGAGGATGCAATTGTTATTGGTGAAGAGGAAGGAGGGCTATATAAAATCAAGGGTCATCCAGAAGCTGCCCTTGTTCATGAGGCCACCAGCCCTAGTGAGCTATGGCATAGGAGGCTTGATCACATTAACTACAAAGCATTACCTCATGTGAGAAAGGTAGTTATAGGACTACCAGATTTGAAGATTGATCATAAAGGCACATGTAAAGGATGTGAAAAAGGAAAGAATATCAAGAACCCATTTTCAACGAGTGAGACAAACACTAAAAGTACTTTGGAGTTGATCCATTCAGATGTATGTGGACCAATGCCCTTCACATCCTTAAGTGGATTTGAATATTACCTTACATTCATTGATGACTACTCAAGGAAGAATTGGATATATTTCCTAAAAGGAAAAGATGAAGTCTTTGGGAAGTTCAAAGAATTCAAAGCCTTGATAGAAAACCATTTAGAAAAGAAGATCAAAATACTCAGAACAGATAATGGTGGAGAATACACTTCAAAGGATTTTGAAGTCTTTTGTAAAGAAGCTGGAATCAAGAGGGAACTAACCACTCCCTACAATCCTCAACAAAATGGTGTTGCAGAGAGAAATAATAGAACCATTATGGAAGCAATAAAGACAATGATACATGATCAAGACCTACCTATGTATCTATGGGATGAAGCAGCCAAGACAACAGTCTATGTACAGAATAGACTATCTCATAGTGCTCTTGATTTCAAGACCCCAAAAGAAGTGTTCACAGGAAAGAAGCCTAAGGTAAGTCACCTCAAGATATTTGGATGCCCAGTATACATTCACATTCCAAAAGAAAAAAGAACCAACCTGGATCCTTCTGGGAAGAAAGGAATATTTGTTGGATATTATGAAGCATCCAAATCATTTAGAATATACATCCCAGGATTCCATCATATGGAAATAAGTAGGGATGTGACATTTGATGAAGAGGCAACTCTCAAGAGATCTAGGAAGTGCCAGTATGAAGAAGTATATGAGGAAGTTGCACCTCCCAGAATTACAGAAGTTGCACCCACACCTGAAGATATAACACCTGAAGATCATGACATGATGAAACCACAAGAACCCCCTGCTATAAACATATCAAGAAAGAGAAATCCAGCATGGGAAAGAGACATTATACAAGGAGCAGAAAATTATGGAGCTCCTGAAGGCTCCACTAGAGTGAGAAAGAAACCAAAGACATTCTCTAGCTATATGGCTTTGATGTGCAATCTTGTAGATCAAGAACCAACTAGTTATGAAGAAGCATCTCATAAGAAAGAGTAGGTGGAGGCAATGACAGAGGAGTACCAGTCAATAATGAAGAATGATGTCTGGGATATAGTTCCCAAACCAAAGGACAAGAGTGTGGTATCCTCCAAATGGATATACAAGATAAAGCATACTGCGGATGGTAGCATTGAAAAGTATAAGGCAAGGTTTGTGGCCAGACGATTATCTCAGAAAGAGGGAATTGACTATGAAGAGACATTTGCACCAGTTGCAAGGTGCACTTCCATTAGAACCATCATGGCACTTGCATCCATGATGAAGTGGGAATTACACCAGATGGATGTGAAGACAACTTTCCTGAATGGCGTGATTGAGGAGGAAGTGTACATAGAACAACCACAAGGATTTGAGGTTGAAGATAGAAGAACCCACGTATGCAAACTAAAGAATCCTTTGTATGGGTTGAAACAAGCTCCCAGAGCTTGGTATGGAAGAATTGACAGTTTCTTGACAAGCTTGGGCTTTACCGAAAGTAAAGCTGATCCTAATCTTTATCTCAAAGTTATGGATGATGAACCTGTAATATTATTGCTATATGTGGATGATCTATTTCTGACTGGAAATGAGAAACAGATTATCGAGTGCAAGAAGAAGCTCTCCGCAGAATTTGAAATGAAAGATTTTGGATTGATGCATTACTTCCTAGGTCTAGAAGTATGGTAAGGCCCAGAAGGAATATTTCTCAACTAGGTAAAGTATGCCGTAGAAATCTTGAAAAGATTTGATATGTTGGAATGCAAAGCCATGGCCACACCCATGGATTCCAACTTGAAGATGTTAGCTGATGACTCATCAGAGTTAGTAGATATGACTCTGTACAGACAGATTATTGGGTCACTGATGTATTTGACAAATACCAGGCCAGACATATGCTTTGTTGTGAACACCTTGAGTCGGTATCTGGTAGAACGTAGACGTGTTCACCTGATTGTTGCAAAGCATGTGATGAGGTACCTAAAAGGTACGATAGACTTTTGTCTATGTTATCTTGGAGATCATGACTTCAGTTTGTATGGCTACACAGATGTTGATTGGGAAGGAAGTGTATCAGACAGGAAGAGCACATTGGGAGGATGTTATTGTCTGGGATCTGCCATGATCTTATGGTTTAGAAGGAAGCAGTCTAGTGTGTCTCTCAGCACAGCTGAAGCAGAATATATTGTTGCTTGCTCTGCTAGTTGTGAAGCGATATGGCTTCGAAAGTTTTTATCAGGATTATTTAACTTAGAGATGGACCCCACTGTGATCCTGTGTGACAACCAGAGTTGTATCAAGATGATAGAGAATCCAGTGTTCCATGATAAGTCAAAGCACATAGAGATCCGATATTTTTATATACGGGATATGGTGTAGAAAGGAGCTATCAAGCTCGAGTATGTGAGCACTAACGAACAAGTTGCTGATATATTGAACAAACCTCTATCTCGAGTAAAGTTTTTGAGTATTTTTTAGACAAGATTGGTGTAGTTCAGAAGGACCCTCCTCGAAAGGGGGAGTGATATGGTCGCTGATGATGAGATTTCCTGCATCGACGATAAGGTCGATGATGTGGATACCTGTATTGATGAGAATACTGATGAGGTTACCTATTCTGATGATTAAGTCGATGTGTGGTACTTAGACTTTATCTAAGTGGACGAGAGGACTGCATCGTCCCTAAACAGTTAGTTCAAAATGTACGTGACAGGACTGCATTGTCCTTAGACATGAGAGGTGTTTTAAATGGATCAGGACTGCATCGTCCCTGAACAGTTAGTTCAAAATGTACGTGATGGGATTGCATCGTCCCTAGACATGTTGTGATGTCTTAAATTGATAAGGATTGATCATCATGTAAGTAGATCTAGATTGCATCGTCCGTAGACATGTTGAGGTGTCTTAAATTGATAGGGATTGATCACCCCATAATTGGATCAGGATTGATCATCCTTAGACAATGATCCCATAATTTCGAAAGGAAGGATAGTCTTAAATGATCATCCTTGGATTGTGGTGGGATTGATCATCCCTAGACAGTGATCCCATAATTCTGAAAGGAAGGATAGTCTTAAATATTTATCCTTAGACTAGAATCTCGTAATTCCTAAAGGAAGGATTGTCTAAGATGTGAGTAGTGGACAAGGATCTCGTAATTCCGAAAGGAAGGATTGTCCATGATCCCGTAATTCCAAAAGGAAGGATCACCGGAGTTGATGGACTAGAGTCCCGTAATTCCGAAAGGAAGGACTGTCCATGATCCCGTAATTCCAAAAGGAAGGATCACCAGAGTTGATGGACTAGATTCCCGTAATTCTGAAAGGAAGGATTGTCCATGATCCCGTAATTTCGAAAGGAAGGATCACCAGAGTTGATGGACTAGAATCCCGTAATTCCGAAAGGAAGGATTGTCTATGATCCTGTAATTCCAAAAGGAAGGATCACGTGTATTGTAGAGTATGTTGCGATGATGATACTATTGATTGAGATGATCCAGATGATGATGTTGATCGAGATGATCCAGATGATGATGTTGATCGAGATGATCCAGATAATGATACTGTTGATCGAGATAATGTTGTTGATCGAGATGATCCAGATGATGATGTTGATCGAGATGATCCAGATGATGATTTTGATCGATATGATCCATATATTGATTGAGATAATCCAAATGATGATGTTTTCGATCGAGAAGATCCAGATGATGATATTGCTGTAGTTGTTCGGATGCTGCAGAAGATGAAGACTCAGTACTGAAGATGTTCCAATATTGAAGATTTGAAGATGTTCCAGTAACTAGTTGAGTTACTGATGATGTTAAAGAAAGATTCCAATGATTTATAGATGTATCATGTATCATGTAGTTGATGACTCCTTGCTCCTGCAAATGTTGTTATAGTATCCTTCTCGTTAAGGGGGAGTGTTGAGATATTGTAACTTCTAAGAATATTATATTTGTACTTTAATATTCCGGAGATGTTTCATTCGTCCTTGGATACCCTATTGTACATCTGGAGATGTTTATTCCTCCGAGAGAATGTGGTAACTAGGGTTATTAGATCTCCCATGTGGGGTCGGCCCTGAGTTAGTTGTTTAGGGGTTATTAGACTCTCTTAGGAGAGGTCGGCCAAGTTAGGGTGAAAAGTCAATTAGAAGATGAGTATAAGTAGAGGAGTTTTGTTCCTCACTTATCACTCATTCACTCACTTGTGTATTGCGCATAGGAGAGAGAGAGATCTTCATAGGAGGAGAAGGAGCTCTTGTTTGGGGACTACATATTTGTATTGATTGATTATCTATATTGAGGAAATCTTTGCTAGGTTTTCTACCCCATGAGGGTTTCCCAAGGTAAATCTTTGTCTATCTTTTGATTGTGTTTCTTTCAGTGATCTTGCTTGTAAATTAGGGCTAAACTTAACACATATCCTCTAAAATAATTGGGAAAGGTACAGTGGCTCTTAGAGACAAAATGAAAGTTGAAAATGTCTTACTTGTAAAAAACTTAAAACCAAATCTTTTAAGTGTAAGCCAAACATGTGATCAAGGATACATATGTATATTCGATTCCAAAAAGTGTGAAATTAGAAAAAAGGATCCAGGAAAAATTGTTGGGACTATTGTGAGAAATCCAAGCAATGTGTATATTCTAGAAAATGAAGAACAATGTCATATGTTTCAAATTGATGAAAGTTTACTATGGCATAGAAGGATGGGACATTTGAACTTTGACAATCTTGTAAAATTTAGTAAGAAAGGAGCTATAATAAATTTACCAAAGATCGTAAAACCACCAAAACATGTTTGTAGACACTGTCTTCATGGGAAGCAAACAAGAACAAGCTACAAGGTCAAAGAGAATACAACCTCTCATCCATTAGAGATAATTCACACTGATCTTTGTGGGCCTACAAGGACTAAAATCCTTCAAGGTGAATATTAATTCATGTTATTAATTGATGATTATTCTAGGATGACTTGGGTGGCATTTCTTAAAGAAAAATAAGAATCTTTCATGAAGTTCAAATCCTACAAAGCACTTGTTGAAAATGAAGCAAATATCAAGATTAAATGTCTAAGATCAGACAATGTTGGTGAGTTCACCTCAAATGAATTCAATGAGTTTTGTGAAAATCATGGAATCAAAAGGCAATTTTCAGCCCCCAAAACTCCTCAACAAAATGGAGTGGCCGAGAGGAAAAACAGGATTGTTCAAGAAGCAGCTAGAACTATGCTAAATGAAGAAAAACTTCCTGATGATTATTGGAGAGAAGCAATATATACAATTGTCTATATACAAAACAGAGGACAACTCAGAGTAAATAGTGACAAAACTCCTTATGAGCTATGGTTTGGAAGACCAGCTACAGTTAAATACTTTAGAGCTTTTGGAAGTAAGTGCTACATAAAAAGAGATGATGATAATCTAGGAAAGTTTGACTCTAGAACAAATGAAGGCATATTTATTGGATATTCTTCTGCCAAAAGAGTATACATATGTTATAATCTAAGGTTGCACAAGATCATAGAAAGTGAAAATGTAACCATAGATGATACTAAACCAAGAAGGATACAAATCCAAAAAAATGTGGATGTTGAAGAAACTGATGATGAAATAGATGATGAAGAAAAAGAAGGAAGTTCACAATAAGAAGATACACTTAAAAAGGAAGAAGAAGAAAAAGAAGAGAATGAATACTCTCTTGGATCAGCCACAAAACACCATCCAGACGAGTTCAAAAGAATCATCCTGAAATTCAAATTATTGGTGACAAAAATTCGGGAGTTCAAACAAGGAGAAAATTGTTTTTTGATGAAGAACAAGCACTGCTTTCGAAAGTAGAACCTAAAAACTTTAAAGAAGATTTCAAAAGTGAGGATTGGATCAATGCTATGAATGATGAACTTGATCAAATAGAAAAGATCCAAACTTGGGAACTTGTCCCAAGACCTAAGGACATGAATGTCATTGGGACCAAATGGATTTTTAAAAACAAGTTCAATGAGGATGGTCATGTGATAAGAAACAAGGCCATATAAGTATGCAAAGGATATGCTCAAGTAGAAGGTTTTGATTTTGAAGAGACTTTTGCACCTGTGGCAAGACTTGAAGCCATTAGAATGTTCCTAGCTTTTTCATGCTACAAGGACTTCAAAGTTTATCAAATGGATGTAAAATCTGCATTTCTTAATGGAGAACTTGAAGAAGAAGTATATGTAGAGCATCCTGAAGGTTTTCTCTTATCAGAAAATAGAGATTATGTTTCCAAACTTAATAAGGCACTCTATGGTCTTAAACAAGCGCCAAGAGCATGGTTCTAAAGACTTGACAAGTATTTAAAACAGCAAGGATTTAAAAGAGGGGCTACTAACAGTAATTTGTACATAAAGTTTGAAAACAAAAATATGATCATTGTTGTAGTGTATGTAGATGATATCATATTTGGAAGTGATCTACAAATTTTGACTGTAAACTTGCTTCAGAAATGAAGAAGGAATTTGAAATGTCAATTTTGGGGGAACTAACATTCTTTCTAGGTTTACAAGTATCTCAATCAAAAAAAGGGATCTTCATCTCTCAAACTAAGTATATCAAGGAGATGTTGAAAAAATTCAAAATGGAAGAATCCAAACCTGTTAGTACTCCTGTGGCTACTGGTTGTAAATTGAGAAAAGATGATGAATCCTTAGAAGTATATCATACTATGTATAGTTCAATGATTGGTATTTTATTATATGTAACAGCCACAAGACCATATGTAATGCAGGTTGTAGGTTTGATTTCCAGATTTCAGTCAGCCCCAAAAGAAACACATGTGGCTGTAGTAAAAAGAATTCTTAGATATCTAAAAGGTACTATGGATTATGGACTATGGTATCCAAAAAACAATAATTTCACTCTAAAAGCATTCATTGATGCATATTGGGCAAGAAGTATTGATGACAGAAAAAGCACTAGTGGAGCAGCATTTTACTTAGGAAATTGCTTGGTGTCATGGCTAAGCAAAAAGCAGTCTTCCATTTCACTATCTACAGCAGAAGCTGAGTATATTGTTGTTGCATCATGTTGTACACAAGTCATTTGGATGAAGAAAACATTGGAATATTTACTTGTAAAATATGAAGATACCACAGTTATATATTGTGACAATACAAGTGCAATAAACATATCCAAAAATCCTGTCATGCACTCCAAGACAAAACATATTCCAATCAAACATCATTTTTTAAGAGAGAAAGTGTCACAAAAGATTGTCAAACTGGAGTATGTTGATACAAAGGAACAAATAGGTGATATTTTTACTAAACCACTACCTAGAGAGTCATTTTCTTATCTCAGGCAAAAACTGGGAGTTATCTCTCTTCATTAAAATAAAATCAAGATTATAACCCTGTCACAAAAGGGACATAGTTGAAAGGGGGAGAAATAGTGACAGGGGGGATTTATGAATATTTTTCATTAATGTCAAAAAGGGGGAGAGAAAAAAAAAGAAATTGAAGTTGTTGTCATCAATGACAAAGGGGGAGAATGTTGAGTATAATTGTCATTGATGCCAAAAGTATTCATTAATGACAAAGGATATGATGACATGTCATGTATGATGATGTGGCATGTGTAATGAGACTGGAAAGACACATGATGGTGTTCTGGTGCTATCATGAAGTCAATGTTGCAATCTAACATCATTATGGAAAAGTATGGCAATTTTGTGAAACTTTGGAAATTGACTAAGTATAGAAAAATTAGTCCAAACTGCTCTAAGAAAATGCCCACCATAATTCATAGGTTAAAGAAATTTCTCTCCCCATCCTGTCAGGATATAGCTTGTTGAAGTGGAAATCTGACCATGATCTCATTTCTCCAAAACAGTGCTTCATGACAAAGTTATAGGTCTTCCAAAACAAGGGTTCACGCAGTTTTAAGAAATTCTGGAAATTGACTAAGTGTTGGAAAATTGGTCCAAGTGGCCTCAGGAAAATGCACGACGTACCTCATAAGAGAATGATAAAAAGTATCTGAAAATATCAGGCTATACCTTGTTGAATAGACTATCTAACCATGGTCTTATTTCTTCAAAAGAGTGTTTTATGACAAAGTTATAAGTCTGCCAAAACAGGGTTTTAGGAAGATTTGCACCAGTCCAGTAATATGCCCGCCTAGGTCAGAGGAAGATGAGTTTGAAGGTGAAATCAGTTTGGTTGTGCTCAGTAATATGTATTACATCATCTGGTATCATTGGTTCAGGGTTTTGGTGAAAGTAAGAATCCACCTTAGTTGACCTAGGGTTTGGAAACTTTGTCTAAGGGTCAACACAGAAGTTCACAAGGCCATTTGCAAATGCCCACCAAATGTTGTCTTGGTGTCAATAAATTTGTCCAATGCCATGAGTCTGTTCTTTGGTGATGTATCTATCCAATCATGCTTTTAGTTTCCTCCCTGATGGTCACATGTGCAAGAAATTAACCTGCCAAATTGAGAAAAATCATGTTTTTCCTATTAAAAATAAATGAAATTTGTCTGTGTTAAAAACAGAAGGTTAAGGGGATATTTGGAAATTCCCTCCAGAGATTGTCCTTGTGCTGATAAATTCATCAGATGGCATGGGTTTGTTCCTTGATGATCTAGTCATCTAGTCACGGTCTCAGATTTTTCTCTGGAGGTTACACGTGCGAAATACAAGTCTGCCAAATTGAGAAAAAGTTTGTCTTTCTATCTAAATGAAGTCTGAGAGGCCATGCCATTGGAAATGAATTCCAGAAGTTGTGGTTGTGCATATAAATCCATCCAAAGGTGTGGATCTGTTCTTTGGCAACTTGTCCATCTAGCCATGGTCTTAGTTTCTTCTTTGGTGCTCACACGTGCAAAAAATTGAATTGCCAAACTGAAGAAAAACTATGTTTACACAATATGTGAGTATGCCAGCGCTAAGCTTAAATAATATTTGTTAAACAAGTTTTTCAAATATCGGCACAAGACAGAGATTTTAATAAGAGATTTCCCAGCCAATTTAAACAAGGATTAAATAAATAAAGACAAAACACACAAGGTTTGTTATTTAATTAAAAAACAGAGTTAATCTTTTTGAAGAGACATGAGTATGAAAAAGTACGAGTTCATATTGAAGAGATGCAACGATTGAAGAATGAGATGCATAATATATAAAAAGGTTTTTGAAGTGGAAAGAAAATGTCTCGGTAGTCTAGGTTGAAGGAGCAGCAAGAACAGGCCGAGACCAATGAAGTGAAGGATTGAAGAAATATTGAAGATCTAGAAATCTGATAAAAACAAATAAGGGAGGTTGGGATGTGCAAGGACAGGCTTCAATCCTATAGGGGGTTGTAGCCTCCTTCCAGTTGCTGCTGGTAAACTGGGTGTTGGTGCATCCTTCAGCTGTAGCTGAAAATTTGGGTGTTGGTGCATCCAGCAAGTTGGTGCTTGCAAACTATTTGTAAATATAATTTTGCAGTAATAGAAAGTATTGGTGGTTTTCCCAATTGGGATTCCACGATAAATTTGTGTGTTCTATCTTCTTTGTTGATTTTGTTTCAAGTGTGATAAAAATTTAAAAGATAGCCTAATACTAATCCACCCCCCCCCCCTCTCAGTATTTTTTGATATTCCAACAATAACTTGGTAAACTGTCTATCAAATTTCAATGAAAAAAATATATATATAAAAATAATTGTCTTGTATAAAATAAATAAATAAAAAGTTATTTTTTTTGGAATGATGAATGCTCTATTATATTATTTAAGTTTAACATTTGATGAAGTGATATGATATTAAGAAACTATATATAAATACCAACATCTCATATGACAAATTTAAAATGAGAGAGAGGGGATTGGGAGCTACCAATGGATGCTCCTACATTATATTTCTATGATATATCTAGTATAATCGATGGAAGCAACATTTCATCAAAGTAAATGCACTAAAAAATAATGTAATTTATCAATGTAACTATGGTGGATTCTCACAAAATGAAGTGAGTTAACTATGAAATTAAAAAAATGTCACAACTTATAAATGTATAAACGTAGGTGATATGAAATGGATCACTACATAAGTTTTGATCTACCAATATTTATTCTATTTATTCTATGACGCCAATACTTTCTTCCTTGAATTACCGAGTGAATCCGTTGTGATCAGTTATTGATGCTTTCTCCAAGCATGAAATCATTACTATCTATGTTGTAGTTAATGTTCTTCCATAGTGGATGTACAACATCCTTGTTGACCTAGCTCTTGGTTCGATTATGCACCATGTTTCTCATGCGGGGTTTTTGGGTTATTGACAGCATCGAGTGCTTGTAAATATGGCATGTGAGTGTGACCAGAGGATCTATGCCAAGTTTTCCCTTATGAACAAGAGAGTCTTCTTCTTCATAGACTCAAATGAAAATCTGCATCAGAAATTGCTTGGTCGAATTTTTTTTATATTTTTTTATTAAAATTTTATTACCAATAATAGGGTTTCTCATCGTAACAATAAGGTCGATGAATAAGCTATCTAATCTTAGCCCATTCATACCAAGTGATTGAGAAAAGAAATGCATCAATGCGTTGATGAAGGAATCTCTTGCAACATAGAAAAATTCACACCATTAGTGCTAGAGGAGCATCACGATGGGTATGCACACTGTGGAATCCAGGAAAGCTAACTTGTGTTCTATGTGAAGTAAGAATGTATATTTCTATTAGACTCTTTCTAGTCCTTTAATTCTATTCTTGATAGAATATGAGTGGAGGTCATGGCTACATAGCCGACGACCTGTAGGCCTACGTAACCATGGTTGTCGCGGCCTCTGTTACATAATTTATGCATCTCATTTACTGCATACCCTTTGCATATTTTTTTAAAGAAAATATAAATGGAATTTTTCATACGCCCGCTAATGATAATTGCTAATCGACGAGGTTTCTTGAACAGATGTGAAGATTAACAAGCAAGGGGTGAGCCCTAACATTGTTGCTCACATGCTATTTTACATAGAAAATTGTTCTTGATATGGGGTTGGTTGTCTTCTTTCCCTTTTTCAAAGAAAATTTAACATGTTAAAAAAAGTTTGGCATTTTTTTCATTAGAACTTATCCTAGAAAATATAATGAATTTTCATACCAAATAATATTTATCCAATATATTTATAAAGAAGGAAAACATTCATGCAATAGTTTGTCCTCAATTGTCTAGGAATTCGCTTAAAAATTTTGACCGTTTACCATTCTAGAATCTACCCACTATTATGGATATCTTACAACTACAACATGTAACGAGTCCATGGATGGCTGCATTTTATTTTCTTAGGTGGTACAAATTACTTACTAATATTGTGTACCTATTCCTCGGAGCATATGTTATTGTTGTGTTTGGCTATCTAATGGGGGCTAAACGATTATGAATAGTCTGAAGTGATACTCCTTGCATTGTAATTTCAATGTCTTGCTTGAGATGGATTCAAATATCTTAAACTTTACCCTTTAAATTTAACTTAAAATTTAATAAAAACTCAAGCTGTGGCATTTTAATGTGGACATGATACCTATCAAACACGATATTCAAATCATTAAAATTTTATAGATTGGCAAAATGAAATGTAGGAGATGGACCAATATGAAGAAAATTTAAATCTATCAATTAAATAAAGATTATGAAGTTAATAAGTTCATGTTACGAAGTTAATAAGTTATAGCGATAAAATAGTTTTTGTTCCAGATATTGAATATTAGCTTATATAAACTTATCAATGAATTTAAATTCCAAATAAAATTTTCATTGTGCATCATTGCTACCAATTTCCACACATTTAATATTTTTTCACACTTTTAATTCTTTAAGAAAATTAACCACAACTACATGAATCTTTGGCGATGAGAACTCAAGTTCAAAGGTTCTTGGTATATTTTACAAATCTTGCTAAGAAGGCATGTTCAAATTGAATTTCACATAGATGGATATCCTAGCCTGTCTGTGGTAATGCTCGTTATGGTCTGATTTAATTCAGAACTTCCATCTTCCCAAGTTCACATAGCTAAATTTCCAAATACTAAGAAACCATCTACTTTGTTTTTCAACTAAACGTGCAATTTGAAGAGCCAACATGATGCAATAATTAGTCTTTACAAAGTAAATCAAATAAGCTGAAAAATATCAAATGTGGCATGTTAAGGTGGCAACACTAATTGCATAATAATCTAAACTTGAAATTTTCACAGCTTTACAAATTCAATGGCAGGGGCATACAAGGGGCATGCATTATGGACATGAATTATGCCTTGGATATGTTATATAAAATAGACCACATGGTTACTGATAGGTTTGTACATAAATATTATAGATAAATTCTCAAGAGCAATCACTACCTAGCCCGAAGGTCAAGGTTACAATCATAGTAAGGATGGTGAGTAATAAGAGGGGTAAAATTGAGACCACCGTGACAAAGACAATGGCGACATCATTATATATTTGATCATGACTATTATAGCTCCTTATGACTATTATATTGAATGCAACTTTGTCAATTCTCTATATTGAACTAAGGCACGGTCAATGATTCAAATCAAAGAATATATAACCAATAGAAATCCCAGGATTTGTTGTTAAACTTAGGTTTTTGTTCTCCAGTGACATGTAAAAGTATTATATGATTTTAAAGGTCAGAAAATTGAAATGAACCAAAACATTAAAATTAATATAGACTATGAAGTTTCTCTTTAAATATGACCTTTAGCAAAACTATAAGAATGCAAATAATTTCTTCTTCACATCCACTTAAATACATTGTTTCTATATAAAATGCAATGAACCTCACATAAAAATCCCTTCAGATTTGATACAGAAATTTTGTGCCAACTACAACTTCTATTTTTGTTTGTCATTGTGTGCATTATGCTAAAATATGTGTATGAAGAAGCTGCTTCTATTAAGGTTTCCATCATTGTGATGTACAAAATATATAAGAAAGTTCTCTCTATGTGGACACAATTTGCAAATCTACATCATTGGAATCCATCACTAACATTTCATACACATGTCATTTATCATAATCACCTGAATCATTCTTGGTAGAACTGAGTCTATGGCTCAACTCTTACAAGTGCAAATTAAATTAAATTGATCAATATGAAATTGAAAAGCACAAGTTTTTTTTATGAATTTGTGTATATTGCAAGGGTCCCAGTATGATAGACGCAAAGGATAATCAAAGGACATAAAAACACTCTGTGGTTATTGGCTAATTGAGGAGTTAGTATATCACTTATCAATTATGGATTAGATTTTTTATTCATTAAAAATTAGCATTGTGTTTGCAAAGGTTCTTCCTCACCATTTTTTGAGGCTTGACTTTTGCTTAGGGACTCAATGAGTTAGTGCGGAATTATACATAAGAGACAATTACGATGTGCCTTTGTAGTCTATTTTAGTATGGAAGAATTCTCTTTGTTGTTGAAAGGTGGGAAAAGAATGGCTAGTCATAATTGGTTAGGCATTGTTGATAGTAGTCCCTTCCCTAGAAAACAAAAACTATCACATGATAATGTTCAATACGCATTTGACAAAAATAAACTAGTACATGATAAAATTTAATTACAACTTGGCAATAAGAATTGAAATTTTATGTTAATCTTACTTAACACCTATTGCTAAAGCAGTTTCTATTTATCTTTCTCACAAGAACAGGTGGCAATGTCGGGGACATTGCCACCTCGCGGCTCTTGTTATACAATGCATCAAGAGGTGCTTTAAAGTTTAGTATGGGGAAGTGAAGAAAAATAAATAAATAAAGTATTGGCTCAATTTTAAATTTTATACAAAAAATTAAAAATTAAAACCAGCATAGATTCATCTTAATCTAGGATCGAGAGGATATCTAATGTGATTATTCTTACTTAACCCTATTTCACTTATTTTTGAAATATGAATTTAAATGTTTAAAAAAGAATACTAAAATAAAAATTAATAACTAATAATAATTTTAAAAAAAATATTTTAAAAAAAATCAATTACATTTGCAAAGCATTGTAATTGCTAAAGTTTTCAATGATGTACATACCCTACCCCCCTTTGGATTTAAAGCTATGACATTATAGTTGTTTGAAATAATGAGATTAATGATATTTCACTCTTTATATTTTTTTATTCCAATATGGAAATTAAAAATATATATATTTATAAGTTAAATATATATATATATATTATTTTTGATAAAATTCGAAAGGGTAGTTTGTGTGTGTGTGTGTATTTTGATGGAACAGATCATGGAATCTCGTTCAGTCGCCTAGGGTCACCGAGAAACAAGCAGAGCTAACCATCGACCACATAAGCACCCGATAAACCAAGCAAACCCAATGGGAATGGATCTCGTGACATATCGAGTCTGCTCACAGAGACATTCAAGCAACCAACCAATCAAGTTATGAGACGAGTGCTTTTTTTATGTTTCATTTTAGTTGGTTATCTATGTTATTCACATTTAAACACATTGAGATAATAATTATTGTTTACGGTTGTTAAAGAAATGTAATTGTGGAAGATATTCTAAATGTATTTGTTTATTATATTATTGTTATTCCTCCTCCAAGAGATGTCATTGATGTAATTGATAATGTAAGAGTCATTGAAAGAGTCAATGTAAACCCTAGGAGTTGTGTCGACCTAGAAGAATCCAAATAAAATTAAAATTAAAAAAAAAAATTATGTATTTGACAAGTCGGCCCTGTTGAAGAAAAAGTCACCCCAATTTAACAATATAAATAGAGAGGTTGAGTTTTTCATTTGAATCACTCACTCATTTGTGCAAGTTCGCATAAGAAGAATAAAGAAGTTCGTTGGAGAGGAGAAGAAGTTGTTTTTGTCTTAGGGCTTTATCTTGTATTAGTGAATTCTATATTGAGGAAGTTTTGCCAGGTTTTTCTCCCTTGTGGTTTCCCCAAGAGAAATATTGTGTTCTTTGTGTTTGATGTGCTTGTCTTTCTTTTAGTGATTATATTGTTTAATGTTATTATGTTAAACAAGTAAAAACTTAACATGGTATCAGAGCAGGCCTAAAAGAAAACATTGTGCAGCTGCAGAAACTAGGGTTTCTTGTTTCGGGAGCTCTCTCCACAATTTAGTTGAAAAAGAGGGTGCATCTAACTCACCTCACTAGGGCGCATTTTTCTGTCGAAGCATAATTCAATTCCAATAATTTTCATTTATGGGTCCACCACTACAGCCCGGAGAACTAGGGCATCACGTTTTTGGAAAATCTGCTCATATATTTGGGAGAAAGAATACATTGCTCAACTTGCCTTAGGGAGGCGCATATTTTCCTCCAATTAGTTTCCCAAGATCCGGAAGTTGAAAAATCAAGGTTTCTCTATCAAACCCTAGGTCAAGGTAGAAGTAGTTTTCAAAAGGACAACTTTACTGGTAAGTATTATCTCTATTCGATTTCCATTTGAGGTTCTCATATTATCAAAATGACAAACACTACCAAGATTGATGAGAAGCTTGAAGGAGTTGATAACTTCAGGGCATGGAAATATAGATTCATGCTCATTCTTGAAGAACATGACTTAGAGGGCTTCATAAAGGAAGAAGTTGCGGAACCAGAAGGAGATGAGGCCAAAGAAAAACACAAGAAGAATATGATCAAGGCTAAGAGGATCATAGGTGACTCTATAAAATATCACTTGATTCCTCAAGTGTCCTCAAAGAAGAATCCAAAAGAAATGTTTGATGCATTGACCAATATTTGAAGGAAAGAACATCAATAGAAAGATGACCTTGAGAAATCAACTCAAGCGTGTGAAGATTCAGAAGTCAGAGACCATGCAGTCATATTTCACTAGAGTATCTCAAATCAAAGAACAATTAGAAGCCATCGGAGACATGATAGAAGAAGCAAAGGTTGTGATGACCATCTTGAATGGTCTCCCAAGGGATTGGGAACCTTTCGTTCATGGCATATGCTCTAGAAAGAAATTGATCAAGTTCAAACAACTATGGGAAGAGTGTGTGCAAGAAGAAGAAAGGATAACAGTAAGAGAAGAGAAGCTAAATGATAATGAAGATCCGAGATTTGGAAGCCCGTGCAAAAGGAAGAAACAAAAGGAAGAATAATGTACATTCTCATGACCACTCTCCTACAAGATCTCAAATATTTCAAAGGAACAAAAGGGTCAAGAAAGACTTCTCCTCCTTTGAATGTTTCTCTTGTCACAAGATGGGACACATTGTAAGCAATTGTCCTCTCAAAGATGAACAATTCAAGAAGCAGAAGAAAATATTGCATGCCCATACAGTCGAGGACAATAAACATGATGATGAAAAGAAGACCAGAGAAGACGAAATTCCAGTGAAGAATATGTTCTAATTTCAGCCCTCACTAGTTCAGTGTCTCATGGAAGTGACACTTGGTTAGTAGACGATAGAGCCTCCAAACACATGATAGGTTACAAATATTCTCTCTCACATATCGTGCATAAATATTCTCCACACAAAGTGAAGCTTGGAGACGATTACCAATATCCTATCAAAGGAATGGGAGAGGCCTCTTACAAGTTGAACTCTGGAAATTCCATGAAGATGAAGGAAGTCCTATATGTCCTAGGTTTGAAAAAGAATCTTCTTTCTATCTCAACTTTAGATAAGAAAGGTATTAGAGTTGCCTTTGTAGATGGTGAATTTCTCATGTGGCCAAAAGGAAAGACAATAAATGATGCAGTTGTTATTGGAATTGAAGAAGGAGGACTCTATAAATTAAAGGGACATGCAGATTCAACTATAATGGCTAGTACCATGAATCCTTGTGAATTATGGCATAGAATACTAGCTCATGCACACTACAAAGCATTACCAATAGTGAGCAAAGTAGTGACTAGATTACCAGAAATCTAGGTTAATCATGAAGGAGTGTGCACAAGGAAAGAGTACAAAGAATTCATCTCCAAGCAGTGATAACAAAGCAAAAGGCATATTGGACATTGAGCATTCAAACATTTGTGGACCAATGTCGACTACTTCCTTAAGCGAGTATGTTTCTTATGTTTCTTTTATTGATGATTATTCCCGCAAAACATGGATTTATTTATTAAAGAATAAAAGTGAAGTATTTGAAAAGTTTAAGGAGTTTAAGGCTCTTGTGGAAAACCTCTCTGAAAAGAAGATCAAGATATTAAGGTCAGATAATGGAGGAGAATATACTTCAGGTGTTTTCAAATAATTATGTAAATAAGCAGGATTAAGAGGGAGCTTATCATCCCTTATAATCCACAAAAAATGGTGTAGCTGAAAGAAAGAATAGATCTATCATGGAAGCAGTAAAGGCCACGATCCATGATCAAGATCTACCCATGCATCTATGGGATGAAGTAGCTAGAACCGCAGTCTATGTGCATAGTAGAATTTCCCACGGTGCTCTTGGGAACAAGAATCCAGAAGAGATGTTTACCGGTGAGAAGCCTAAAGTCAGTCATCTGAATATATTTGGTTGTCCAATATTCATACACATTCCCAAAGAGAAGAGATCAAAGTTGGAACATTCAGGAAGGAAGGGAAAATTTGTGGGTTTCAGTGAGCAATCAAAGGCTTACCATATATACATCCCAGGATACCGTCAAATTGAACTTAGTAGAGATGTTACATTTAATGAGGATACAAATTTCTACAAGTATAACAAGACTCATGAGGATGAAGAGGAGCATGAAGATCCTAGAGTTATAGAAACTAACAATGCACCAGAAAGAAATGTTGAAGAAGAGCACATGCCAAAAAATCATGACATGACAGAACCTTAAATACCTGAGTAGCCACCTCATGAGATAATTCCACGAAAGAGAAGACCAGCTTAGGCACAAGAAATAATCCAAGAAGCGGAAAAATATGGTGCTCCAAAAGGAACAAGCAGAGAAAGCAAGAAACCAAGGCCATACTCCAGTTATGTAGCCTTGATGTGTAAACTAGTTGAAAAAGAACCCATATGTTTATAAGAAGAAGAAAAGAAGAAGGAATGGCTAGATGCCATGATTGAAGGAAAAAAATCCATCATAAAGAATGATGTTTGGGATTTGGTACCAAGACCGAAGGACAAGTTAGTAGTATCATCAAAATTCATTTTCAAAACAAAACATTCAACAGATGGAAGCATTGAAAAGTACAAGGCAAGATTCATAGCTCGGGGGTTCTCCCAAAAGGAATGAATTGATTATGAAGAGACTTTTTCTCATGTGGCTAGATATACTTTAATTAGAACCATCCTTGCCTTGGTAGCTAAGATGAAATGGAAGTTACATCAAATGGATGTAAAGACAACTTTCCCGAATGGAAAGATAGAAGAGGAAGTATACATTGAGCAACCAGAAGGATTTGAAACTGATGACAGAAAAACACATGTATGTAAATTAAAGAAGGAATCATATGGGTTGAAGAAAGCACCCAGAGCATGGTATGGAAGAATTGATGGTTTCCTGATGTGCTTGGGCTTTGCCAAGAGTAAGGAAGATTCCAACCTTTATTATAAACTTATAGATGATGAACCTATGATATTATTGTTGTATGTGGATGATCTATTTTTGACAAAAGAAGACAATCCCATCATTAAATATAAGAAGAAGCTTGCTGCAGAATTTGAGATGAAGGACCTTGGAATGATGCACTATTTTCTAGGTCTTGAGGTGTGGCAATTTCCAGATGAGATTTTCCTAAATCAAGGAAAATATGTTGTTGAGATCCTAAAGAGATTTGGGATGTTGGGCTGTAAGTCCATGCCTACTCCAATGGTGACAAACTTGAAGCTCTTGATTGATTCTTTATTAGAAACAGTAGATGTTACATTGTATAGACAGATTATTGGCTCATTAATGTATTTGACCAACACTAGACCAAATATATGTTTTGATGTGATCACCTTAAGCCAGTATATGGTAGAGCCTAGACATGTTCACCTTGTTGCAGCAAAACATGTGATGAGGTACCTAAAGGGTACGTTATATTATGGAATCAGATAGTGAGTTCAGATTGTATGGGTATACAGACCCATATTGGGTTGGAAGTGCTGAAGACAGAAAGAGCACTTCAGGATTTTTTTTTAGTTTGGGATCAGGTATGATCTCGTGGCTCAATAGAAATCAACCCTGTGTTTCTCTCAATACAGCAGAAGCTTAATGCATCGCACCATGTTCAGCTTGTAGTGAATAAGTTTGGCTTCAAAAGATGTTGGCATGATTGTTTGATGCAGAGATAAATGTGACTGATATTCTTTGCGATAATCAGAGTTGTATCAAGATGTCATAGAACCCGGAGTTTTATGATAAATCGAAGCATATCGAAATCAAGTATCACTACATCCAAGATATGGTGCATAAGGGAGCTATAAAGCTCAAGTATGTTCCTACATAGGAACAAGTTGCTGATGTATTGAATAAGCCTTTGTCTCGCGTAAATTTTGAATACTTTCGAGACAAGCTTAGTGTGGTCTGAAAGGACCTCCTTCGAAAGAAAGAGTGATGATGATGGGTTCGAAAGGACCTCCCTCGAAAGAGGGAGTAGTTTCCTGGAGCCTTGGTGTGGAAGCGCGGTCTAGGATTGGTAAGTTAGCCTGACAAAGCCTGGTTGATCCAAAAGGATTGGTATGTCAGTCTGGATAGATCCTCGGGGGATTGGTATGTCTGGCTAGGCTTGTTTGGTTCGAAAGGATTAGTAAGCCAGAAAAGGCATGTTTGGTCCCCAGGTAGATTGGTATGTCTGACTAGGCTTGTTTGGTTTGAAAGGATTAGTAAGTTAGCATCATCTACCAGAGTGCCCACCACAGTGCATATTCCAGATGATGATGATGTTGTTCCAACATTTACATGTTGATGATGTTGTTCCAATGTTTATATACTGATGGTTGATGATGTTGTTCCAACATTTACATTATGATGATGTTGTTCCAGCATTTACATTTTGATGATGTTGTTCCAGTATTTATATATTGATGATGAGGATGTTGTTCCAACATTTACATGTTGATGATGTTGTTCCAGTATTTATGTACTAATGATGATGATGTTGTTCCATCATTTACGTGCTGATGATGTTGTTCCAGTATTTACTTACTGATGATTGATGCTTTTGTTGATTCCGGTATTTATATATTGATGTTGATGTTGTTGTTGATTTCAGCATTTATGTATTGATGATTGATGATGTTATTGATGTTGTTGTTCCAGTATTTACATATTGATGATGATGATGATGTTGGTGTTGTTGTTCTAGCAGTTCCTTGCTAGATTATGATGATGATGTTGTTCCAGCAGTTCCTTGTTGATGATGATGATGATGATGTTTCAGTAGTTCCTTTTTTATGATGATGTTGATAATGCTCCAGCTGATGATGATGTTCCAGCAGTCCCATGATGATGTTGATGATGATGATGTTCCAGCGGTTCCTTGTTGACGATGATGTTGATGATGACGATGATGTTGATGGTGCCCCAGACATATGATGATGTTCCAAAAAATTCCTATGACATACAGAGTTTCACCAATTCAGTTGTACAGTTGTTGATGTTGATGTTGATTCATGTAGAATACCTTCCTATTTAAGAGGGGGTGTTAAATAAATGTAACTGCGGGAGATATTGTTAATGTATTTGTTTATTATATTATTGTTTTTCCTCCTTCGGTAGATGTCATTGATGTAATTGATAATGTAAGATTCATTGAAAGAGTCAATGTAAACCCTAGGAGTTGTGTCGGCCTAGAAGAATCCAAAAATATATATATATATATTATGTATTTGACAATTTGACCCAGTCAGTTAGGTCAAGTCGGCCATGTTGGGGAAAAAGTCACCCCAACTGAACAATATAAATAGATAGGTCAAGTTTTTCATTTGAATCACTCACTCACTTGTGCAAGTTCGCATAAGAAGAAGAGAGACGTTTGTTGGAGAGGAGAAGAAGTTGTTTTTGTCTTGGGGATTTATCTTCTATTGGAGAATTCTATATTGAGGAAGTTTTGTCAAGGTTTTCTCCCTTGTGGTTTCCCCAAGATAAATCTTGTGTTCTTTGTGTTTGTTGTGCTTGTCTTTCTTTCAGTGATTATATTGTTTAATGTTATTATGCTAAACAAGTAAAAACTTAACAATGGTTGTTACGTATGGTTGATGATTTCTTTTCTTTGTAAGGTTATGTTCAACTCACGTAATCAAGGAAAGGAATTGTTTATTGTTTTGTGCAAGTTGGACTAAGTTTAATACCAACAATGTGGGGCCATTATGCGAGATCAAACATATATTGCAAGGAGAAGGAATACCACTAAAGAGGCCTAGGAAAGGTTTTGAAGAGTAATCCCAACCTAGAGTTCAAGTACTTTTGAATGAGTTACAACTTCGAAGAAAGGGATTGTTAAACCCCAAACTATCCTATAGGAGGTCACGAAGAAGTAGTGATCGAAGGTCCCACCATCAATAAATAGAGAGGATGAACAACCAATGGGGATAGAAAGGAAAGGTGTAAAAATTAACCCTGCTCCCCAGGGCACTTTTCAAAAAAATTGAGCAAGATCATCAATACTTTGAAGAAGAAAAAAAATTTGCAATATGTTATGCAAACTCTATAAAGACCTATACTATGCAAAGCAAAAGCAACACACACACCAACAAAATCATTTGATAGATATATTAAAGCTCCCTACATTCAATGGCACATGGAATGCACATGAGCATTTATTCACTCTTAACAAACATTGGGAGTGTGAAAATAAGACATAGAACCTAACCAAGTGGGCTCAATTCAAGGGAACTTTGTGATATGATGCACTGAAATGGTATTGAAGAGAGAATGAGTTGAGTGCCTTCACAAGTTAAGGACCTGATGCACTCATTTAGGATGAATATGGTTACCTTGCCATGAATACATCAACCCTCACCAATTTGAGAGTAACCCTCTAATTAAAGGGAAAACAATTTTGGAGTTATGATACCCAACTAATTTTATTTTTTTTGCTAACTGCAATGTGCTTTTTCTAACCCATCCACATGGACTAGTTCATATCAAGGCTTTGGTATAACCTCCACACATAAATCCAAGCAAAGGGTCCAAATACATATCATGAAGCCCTCAATATGGCTATAGAGACAGAAAATGAGATGGATCCAACACCACGAGACAAGGAGGAATGAACTCAAAAAAAGATGAGGGAGGCCAAGAAACACGAGCCATGGATGAGGAGGAAAGATTAGTAGCCCAATAACAAAACTTGTGAAAAGAAGAATACTAACACGTGAAAACTCAATCAATAGATATTGTTTCAAGAATGTAATGTTAAAGATGATTCGTGGTACAAATGCAAGTGCAATTGAAGTAATCATGGTTTATATCAGGACTAGAGAAGGGATTGAGGATATAGAAATAACGATGGGCACTACCACAATCAAGAATAACCATAAGACCAAAATGCTTTCTCGGATTAGGCCATAGCTCAACTATTACCATGGTAGGAGTAAAGAAGAGTTGTAAGTGCTTCACACATGGAGTATGAGCATATATTGTCAACCAATGCATCTATAGCATATCATGGATTGTATGTTCTCTACATTCTCACCCAAACATCTATAATACCAAATATTTCTAGTAAAACAAAAGACAACCTATGAAAAATTTGTTAGGAACCCATGTCTTTACTTTGTTAGTATGTTGTTGTTGGACGCATATGCTTTGTAAGTCGTCCCGTAGTATTTGTTGATCAATAGTTTGTGTTATTGTTGTTGGCGTGTATGCTTTGTAAGTCGCCCGTAGTATTGTTGATCCATAGTTTGTAACGGCCCATGGTTTCGACACATAGTATTGGCGCCTAGAATTAGTATATAAGTGTGTGTTGAGACCTATGAAGGCACCGTGAAGTTATTTGTATTGAGCTTGCTCATAGGAGGTTGCCCCCTCGATGTGGCCTGTGATCAATATAAAAGTGATTCTAAGTTCTGTCATTTATGCTATTTCGCATATTCGTATTAATTAATTGTTGCAGGTACCTCACATCTGGAATCAGAGCCTCCACCCAGGTTCACCACCGTACGGGCGTACATCCAGCCCAGAGTCTGGACTGCGGAGCATGGTGGGATGTTAATATCCTGGTGGGCGGCCTTCACTAACATCTCGAGGTTTTGGTGTAACGGTTCGTATCATCTGGGTGAAATTTCTGCCAAAATTTGTTTTCGCATCTGTTGCAGGTTCGGATTTGGGAATAATCCCTATCCGCTTAACTGTGGGAAGTACTTGGGCATAAGCCCTAAAACTCATTGTGAGGAGTACCACAGGAACCCCGAAGTAGTTGGCCCATTGAGAGGACCTGCCAGGGAAAAGGGCAACGACCCCTACCTGATTGACTAGTTCCCACCCGTGAGGTAAACCAAGAGCTGTCGTTTGTGGCAAAGCCGTTATCAGTTTTACCTGAGTCGTGGAGTGCGGGGTACTTCCCCAATACGCAAGTCGTCAGACAGCATTGGTGGCCGAGTGAAACCCTTGAACTGTTAGGAAGCCGCACATACCTGGGGTCCATATCTAATTTCAGCTGAATTGTCGTCGATCGTTGCTGCGCCGTTTTACATCCAGTCGTTCAGATCCATTTTGCAAGCCGTTCCAGATCCAGCCATTTTCAATTCATTCGGCGTTGTTTCAGATCCCTTTCGAGCCGTAGTCGCTCCTTGTTTTCACTCTGTTTCCCTTGAAATTTTTGGGGAACCCCTGTCACCCCATTCTGCATATTTCATTCCTGAGGACCCTATCCACAATTTCCCTTCCCAAAGCCCGAAATCCCACATTTGTCTATTTTTAGGGTTTGCCATAACTTCCTCATATTTCACCCAATCACCCTCAAATTTTACCACAGAGTTCATTTCTGAATTCTGCTTCTTTGTTCCCCTCTGCCAAATTTTCCCATTCTTTCACCCTGCTACTGGAATCCTCATTTTTGTTTCCCTGTCTATTCAACAGTGTCCAAAACCTAGTCAAACCCCAATTACCCTTCAGATTTTTTCCCTAGTCTAGATTTTCCCTTACTGAAGTAGTTTCTGTTTTTGTTTTCCTACCCAGTCAACCGAAAGAAAAAGAAAAAAAAACTCCTGGTTATGGTTGTCACCCGTGCAGGAGCAAAAACCATGGAGGAAGCACTTGCAGCCATCTAAGCCAAACTCCAGGATCTAGATGAAAAATTTCTCGGCCTCCATTTTGAACATTCAACTATGAACAACAAACGGCAGTCCGAGTCTTCATCAAACAATGGGTTCTCCTCTTCCAGCAATTTCCGTGGTCCGAAGCTTGATTCTCCTCGCTTCAATGGTACTGATCCAACTGGATGGATCTATCGTGCAGAACAGTATTTCAGTTTGCATAATACTTTTGATGTCAACAAATTTCTGTTGGCATCCTTTCACTTGGAACAGGAAGCTCTTCAATGGTACCGTTGGTACATCAAGGCTCATCCAGAGCCCAAATGGCCAGACTTTTGCCAGCTCCTTTTGCAACGATTTGGTCCTAGTGCTTTTGATGGCTTCACAGGAGCCCTCACTAAACTTCACCAAATTGGCACGGTGCGAGAGTATCAAACTGAATTTGAGAATCTAGCCAACCACACCGAAGGATTGTCTGATGACTTTTACCGGAGCTGTTTTATCAGTGGTCTAAAGGATGCCATCCGCTCTGAGGTCAAAATGTTCTGTCCCAACACAATGATGGAATCCCTAGGGTTGGCTAAGTTGGTAGAAGACAAGATTGTAGCCCAACAAAGCTCCAAGCCCACTTTTGTTCCCTTCCGAAATATGGGTTCTCAGTGACCACCTATACCACAGGCTCCTCGACCGACTCCTATCAAGCGTTTGTCGGAAACAGAGATGCAAGCACGCAGAGAAAAGGGGCTTTGCTATAATTGTGATGAGAAATTCACTCGGGGACATAGATGTGTTCAGCAAAATCTCTATCTCTTGGATGTGGAGTCTCTGCCTTCCTCTGAAATTGGTGACGAAGATCCAGAAACACTGGATGCTCTGGTCGACATTCAGGAACCGCCTATTGACCCTCCGTCTCAGGATGATCAGCCAGAGATATCTCTCCATGCTTTAGCTGGAATCACCACCCCCCAAACAATGCGGGTCAGGGGTTACTTCAAGAAGCTTCCTCTTACAATACTCATTGATTCTGGTAGCACTCATCATTTCATTGACCCTTGGATCGCCAAACAAGCTGATTGTTTTATCCATCCTTGCTCCAAATTTGAATTCATGGTTGCCAATGGGGGCACCTTACCTTGCAAAGGGAAGTGTCGAAATGTGCGTATCTCTATGGGAGATTATACCTTGCGCTCTGACATGTTTGCCTTGCCCTTAGGCAGATGTGATGTGGTTTTGGGCGCTCAATGGCTACGCACACTTGGCCCTATCTTATGGGATTTTGCTGAACTTTGGATGCAGTTTTTCCTCAATGGACAAAAACACACATTGACAGGATTACAACCAGGTTCTCTCAACATCATCAGTTCACATCGCATGGAAAAAATCCTCAAGAAGAATTCAAATGGTGTCATCGCTCAGATCCATTCCATCCAGATGCAACCATCAGCGGTCTCCACTACTCCTTTGGATCTACAACAAATTCTAGATCGATATACAGGTGTCTTTGCTGAACCAGTGGGATAGCCACCTTCCAGGCCAGAAGACCATCGTATTCAGCTCCTTCCTGGGAGCATTCCTCCCAACATCAGGCCCTATCGCTACCCATTTCACCAAAAAACGGAGATTGAAATGCTCGTTCGGGACTTATTGAAGCAAGGTATTATTCGCCCAAGCACTAGTTCCTTTTCTTCTCCAGTTATTCTTGTCCGCAAAAAAGATGGGTCATGGCGCCTCTGCATTGACTTCCGAGCACTTAATCACCTCACCATCAAGGATAAGTTTCCAATTCCTATTGTTGATGAGCTTCATGGGGCTCACTTTTTCTCCAAGTTGGATCTTCGTTCTGGGTATCATCAAATTCGGGTTCATGAGGATGATATTCCTAAAACAGCTTTCCGCACACATGATGGCCATTATGAGTTTTTGGTCATGCCCTTTGACCTCACTAATGCTCCTTCCACATTCCAGGCCTTAATGAATAAAATATTTCGACCCTACTTGCGGAAATTCATTCTGGTATTCTTTGATGATATCCTCATCTACAGTAAAACATGGGATGAACATCTCCAGTATCTGGATCTTGTCATGCAACTTTTCTCTGACCATCATCTCCATGCCAAGCAGTCTAAATGTATTTTTGGACATAAGGAAGTTGAGTATCTCGGGCACATTATCTCAGCACAAGGGGTTCACGTGGATCCTGCCAAAATCGATGCCATGAACAATTGGCTGCATCCTCAGACACTCAAGAGCCTTCGTGGTTTTTTGGGGTTGACTGGCTACTACCGCAAGTTTGTCAAGGATTATGGGAATATTGCAGCTCCATTAACTGCTCTATTGAAAAAGGATGCTTTTACATGGACACCTGCTGCTCAGTGTGCATTTGACAAACTAAAACAAGCTATGTGTACTACACCTGTGCTAGCTATGCCCAATTTTTCCAAGCCCTTCACTATTGAGAGTGATGCTTGCGGCAATGGACTTGGTGCTGTTCTCCTCCAAGATGAACACCCCATTGCGTTCACCAGCAAAGCCCTTTCAGGTAAGAATTTAGTTGCCTCTACCTATGAGAAGGAAATGATGGCTATTTTGCATGCAGTACAGAAGTGGCGCCCATACCTATTAGGGAATCATTTATGCATCAAGACTGATCACCAGAGTCTGAAATATTTCTTGGACCAGCGTGTCTCCTCCCCGGCACAACAGAAATGGGTTAGCAAACTCATGGGTTATGACTATGAGATCACTTACAAGAAGGGTAAAGACAATATTGTGGCAGATGCTCTTTCCCGCACATTTGATGCCCAAGGTTCTCTTTCAGCTATTTCTATGCCTGTTCCAAATTGGTTGCAATCTGTTCAACAGGGTTATGTCACTGACTCTTCCTTATCTCAAATCATCCAACGCTTGACTAACAACCCTTCTGTTGTACCACATTACTCTTGGGATGGTTCTTCTCTGCGATACAAGGGTTGTCTGGTGCTTTCCCAGAGCACAGATCTTCAACAGGCTGTCTTCTATGAAATCCATGCTTCTCCATCGGCAGGGCACTCTGGGTTCCTCAAAACGTATGAACGAGCACGGCGTAACTTCTTTTGGCAGGGCATGAAAAGGACAATTCAACAGATGGTGGCTGAATGTGATACCTGCCAGCGCAATAAGGGTGAAACAACACTCCTTCCAGGATTGCTTGAACCCTTGCCCATACCTACACGGATTTGGACAGATATTTCTATGGATTTCATTGAAGGGATCCCTAAATCTGGCAGGAAGACAGTGATTCTCGTTATGGTTGATCGCCTCTCCAAATATAGTCATTTTTGTGCTCTCAGCCATCCCTATACAGCCTCCTCCGTTGCTCAAATTTTTCTGGACCAGATCTTTCATCTTCATGACATCCCTTCTTCCATTGTCTCGGATCGTGATGCGACTTTCACCAGTCATTTTTGGACAGAACTATTTCACCACGCTGGCACCAAACTAAAGATGAGTTCAGGGTATCACCCACAAACAGATGGTCAGACTGAAATTGTCAATAAATGCTTGGAAACTTATCTTCGTTGCTTCACCTCGGAACAACAACATCAGTGGGAAAAGTGGCTCCCTCTCGCTGAATGGTGGTACAATACCTCTTACCACACTGCCTCTAAAATGACTCCATATGAAGCAGTCTATGGTCAGTCACCTCCAGCTCTTCTTCCATACACCCCCACCAGTTCACCAGTTTAGGAAGTTGACACGGTCCTTTGAAACCGCGATCAGATTCTTCGCATTTTGCGGGCCAATCTTCACATGGCAAGAAATCGCATGAAGCAACAAGCTGATCAGCACCATTTAGAGCGCACTTTTCAAGTCGGCGATATGGTTTTTCTTCGTCTCCAGCCGTACAAACAATCCTCCTTGAAACTCAAAGGGCATCATAAGCTCGCTCCAAAGTTCTATGGGCCATATCGGATTCTTCAGAAGATTGGGTCCGTTGCTTATAAATTGGAACTTCCTCCTTCTTCCCGCATTCATCCAGTCTTTCATGTCTCTTGTCTGAAGAAAGTTCTTGGCACCAACATCAGCGGACAAACGATTTTACCCGAACTGGATAATGAAAGATCCATCCTTTTAGAGCCAGAGGCCATCCTCAATCGGCGCACGCGTCAGCGTCGCTCTCCCTCTATCACAGAGGTCTTAATTCAGTGGCACGGCATGCAACCAGAGGATGCTACATGGGAACCACTCCTTCAGATTCAACAACAATTTCCACATCTAAAGCTTTGAGGAAAAAGCTTTTTTTAAGGGGGAGGGGATGTTAGGAACCCATGTCTTTACTTTGTTAGTATGTTGTTGTTGGATGCATATGCTTTGTAAGTCGTCCCGTGGTATTTGTTGATTAATAGTTAGTGTTATTGTTGTTGGCGCATATGCTTTGTAAGTCGCCCATAGTATTGTTGATCCATAGTTTGTAATGGCCCATGGTTTCGACCCATAGTATTGGCACCTAGAATTAGTATATAAGTGTGTGTTGAGACCTATGAAGGCACCGTGAAGTTATTTGTATTGAGCTTGCTCATAGGAGGTTGCCCCCTCGAAGTGGCCTATGATCAATATAAAAGTGATTCTGAGTTCTGTCATTTCTGCTATTTCGCATATTCATATTAATTAATTGTTGCAGGTGCCTCACAAAATTGTTAAAAAATCCAATTCGTGGAGGGGGGCTACAAAGAATCTTTCATCACAACGCACTCTAGGATTAAGAAGGTTATAACCAATGGGGGTTCGATGAAAAATTTGTCTTTATAGAGGGTGAAGAAGACTAACAAATCACCAAACATAGAAGAAACTCGAGAAGACATTGGAAGAAGTCTCACAAAAGTGAAGTTGACTAACAAGAAATAGGCCTAGACAATCAACTCCCAAAACACAGGCACAACCTTCAAGAGGAAATGATAAGGAGTTGAGAACCCAACTATGAGGTTTGACATAGGAAAAGAAATGTTGGAAAAATTATGAGTTCCTAGGTTGTTTGTTGAACATCGATGAGGATGACACATGATCCAACGCTATGAAGGATAAGAAGGAAGTTACATTTTTTTTAAATAATTGCATATATCCCCCAAAGGTCATGGAACAAACCAATTGAAGATGTGGTTGTAACCTAAGCAATGAAATCAATAATATTATCTCCACGGAAAATTTTAAGGATCCATAATTTTCTCAAAGTGTATAAACCTTGGCAAATCTTACTAATTCTTAAATTTGCAACAATAAAATGTTTGGCGATTTTTTAAAAAAAATATTCAAATTTCTAATAGTTCTTGGAAAATTTTGGTGATTTTTAGAGTAAAAAAAAATTATCGCACTGAATTTGGGCGAATCATCTTTGAAAAAAAGACAGTCGCGAAACTTTTTTTTTGGAAAAAAAGTTGAAAAATAGCCCATGGGATAAATTTCACCCCTAAAATTTTCCTTGATTATCTCCTCCATTATTGGGATGAGGTGCTTGACCGAAATCCCTCATCACCAAGCAATGTCATGGTCTAAATGATGAATCACACCACATTGCAATCGATTTGTCGATAAGTAGTGACAAGAAGAAACTATTATGGTATCAAAATTTATGCTAATTTTTAGGTGATAAAGATTCCATAAGATGCATATCAGTTCTTATTTGGTTAGCCATTGATATACTACATGCCAAGATGAATATATGTTCTAACAATCCAAAAACAATGTTTAGTAACAATTGATGAAAATTAATTATCTTGTTAGATAAAAGGAAAAGTGATTTCAAAGTGGAGATGATCATCATCAGCGAGGACATTACATTCAATTGGGATGAAAGAGACTCCCTCCCCTTGCTTTCCATCCCAAAAATTGTGGTCACAACCGTAACGATTACTATTTGATCTTAATGGTGATAAGAGGGTTTCCTTTGGTCCATTTATGTTTGCACATCTCACAAGCTCATTAATAATCCCTCTAGGTGCAAGCACACACTCGACCCTTACCTCTTGGTGTCCCAGTGTCAACCATAGGGGTTAGAGATATGCACCCTCATGTAATGCTCTCAAATTTCAAAAGGATTCCCCCCAATATATCCCATAGTATCCATCCTCAATGGGAATTGAAATGGATGGGCATCAAGCTACTCCACCTACTTTACCATCAAACCTTTAGCTCATGTGTTACACCCCTTACATTTTTAACCATGCAATGGGATTTTAATAATAATAATAATATAATTTAAGGTCAGGGCCTAGACAAACACCAAATATATGTATCAGACCACCTTGTTTGTGGGACAAGGGACCCCCTCAGTGCAATCATTTGAACACTTAGTCTACAAAGGTGTATGTACCTTACCCCGCTCTGGATTTTAACTTATGACTTCTAAGGAGGAAATTATTTTTTCTCCATTTTTTAGATTTAATTCATTGTTTTAGAAATTGCATTGAGTCATAAATAATAATAACAATAAAATGAAAAAACATAAGCTTTAACATTGGTCAAGAAAAAACCATAATCTAACACTATAGATAAATGAAAGATTCTAGGATGCATATTTTAAAAATTAGGTATATTGTTTTACATTTTCTAGTAGACATCACATTCAACTTACTTAACACAAACATAAAAATCTTAACACCCTCGAGTTGGAACAAATATTACCCTTTAACGTCAAATACATAGCTTTCCAATGTGTAGTGTAATTATTAATTTATTCAATTATGTATATGCATAACATGTCAATTGAGTCTAACCTGAGTGGTTGTGGGATGGAGTGTTATCCGCTCCACCCAAGTTCTATTCCATAAGTGACATGTTGAGTTCATAATGGTTATATTGTTGTAACTACTTCTAGCCTTGTCATTGACTAGCCTTATGCCCCAAAGAATCTAGGGTTTACATTGGGTACCACCGTCAAAATAAGGGGAAATACACACACACACCCTACCCACTCTAGAAATACCTTAGTTATTTTTCATCAAATTAGATCATATTAGCTTAAACCACTCAAACCTCTATGTATACACACACTCTACCCACTCTAGAGATACCTTTGTTATGTTTCATCAACTTAGATTAGATTAGCTTAACCCACTCAAACCTGTATGTGATTTGAGTTTGAGGTTGCCATAGGTGATCAAGGATGGAAAATTCAATAGCATATATTTCAATGGTTTGACAATTCCTAATTTTTAATCAAATTTACATGGTACACTTTCTTTTAACGTCAAATATACCACAAACTCTTCCTTGCTTAATGCTAAGTAACATGAAAAATGTTTATTAAGTTCTTACTCATTTGAGAAATGGAAATAACTTAGTTTAAAGAATTTTTAATGTTTAGTTATTACCATAATAAATATATATATATCTATATCTATATATATATATATATAATGATATAATGTTCTAAAATAATGAACCATGTAATGACGAAGATTTCAATTAATGTTTTTAAACTACATAATATTGTTATTTTAATGAAATTTGTAATTATAGATATTCTATTCAATTCAAATCTAAAATAGCATATTCCAAAGTAAATCAACTTAAGGTGGGAATGCATTCCTTTCATTTTATAAAATAATAATTATGTATTATTTAATTTAAATATTTTTACTTAATAAATTTCAAAATAAACCAACTTGAAGGTTATCATGGTTAGCATGCATTCCATCTATATGTTTCATATTCATTTAATAATGTAGAAAAGATTAACTTTAGTTTTAAATAATTTAATGAATGGATAATTTTCTCAAGGTTAGGATTACATTCATAAACTAAATGTATAGTTTAAGTGGATGTAAGGAAGATGTTGTTATCTTCTTCACTTGGATTCAAATCTTACTTTGTAACAATTTGCTTTTAATGAGTCGATTATTGATGAGCTAGATATACTCTACTCATGTCCCAACTCTTGTATCGCATTTATATTTGTTGGAATCCTCCAAGATTATTGTAAATAATGTAAATAGTTTCAATTTCAGTTATAGAAAATGAGGACTCCAACGAATCTCTTGGAATCCAAAGTCCAAGAGTCTCCCATCTAATGTATAAATAAAAGCTTTGGCTATTGAATTAATTAAATTCGGGAGTTATTATTGTCCATTGGTATCAGAGCATGGTTGTCCGCTTCTAACTCCCATAACTCCTATAGTTGGCAATTTGTTCATTCTGCCAATTTTCCCAATCCTAGCACAGCCTCCCTTCTGCCACATTCTTCCCCAAACATTTTTATGTTCATCCGTTCTACCACATTCATGATAGTTTGGCTTCTTGGTATCTGGCAGAGATTGAAACGCCTCTCTTGCAGTGCTAATCCCTTCTGCCATAAGCTTGCCATACCTAAAACCTTTTTTTTTTTTGGTATAGTTGCGTAACCCTAATATTTTTGAGTTGTGATATATCAAAACCCTAATAATTTCCGGTCTCCTCTTGGAGTTGTCGGTTGCATAGTGAGAGACTTTCTCATATTTGGTGTTGTGACCTCCTTCACATGTTCCGAGTCCATTGTTCATATCAAGAGCTGTGTCTACTGCTCATCTCAAGCTGCGTCCACAAGTTTGTGAAAGAACGATGTCTCTTGCTCATATCAAGAGTTGCGTCCATATTCCTTTTTGAATGAGAGTCCAAGAGCTATTGTGTGGAGTCCAAGAGATATTGCGTGGAGAGCTACTCCGGTATAGATTGCAAACTGTGGAGCCATTGTATCGTGGAGACCATTGTATATGAGTTGCAAAGGTGCGTGGGAGAACACGACCTGTATTTGATGGAGAGCTTCAACCTGTATTTGATGGAGAGTTGCATTGATGGAGAGATGCGATGCGACCTGTACGTTGATGGAGAGCTACGTTGATGGGAGAACACAACCTCCATTTTGATGCTGCAACCTTGTGAAAGAGCTGCGTGGAGGTAAAAGTCTGGATACATTTGTAATACAAACCCTAAATTCTGGAATGAATGCGGTGATTTCGTGGAATGAATGCTGCATGGGATCGTGGAGGTAATTGTTTTGATACATTTACTGCAACCCTAAGATAAAGGCTACTGTAATAATTTTTTATGCGACCTTCATTGAAATATTGGGCCCATATCACGGTGACTATGAAAATAATTTAATGTTTTTGAATACGGTTTGACCCATCTTTATGATTGTAAGCCTAGTTGTTTGAAGGATTGGAAGATTGTTGTGCATTGTTCTGAGTGTTGATATCAATCATTTGAAGACCCATATTGCCCTCCAATGTGATATGCCATTGCTCAAATATTTTTTGAGTCAAATTTGAATATACTATTGTATTTGAGCTAGATTAGAGATAATTGTAAAAAGTGATTGTAATCTCATCTTCAAGATTTGAGTTAGAGGGTGCACATCAAATAAAATTATATGTAATAGTCTATGTAGTAGCATTCTAGGGAGTGTTGCAGAATTAGTTTGTGATAAGGAACATTTTGTAAAGAAGGGAGCAGAAATTTAAATCTGCACCCTCATATTCCTTTTGCCATATATTTTGCTTAAAAGTTGCAGGTTCAAGCCTAAGCTACAGAATATGCATTCACTAGCATCAATAGTTGGTGTTACCCTCACTGGAAAAGACACTTATCCAGAATGGTCAATGGATATCAAGGCTACATTCATCTACAATGATCTATGGGACAACATCTATGAAGGAAAAACCATTCACACCGATGAAGGCACAGTGATTAGTTCATATCCAAAACCTCCAACATTAGAGAAAGAACTTGTTATCTAGAAGACCAAAGACAAGAAATCCTTAGCCATGATCTCTACTGCTGTCAATGAAGAGGTGAGCCAGCATATATTTCCTGCAAAATCATGCTTTGAAACTTTAAAAAATTTAAAAGATCTGTATGACTCAGACTCTGAAATGGAAGTGATTCAGCTAATGTAACTAAAGCTATTTAGTCTGGATGTAAAGGATAATGATCATATGTTGGTTGCATCTAAGATTAGAGCAATCATGCACAAGATTCAATCATTTGGTATGAAACCAAACCTTCCACTTGCAGCATTTGTAAATTCCCTTTATCCTACTCACTCCAACTATCTTGAATCTTTGCAAGCAAGTGACAAGTTCAAACACCTCACCTTTGACACCCTAGTAGAGAAGATTGCAGACAGAGAGAAAGCATTTGGAAAGAAGACAAATGAAGATACTGGAGAATCTCTTTGCTTTGCTCAGAAATCAAAGAACAATCCCAAAGACCCTTCCAAGGGAGAAAAAAACAAAAGAGGCAGAGGAAGAAGAAATTTCAGAGGCAAAGGAGGAAGAAACAACTCAAGTAGAAGATCAGATCTGAAGTGCAAGCATTGCGGTAAGACTGGACATGATGCAGATCAGTGTTGGGCTTCTTGGGACTCCATCAAAGGAAGACATAACCAGAATAAAAACCAAGAGGCTGGTAAAGCCTCTGATTCTGCTCATTATACTGCTGCACATTGTAACCTTGGAATTAATGAAATAACCTCTCTTTCATCTTACAAAGATTGTTGGTTGCTTGATACTAGTGCAACATCTCATATGACTTTTAGAAAGATTGTTTTGAAGAATTGAATGACATTATAGATGTCATAGTGTACTTTGCAGACAAATCTAGCCTCAAACCACAAGGAATTGGCTCAATCAAGCTTAAGCTTCCTGGATTCCCTGATTTCATGTTAAAGAATGTTGTCTATCTTCCAGAGTTGCAGAGAAGCTTGTTGTCCTTAGTGCAGATTCAACAAAAATGTCATTCCATCCACATGTTCAATGGGATTGTAGAGATAAGAAAATCCTCTGACAACAAGTTCATCATGATCGATTATGAAAATGGACAATTGTTGAAGTTGAGGGGCTCTTCTGCAAGAGTTCAAAACTTTGCCTATATCTCTCAGCATGAAGAAGGTAATACGTCATCCAGTTTATTATGGCATGCTAGATTTGGTCATCTAAATTATAACAGTCTTTGTTTGTTAAGAAAGAATGGTGTATTTCGTTTTCCCACCATTCCTAAGAAAAAGAGAAAATGTTATGCATGCATTCTAGGCAAACATAGTAAGCAACCATTTCAAGAGTTTAAATTCAAAGCATGTAGATGAAGAAAATTGACTTAAATATGAAATGGTTCATTCACACATTCTGTCAAACACTTTGAAAATATAGGGTTTTAACTTAGGAAATTTAAAAGTAAAACCACCACTTCAAAGATACTCCAAATACTGAAAATATGCAAGCACAATGAACACAAGAGATTTTGGTCAAACTTGACCGGGCAAAACCCTTCACTTGGGGAAAACCCTAGAAAAATTATTCATAAAGAAGAATACAGAAAAATTCGTAAAACACATAATTTTTCTCTTCAACCCTAACTAACAGAGTATCCACAAACAACAAATTATTACAGAAATCAAACCCAACCTCGAAATATGTGCCAACCTCGAAAATCGTGCCGAAAAGTTGATGTACGACCTATTGTACAGAACTATACTTTTCTACATCGATTTATGTGTCCTCACGTGCCTGGTTTTACTATTGTACAGTCTGCATTAATTACTCTACCCACTGCATTGGGATTCGAGCCAGTCTCTTTGGAAATCGAGACCACACATGTGGTTGTTTTAATGTTGTTGTATGACCTACATCTCCTGCATTGGAATTCGTGTTGTTGTTCTTCTCTAGGAAATTGTGCCCTTCTTGCTTGGGTACTCTTCTTCCTCTTCAATATTTCTCTTCATCTCTCTCTGATGGTGAGTGTTCTTCATTTGTCCCTTTCTCTTCTTTTATACTTTACTTTTCACTAACTAACACTAACTAACAAAAAAACTACCTAATCAATAGCTAGGATTAGATTAGGAGATCTATGGTTCACATTAGATGCACTTTTCTCAATAATAAAATAATTAATAAATACATCACTTAAGTGACCCACTTTTATAAATTACAAAAATGTCTTTATTTACATAAAAGTCACTTTATTACATAAATACACAAGGAACAAAACTTTATGGTCCCCCTCATTACACTCGCACCAAAAATATGAGGGAGGACCTCCAAAGTTATCTTTTTCAACACTCCCTCATAACGAGGGAGGTCCTTCTAGAACCATCCAAATCTCTACCACTAACTCCTCATGTAGCTCCCTCCTGCTCTGGAACGTCTCTCGGAGACAAGTGCCCACCTCTGAAATAAAACTCTGACTCTTGAGATTCTACCTGAACCTCATCAACCTACTCATCACCGTCGCTTGTTTGGCTGAGTCTCCTACCAGTGCTTTGGAGATATTCACTCTCCTCATCAGAAGAAATGTAACTAACATGTCGATCAACTGCAACTATTGGTTTAGTTATTCTTACGTTCCATGGGATATAGTTGGATACTCCATCCAACCTATCGTCATACTTGATACTCATCATAGAAATCACCTACAACCAAGAAAACCACTGAAAGACAACCACAACACTCTTTTGCACTTGCTTGCTTCCTATTTCAGTATGGCTCTGATACCATGAAGAAAATTGACTTAAATATGAAATGGCTCATTCACACATTATGTCAAACACTTTGAAAATCTAGGGTTTTAACTTAGGAAATTTAAAAGTAAAACCACTACTTCAAAGATACTCCAAATACTGAAAATATGCAAGCACAATGAACACAAGAGATTTTGGTTAAACTTGACCAGGGAAAACCCTAGAAAAATTATTCATAAAGAAAAGTACAAAAAAATTCTTAAAACACATAATTTTTCTCTTCAACCCTAACTGACACATTATCCACAAACAACAAATTATTATAGAAATCAAACCCAACCTTGAAATCAGTGCCAACCTCGAAAATTGTGTTAAAAAACTGATGTACGACATGTTGTACGGAACTATACTTTTCTACCCTGATTTATGTGTCCTCACGTGCCTGGTTTTACTGTTGTATGATCTGCATTAATTACTCTTCCCACTGCATTGCGATTCAAGCCAGTCTCTTGGGAAATCTAGCCCACACATGTGGTTGTTTTAATGTTGTTGTACAACATGCATCTCCTACATCGGAATTCGTGTTGTTGTTCTTCTCTAGGAAATCGTGTTCTTCTTGCTTGGGTACTCTTCTTCCTCTTCATCTCTCTCTGATGGTGAGTGTTCTTCATTTGTCCCTTTCTCTTCTTTTATACTTTACTTTTCACTAAATAACCCTGACTACCAAAGAAACTACCTAATCAATGGCTAGGATTAGATTAGGAGATCTATGGTTCACATTAGATGCACTTTTCTCAATAATAAAATAATTAATAAATACATCTCGTAACTCACCCACTTTTATAAAGTACAAAAATGTATTTATTTACATAAAAGTCACTTTATTACATAAATACACAAGGAACAAAACTTTTTGGTCCCCCTCATTACACTCACACCAAAAATATGAGGGAGGACCTCCAGAGTTATCTTTTTCAACAGTAGAAAGTTAGAGCTAGTGCACTCTGACTTATGTGGCCCCATACCAATTCCTTATGCAAATGGTAATAAGTACATCATGACCTTTCTTGATGACTATAGTACGATGTGTTGGGTATACTTGTTGAAGACAAAATCTGAAGCATTTCAAACTTTCAAGAATTTTCATGCATGGATAGAAAATCAAGCACAAGCACATATTGGTACATTTTGGTCTAATCATGATAAAGAATATACTTCTAATGCATTTGAATACTATCTTTGCAAACATGGGATTACACATCAAACTTCAGTTCCCTACAATCTCCAACAAAATGGTGTAGCGGAAAGGATGAATAGAACCTTAATGAATACAACACGCTCAATGATGTTTTTCAAGAATGTGAAACTGATGTTTTGGGGTGATGCAGTAATATGTGCAGCATATTTGAGAAATAGAAGTCCATCTCATTCTCTTGAAGGGGTAATAAGCTAATCCCTCTCCTAGATCTTGCACTAGCATGATAAGCCCAGTTATCGTGCAAGGTCGTTATCGTGTTCCAGTTACCCCTGCTCCTGGTCCACGCTTGAGTGTCCGGTCCTATTCGATAGATGGTATCAGGGTTTTGGGTGAAGGTTTTTCTAATTTGGAAGGCATGGATTTCTGAAACTCTTTGTCTTCACCACCTTTGCATGAGAGGTTTACTATTGGGGAGAGCACATCCCTTTTTTTCCCTCTTTCTCACCTCATATTGGTGTTGGAATCCCAAATGGTCCTTCCCTTTCAAGCCGTTGTTGAGGGAAGCTTCTGGTGTGGTCCTTCGAAAGAATGGTATTTCCACTGATATTATGTTGGTTTCAGATGTGTTAGAATCCCAAATGGTCCTTCCCTTTCAAGCCGTTGTTGAGGGAAGCTTCTGGTGTGGTCCTTCGAAAGAATGGTATTTCCACTGATATTATGTTGGTTTCAGATGTGTTAGAATCCCACGGGGTGTGGAAAATACAGAGGAGGGAGAAATTAACATAGTGAAGTCCCATAAGGGTGGTCCCAAGGGACTACCTAGTGGTCAAGCTAGGGCTCGAAGAGCTCGTAAATCCATCAAGGCCTTCGAAGAGCCCATCTTCATGGTCCTCATCCGTGATGTGAACATGGCCCCAGTAGTGGGCATGTCGAAGCATGCGCTCATCGAGAGTTTGGAGTATATCTCTATGTCGAAGTCGGAGATGTTGGATTCGATTTAATATTTTTGGAAACCTGTGTTAGGTATTGCCCAAAAATGAGCATACTAGTGAATGGGAGGTACATCTTTCCTTTTCTTTCTTGGGAACATGCGGATTCGATTTTGGCACGCCCTTGTGTATATGGATGTGGCTCTTTGGTTCTAGATAGATAGCGTGTGGTTTTCAACCCGGTCAAGGAATGGGTGACTAGAAGACACCTCTAGATGCAACTCATGGGCTTCCGACTGCATTTGTGGACTCGACTTGTCTTGGAATCGGTTGCAAATTTGGTAGGCCGCTTCATCACCATGAAGGACAACACAATTACTAGAGTTGACAAATGTGTGGCTTCTATTTTGGTTAAAGTGGACAACTCCAAGGGTTTACCTGTTGAGTTACATATTTCTTGGGGCGAGTTGGTCTTTCAACAAAGGATCAACTTTCTCAAGGTACCCTTTTGATGTTTTCACCATCAAGTCACTAGCCATCTGAAGAAGAATTGACGAAGATTGAAAACGGGGCTTGAAGGAGGAAGGTCTTCGAATTCAGAGGATTGTTTCGTAGGGAACCTGGAAGAGGCTGGCAATTCCTTGCAGCCCGTTGAGGACATAACTGTTGGCAATTTGTTGTCATTGATGTCAAAGGGTTGTTGAAGAAGTCGTGTCAAGGATTTTGTTGAAGAAGTCACCAAAATGCCATCGGATTTGAATAAGTGGTTGAAATGCCACCTTGAAGAAGTGTATAATTATTTCATCTAATTGGTCGTTTGGTCATTCGTATCCACAGCTTGATGAAGAAGTTTGGTTAAGCAAGATTAAATAGTTGATTGGGTGATTACGTGTTGAAGAAGTCAAATGACTTATCTTTTGAAAATGACCCAACCGACCAAGTTAAATGGCTTATCATTGATCAAAATGACCCAGACCAAGTTTATTTTTTACCAAAGATTAAAAAAGACTCCTTAAAACATGAATCCGTTGAAACCCCCTTAAGTCTATAAATACTTGAGAACTCAATTGAAGAAGAAGAGGGTGAAAAACTTTGATGTAGTGATAAAACTCTGGTAGACTTAGGAAGTGCATAAAGGAAGTGTCACAGGAGGCAAAGATCTGGATTGGGATTATTGCGTAGGACATGTTGAAGACCGAACCTTGAAGACTAAAAGCTTAGTTTGAGCCGTGAAGAAAATCCTGAATACTGAAGCCGTGTTTGTAATCAATGAGGTTCGTTGTTGAAGAGCCTTTGTTCAGGAGCTTGAAGTTTGTAGCACTGCCTGAAGTCCGAAGAAGTGAAGTCAGAGTCTGTAAAGAGGAGCAGAGGTTGTAAAGAAGAGCTTACCTAGCTCTAAGGTTGGAATCCAAAGCTTGAAGTCAGCCAAGCATCACAACATTCAAAATCAAGTTTGCAATCAAGAAGACAGTTGTAAGTGAAATCAGAATTGTAAAGTAATTGATGTTTCCTTTCTATAGGGTGGTAGGGTGGTGCAGGGGAAGAACTCATTAGTTCTTGGCAAGTAGAAGCTTTCCTAGGGCGTTGTAGCACCCTTTCAGCTGCGCTGATAAAACCTAGAGGTTGCAGCCTCTTGAGGTGTTGGAGCACCTCCACGAATGTAATACTTGATCAATTGATAACTTGAAGCATTCCACAAAACCTCGTGTCTCTTGTGATTTGGATGTGCTTATTTACTTTTGTTGTGGGATCTAACGTATAAGAACAATATTTGTGATTTATTAGAAAGAAGTGGGAATCTGATATTTGGTTAAAGATTTAAAAAGAAATAAAGTAACCAAAAGTGTGCAATACTGATTCACCCCCCCTCTTACTATTGGTCGTCTATTCTTCAATTGGTTTCAGAGCAGGCTCTTCATAGAAGCCTGACAGCTCAAAGGAGATCCTCAAGAACACACAAATGGTTGGATCTAAGTTCAGAGATGTTCCAAGATTTGATGTAAGTAACTATGTTTACTAGAGCAAGGGGATGAATGCATATCTAATCTCTCTAAGGTTTGACATCTGGAAAGTTGTAAGGGATGGATACAAGGAACCAAAAAATGGTCCTTCTACAAATGACGAAATAGAAGACTATGAGAACAACGCAAGAGCTGTAAATTCTATTCTAGCAAGCTTAAATGAGTCAAAATTCTTTAAAGTCATGAACTACACCACAACTAAGGAAATGTGGGACAAACTAGCCACCGCTTATCAAGGAGACTCCAAAGTCCAACAAGCCAAGCTACAAACATACATAAGTCAATTCGAAAGCCTCAAAATGGCAGAAGAAGAAGATGTAGCAACTTACTTTCAAAGAGTTGAGGAAATTGTGAACACTATGAAAGGTCTTGGTGAAACAATGGAACCAAAGCTGGTAGTTCAAAAAAAATTCAGAACCTTGACTTCCAAATACAACCCTAAAGTATTTGCTATTGACGACAGGGAAAAATTGGATGATTTGAAAGTTGAAGAGCTTCAAGGAATTCTAACAACATATGAGATGAGGTTTCAAGAACCTAGGCAAAATATAGCACCATTCAAGGCAACCAAGAACAGACATCAGTGTCATGAATCCTGCTCATCAGATCATGAGATCTCTGATGAAGAAATGGCTAACTTCGTTAATAAGCTTCCAACAGGAACTGGAAGGCACAAAGGGAAGCTTCCATTGAAATGCTTCAATCGTGGAAAAAATGGACATTTCGTTGCCAAGTGCCCTCTCAAGAAGAATCAAAAGAAGACAAACTCACGAAGGAATTTCGAAGATCAAAGAACAATAGACAAGCAAATCATGTTTACCAAGGCAGAAGAGGAAGGTGTCTCAGACTTTGAAGAAGGGAAAGAAATTTTTGAAGATAACAGAAATGAGATCTTGTTCCTAGCACAAGAAAACAATAAAGATCAGCTCGAATGAGTCTAGCAAAGATTCACGAGCCCTCAAATGAAGCTTAGATACAATTGGCCCTAAGAGAGAAAGAGTGTGAAAGACTTCAAATGCAAGTGATCAACTTGAAGAAGTCACAAACAACTTTCAGTCCTCAAGGAGACAAGTTCATTCCAGATATCAAAGTTCTTTTCTAGGTCATTGTTTTAATTGCTACAAATTTGGTCATAAGGAAATTGATTATAGAGAACCTATGAGAAGGGTAGACAATCATCCTAGAAAGCAGTATAGTGAGAAGAAAAATGTTCAAAATCAGAACTCCTTCTCGATTCTCTTCCAAGAAATAGAGTGCTCTAAGTGCAACAATTTTGGACACACTGTTGAGCAATGCAGGCTAAAGATTGGTCACAATGATGACATGGCAAAAGAGATTTGTGGTTTGGATCTCTATGCTTAGAAGGATGGAGATAAATGGTACATCGATATCGGATGTACCAAGCAGATGACTGGAGATAAAAACAAGATTCTCACCCTCAAAAAGAACAAAGGTGGTGATGTATAATTTAGTGACAATGGAACGGAAAAAATCTTGGCAAAAGGAACTATACGTCTTAAAGGAAATGCCAAAGCTCAGAATGTTTTGTATGTAGAAGGATTGAAGCATGACCTATTGAGTGTTGGACAACTATGTGATGCTGATTTCAATGTCACTTTCTTTATACATCATTGTGAAATAAGAAGAAATGGATCCGGACAAATCATAGGAAGAAGAGTCAGATCACCAGGGGGTGTTTATATTCTAGAAGAGATAGAAGGAGAAAGATGCTTCATTAGTCAAAATGATAACAGTTGGCTCTGGCACAAAATATTATCCCATCTAAATTTTGACAACGTTGTAAAGATTAGTCAAACACAAGTTGTTCGAGAGATGCCAAAAATTTCGAAACCTATCTACAAACTATGTGGATCATGTCAACACGGGAAACAGGTAAGAACAAAGTTCAAGGAAAAACTATGCCAGTCCACATCACATCCTCTGGAAATTGTCCATACAGATCTATGTGGACTTGCGAGAACTCAAACACTTCAAAAAGAGTTGCAGTTCATGTTGTTTATTGATGATTATTCTAGAATGACTTGGGTGACCTTTTTGAAAAACAGATCAGAGGCATTTGAGAAATTTAAACTTTTTAAAGCTAAGGTTGAAAATGAGAGTGGACATAAAATTAAATGCCTTAGATTAGACAATGGAGGAGAATTCACATCAGGTGAATTTAAGAATTTTTGTGAATAAAATGGCATCAAAAGACAGTATTGCACAGTCCACAGACCTCAACAAAATGGCATAGCCGAAAGAAAAAATCGGACTGTTCAAGAGGCCGTAAGAACAATTCTACTTGAAGCAAATCTAACTAAAAACTTATGGAGAGAGGCAGTAGGAGCGGTTGTTTACATCATTAACAGAGCACAGTTGAGGGTCAACAGTGATAAGACTCCTTATGAATTTTGGAGAAGAAGAAAAGCTAATGTCGACTACTTTAAAAAATTTGGAAGCAAATGTTACATAAAAATCATTGATGATAACCTAGGAAAATTTCACTCCAGAACTGGTGAAGGGATATTTTTGGGATATTCAACTGAAAAAAGGGCCTACAAATGCTACAATAAACGGCTGAAGCGGATTGTTGAAAGTATCGATGTTGTAATAGATGAAGAGCTAGCACAAAAACTGACAAGCTCTGAATCTGTCGAAATTGATGATGATGACTTGTTTGATGAAGAAGGAACAACAAATGATGAAGAAGCAAGGGAACAACTTGATCATGATGAAGGAATATAATTGCTCACTCCTACTACTAAGACACCAAAAGGTAAGAAACCTTCCATGAAATTTGTAAAACGTGATCATCCTAAAGATCTCATTATTGGAGACATGGAAGAAGGTATGAAACTCAGACCAACACCTCAAAAGAGAATATTAGCCCTACTGTCAACAGTTGAACCAAACACCTTCAGTGAAGCCTTTGATGATGAATGTTGGAAAAATGAAATGAAAGAAGAATTGGACCAAATTGAAAAAAGCGGAACCTGGGAACTAGTTCCTAGACCTAAAGATAATAACATCATTGACACTAAATGGGTCTACAAGAACAAATTAGATGAAAATGGGAAAGTTATTAGAAATAAAGCAAGATTGGTTTGTAAAGGATACACTCAAATGGAAGGAATTGATTTTGATGAAGCTTTTACTCTGGTGGCTAGGACGGAACTAATCAGGATATTTTTGGCATTTTCTTGTTACAAGAACTTCAAAGTTTATCAAATGGATGTTAAGTTAGCCTTTCTAAATGTAACATTGAAGGAAGAAGTCTACACTGAGCAACCTGAAGGATTTGAAATTCTAGAGAAAGAAGACTATGTTTGGAAACTAAAGAAGGCTCTCTATGGGCTCAAACAAGCACCCAGGGCTTGGTATGACCGCTTGGATAAGTATTTAATTCAACAAGGATTTTAGAGAAGTAGTACAAACAACAATCTTTAACTCAAATTTAAACATGATAAATTAGTAATCACAGTTGTGTATGTTAATGACCTAATCTTTGGGAGCAATGAGGAAAGTCTCGGTCAAACTTTTGCTGAGGAAATGGAAAATAAATTTGAGATGTCCATGATAGGAGAATTAACATTATTCCTTGGTCTACAGATTTCGCAAGACTCCACAGGTACTTTTATATCTCAATATAAGTACTTACGAGAAATGCTTCAAAAGTTTGGCATGATAGAAAGCTCCCCTGTATGTAAACCCATGGTAATTGGTTGTAACCTTAGCAAAGAAGAAGAATCTCATGTTGTTGATCAGACAGTGTATAGATCTATGATTGGAAGTTTGCTATATCTTACTGCATCTCGTCCGGATATCATGCAAGCAGTTGGGCTAGCGGCAAGATTTCAGGCCAATCCAAAGGAATCTCATATGACAGTTGTCAAAAGAATTCTCAGATACCTCAAAGGAACAATTGATTATTGGACTATGGTATTCCAAGGATGGAAATTTTGATCTCAAAGCGTTTTCTGATGCAGATTGAGCAGGCAGTCTCAATGACAGAAAAAGCACAAGTGGAAATGCCTTCTTCCTTGGAAATCGGTTAGTGGCATGGTCAAGCAAAAACAATCCTCCATTTCACTACCAACCACCGAAGCATAATACATATCAGTTGTCGACTATTGCACTCAACTCTTGTGGATGAAGCAAATACTAGAAGATATCAAGATTAAAAATTATCAGCCACTCTCGATCTACTGTGATAACACAAGTGCTATTAGCATATCAAAGAATCTTGTTATGCATTCTAAAACAAAACATGTTCCCATCAAGTATCATTTCTTGAGAGAACAAGCACATGATCAAAAGATAAAATTGGAATATGTGAACTCTAAGGAGCAAATAACTGATATCTTTACTAGGCCACTACCAAGAGAGGATTTTGAGAACCTTAAAAACAAACTGGGAGTAACTCCTCCTCCCCAACAAAAGAAACAATAAAAAAGGGTGAGAACTCAATTGAAGAAGAGGAGGGTGAACGACTTTCATGTAGTGATAAAACTCGGGTAGACTTAGAAAGTGCAGAAAGGAAGTGTCACAGGAGGCAAATATCGGGACTGGGCTCGTTGCGTAGGACATGTTGAAGACCGAACCTTAAAGACTGGAAGCTTAGTTCGAGCTTGTGAAGAAAAGCCTGAAGACTGAAGACGTGTTTGTAATCACTAAGGTTCATTGTTGAAGAGTCTATGTTCAGGAGCTTGAAGTTCATAGCACTGCCTGAAGTCTGAATAAGTGAAGTCTCAGTCTGTAAAGAGGAGCAAAGGTTGTAAAGAAGAGCTTACCTAGCTTTAAGGTTGGAATCCAAAGCTTGAAGTCAGCAAAGCGTCACAACATTCAAAATCAAGTTTGCGATCAAGAAGACAAAGTTGTAAGTGAAATTAGAATTGTAAAGTAATTGATGTTTCCTTGCTATAGGGTGGTAAGGTGGTGCAAGGGAGGAACTCGTTAGTTCTTGGCAAGTAGAAGCTTGCCTAGGGTGTAGCACCCTTTCAGCTGAGCTGATAAAACCTAGAGGTTGCAGCCTCTTGAGGTGTTGGAGCACATCCACGAATGCAATACTTAATCAATTGATAACTTGAAGCATTCCACAAAACCTTGTTTCTCTTGCAATTTGGATGTGCTTATTTACTTTTGTTGTTGGATCTAATGTATAAGAACAATATGTGTGATTGATTAGAAAGAAGTGGCAATCTGATATTTGGTTAAAAATTTTAAAAGAAAGCAAGTAACCAAAAGTGTTGAATACTAATTCACCCCCCCCACTTCTCAATATTGCTTGTGTGTTCTTCAAGAACCACGTTGCCTTTGGAGAATCCCATTCCACTCAAGGATTTGACATCTTTTTGTGTAAGTTAAAAAATTTCTTCCCCTCCTTTTTAAATGCTTTGTTTATTGTAGATTTGAAAATTATTATTGATAGAAAAGGGGGAACCTTTTGTTCTTGGCCTATCAGGGGTTTGAATAGTTATGAGTTGTCCTCAATGTCTCCTTTGAATTTTCCTTTGGATTCTTTCAGGCCTGGTGCTAAGGTTGCTAGCTCGGGTAAAGGGGTGGATTCCCCTGGTCTTGGCCTGTCCTTTGTGGTTGGGCTGGTGAATGTCCCTCATAAGGGTTTGGAAATCCCTCTTTCCATTCCGAATCTTCCCTCTTTTCATCCGGATGAGGCACAGGAGGAAGACAGGGTTTTGGTTGGGCTTATTAATGTGGATTCTTCTTCTTCTCCTTTGGGAGTTGGGTGTCTGTGAAGTAGGGGTAAATTATGATGAGGCTTTCCCTCGCCTCCAGGATTTTGGCTCCCATGAACGTGCCTTGAGCCCTCCCTTGGACGCTTTAAATCAATATGTACTGAAATCCATAGGGCCAATTTGTAGGAATTCTTTAGCTCAGATGCTTGTGCAAGTATACTCTAACAAGCCTTCGCGGCCAGATGTGGCACACGCCTCCTCTATACGTTGTGCCAATGCTACCATTCGGCGTAAATGCAATAATAAGGCTTCCCTGAAGAGTGAGGCTTTGGATGATGAGGGGAGTACAAGAGAAGCGAAAATAAAAAAGAATCCCCCCGGGGGGGGGCAGCGGTATTTAGATTTATGGTAAATTGGGAACGTCGGAGTAAAATGCGGCTTTTTAGTAGGATGAGGTAATAATGGTTGACTGATGTTAGTATTTGGGTTTACTAAGTTTTACATCAAGGTGACACGATTCGAACGGCCCTCACCATATTTAACAGGCAGCTCCTTGCTGTGGAAAAGGTGCTGCTGGGCAAAATGGACATGCTACTATGCTTCACTTGGGTTAATTGTCAGCTTACAGATAAGATTTAGCCATGCAATATCATGCTAGGATATGCATTTTGAGAGAAGAGCTAGAATCGCTCAGAATGGGTGCCAAAGCTGACATTTTGGCTTCTCTATCTTGGGAAGGGAAGCTCACAAGTCTCCACTGTCACAGCCATGTAAAACTGTATGATTCGGTGCTTTTTGTGTATTAATTAAATAGAAGATGCATTTTCCTTGAAAAAAACAAAAAAGGTCGAACCAGGCACTTTTGTCTAACCCTGATTTATAAGCAAATCGTTCATATTATGCTTCAGCAACTTCATTAAAGCAGTGAGAGAGTTTACCCTTCCATAGTTTTTGAAAAATATCGGTGCCTGCAGTTTAGGGATAACTTCCATAACAAAATAAGAAGACATTTGGTTAACAGAAATTTTTTTCTAATTATCCTCAAGTAGTGAACCTTCTACAAGATGACATGGAAGGGCTACAAGTATATACTTGACTTTGGATATAAATGGAATTGCAGACTCCAATCATGTAATCCAAGTTAAAGAGGCCAGTAAAATATGATCTTGATTGGCTATATTCCTAAAGCCAATAATTAAAATTTTACAACTTATTTATTTACATGTCCTCCCTGTAGGTGCAAGGACATTCACTCTTCTAAATAACAATGTGATTTAATCCTTCAACTCTTCCAGCTTTGCTGTAGACTGGACTTGTATGGTTGGAAGCTCTAGAGGTTGGTATTTAGGCTTCTTCATTTTCAGAAGAGCATACGTCATCCAGTACCAAAAAAGTAGTATGCGGCCTTCTTGAGCAAGTGCATCACCTACAGAACTTCCACTGAAGGATAGCCGTTCCAACACCTGTAAGCAATTAACAACAGAACATAATAATTTACAGGCCATTGTGTAATCCAATGTAAGCGCCTACAACAACTATTCATGACACAAGTTCGGTATAACTTGAATAGCATTTAAATAATTCTTGCATAATGAGGCACTGTTCATCCAACAAAAAGTTAAACTGGAAAATAAAAACTTTGCTCATGAAATGATTAACAAACCCAAATAATGGTCAATCAAAGCACTTTTCTGATGTCTTAATGTCCTTTACAGTAGAGTTAATAATAATATGTAAGAATATTTTTGGTTCAATCTCTGGAGAATCCCCGAAATTTGAATCTTTTGGTTCAATAGTAAAAGTTTGTTTAAGAGCTTATAGTCCAGTGGTGCCATCCATGCCTGAGTAATTGTATTTTAGGTTACAAAATTATGCAGAAAATTAACGAGGTTAGCATCTACACTGGAAATATATATGTTGATTGAAGGAGACTCCAACTAATTAAATTTTAATATGAACAATCGTCTGGTAATACATGGACTTGGGAGATACTTGAAGCAAAGGGCCATACGCTTGATCATGAAGCCAATCTATCTGAGAACCCCCAAGGTCTTTCATTAATAAACCAATTTAAGAGCCAATCAATTACAAGTATTCTTACACAGAGAGGCAAGTCCTTACAAAAATTTAGTAGTCTACCTGTTAGTATGGAAGGGAAAATCTCGAGCTTTACTTCCATTGACCACCCTTTTAGTGTTAAGAGTTCAGAGTTAGAAATAATAAGCTCTTTAACATGAGCATTAGTTTAAATTTTCACATGCATTTTTTTGCTGCATTTTGATTTAATGCATTGCATTCGATAAATTTACTTTATGCCTTTTCTTGCTTTCTGCATTTTGATTTTATTTTATATATAGGGCCGATCATATCGTCTTGTCTCGTAGTACTGATGTTTTGGTTTGAGTATTATCAGGACCAGGGGATTGATGATGAGCTCTTATATGAGCAAATACAGTTCATGTTTCTTGTACCACAGGATTTGGAGTACCAGAGATTTCTGAGGTTCTCATGAACTCTATCATTGACAGTTGGAGCCAGATTTCACCCACTAACATGTAGGGGTGACTTGACGATCATTGCCTATGTGATCTTCCATCACATCCAGCAGTTACACAGATGAGAACTATGGTTTGACTATGTATATTTTCCGGAGACACCTTCAGCTTGCTTAGCCCACCATGATATCTCCCAGAGATCAATGGGGATATTCAGTTGACACCGGTGTTATGACATACGCTCTCTAGCTGATTCACGGTAAATGCTTTCTTATAACTGGGCATGACCATAGGGAGTCAATGTGTTACTCTATAATGGCTCAAGTATCCTAGATTGGTTTTTCATAGCTAAGGATACATCATGGTGCGGTTATAATTCTTCGTTAGATTAAGCTTATGATTTTGTGAGTTAGGTGTATCCCTAGGAATTTAACTAAGTGTGATACTCATTTCATGTCATTCACAAAATGTTACTTAGCTATTTTCCATCCCATGTCATTTCACTTGCCATTTCACCCATTTCCATCATGTCCCCCTTTCATAATTAGCTTATTATATGTCATCTTCTAAGGTCTCTATACTATCCTGTGTATGATGCCTAAGACAACGTCAAAAGAGTCAAAGTACTCTAAGGGCAATGGAGATGAATGACAGATGTAAGCAATGCCCCCTTACAAAAGTCATGATCCCTATGTCCCAAGTTATCAAAGCCAAATCAAAAGCAAAGGGACTTACTAAAAAAAATACAAGGGATCACAAAAATGGTGCAAGGAAAGGGTAACTCGAGGAAAATTACTCCCTTCCAAGGCAAACATGTGGAAGAAACATCATTAACCCCTAGCTCTTGAAAACTAAGGGGTGGACCTAACACTCAAGTCGCATTTCTATGATGGTTAATTCATGAACACCCTTCCCTAGCATCACATTCATTTCATAACCCTCACCTTACTTAGAAACTTAGGAAATGCACTTAGGCTTGGGGGTGTAACATGAAAATCTAAATCAATTTTAGTTACACCATGGTAATTCTAACGTTATTGGGATAATTAATCGAAAGTGAGAGAGTTAATTAGAAAAGTGCACTTAAAAGCCTTTTATGTTGATGTTTTGCATATTAGATGGTATTTTCCTAAGTCATATCTTATATTGTCTAACACTTGGTTGATTCTCTATAGTTGACTTGATAACCCCTCCTAGACAATGCAACCCCATTCTTCATGCACACTTGGAAGACTTGAGGCACATTGGCACGTGTGAGAGGGGGGCAACCCTTTTTCACAATATTTGGATGAGTTGGCATGAGCTTTGACTGCTTGAGGAGTTCATTGTGTTATCCACTAAATTGCACTTAGTGGATTCTGAGTGAACTGTTGAAGTTGTGAACATGTTCAATGTTCATTATCAGTGTTCCAAGATCCATCAGGCCAAAAAAAATTAGTCATTTGTAAATTTTGCATGTCCAGACCCCTGCGGGCTTTTGTAAAAGATCAAGCTTGGGCTTGAAGGGTTCATCCATCAACTTCAATTTTAAAACAACATTCTTCTCTTTCCCTTTTTGCTACTTTCTAAGTATTTGAGTTGTAGATCCATACTTGTCTTGCAATTATTTTCAGATCTACATACTTAGAATTCACATACTAGATTAGATCTAAGCTCCTAAAAAGTCTATTTTGCATTAGATCTAAGCTAGATTTGAAGGAAATTTTTCTAAGTATAAAATTTTTCAAATTTTTTTATTTTTTCATTGTGTTTGCCATCATATTCTAACAGATTTACTTGCTGGTTTTTAGCAGGTCCAAGGAAAAGGAGGAGGAAGCTCTAGCGAAATTTCGCTAAAACTTGCCAAAAACACCTTCAAAGGGACCCACTTTTAGCATTATTTCAAATTTCAGCTTGTAAGCCCTTAGATCCAAGTCTAAAAGGACTAAGAGGCAGTTTTATTTTGAGCATAAATTGTAAATCATTAAACGAGAGCAGTGGGGTAATCAGCACCCACATCCCATCCCCCCTGGGGGGATTTGTGTATTTTGTCAATTTTCATGTGATTGAATTTTTCTAACTCCACCTTTTCACACACTCACTTTTAAAGTGCAGGGTGTATCCTCCATTTAATTTCGCAACTTAAATCATTTCTTAATTTTCATTTTATGCAAAAGTAGAATAGAAATAAAAACCGTCTTCGTCGCCACGAAGTATGCTCTCACCTTCACCCAAAGGCAATTTTTGCTGATTAGTGAAGGTTGATCAAAAAGTGACGCATAAGATCGACCATCAATATCTTTTGTTTTACAAGTTTTGCATTTCAATTTCATAAGACTCTTGAACTTAGCTGAAAAGCAAGTCAAGAGCGCTCTCTGTCGGAGGGTCGATGGTTACTCGCTTCTAATTGGAATAAACTATTTGCCTACACTGCGTATGCTCTACCCACCGACAGTACACCCAAGCTGTGGGATACCAAAAGTAGTTGGAAGCACTTTCTCAATTCTCACATTTAATTTAATCAAGTCACCTAATAAAATTAACTACCCACAACATAGTGAAAATCTAACACTTCGAGACTAAATTTTGGTGTGGATTCTGCCTGGGGGCGTTGGTTAACTGCACTCTGACCTTGGGGCACCGTTAGACTACATCCTTGTTGGTGTAGTGTTGAACACGCGCTCAGGGTATTGACAGTCCAACATGTCCTTGTATGGAAGCACCAATCTTTAGAACTCCGAACATTCCTCTCTACCCTTTACGGTATATCGAGAGTTTCCTTTCTTTTCCCTAATTAAGACTCATTCTAATAATTTAAAATCAACCAAGATACAATTGCAGAACATTTTACTTTTCTAGCATTTCAAATTTTCGCACTGTGTCTTGACTCCATAAGGCACTGGTCCTTGTACTTTTCATTTGCTTTATATCAATCGGGTATTTGTGTATCTTTATAATTTACAGTGTTATTTGAACTTATGTTGATGAAAGCTTTCTTAACTATAGTTGCAATTATATCTTGAACCTTAATAAAAAACTCCCAAAAACATCAATAAACAACCCATCACTTAACTGGAAGACCCTAACAACCTTAGTAAACTTTCCATAGGGACTACCCCCCTTGGCTTTTGTTGAGAATTTTGCCTAAACGGAGGAGTCAAGAACCAAGTGACATACTTGACTCGAGACTTGCCACCAAGGGCACACTGTGTAGCAGCATAGATTTCTGCTGCGACAAAGACAGTGTGTAATCCGGCGACAACACATTGCACACGTGGACCATGCTTCTTCACTCTTGGGCACGGTTTTTGAGGAGGTTATTACATCTTTGTAGAGGAGCATTTTGGGGTTTATGGCATCTATTGGACCCTTGTGACACTTAGCATCATCATCTACTAGAGCACTCCCTCATTTGAGGCATTCTTCATCATGGCTTGACTTGTCTATGTGGTACATTGTGTTATCTCAAAAACTAGCACCCTTCCACGATTGAAGATATGTGGACCCAAAGGAGATATGTGTACCCAATGGACATAGTGCTATGATCGGCAACTCTTCAAGGAGGTACAAATGTCACCTCAATGTAACCCCCTGCCTTCTTGGGCCACGAGAGGCTCCTCGATTAACATAAGAATAGACCTGTAAGATACCAAAAGAAAGCACCTCTATCCCTACAAGACCTTCCCATTGTCAATAGACTAGTGTCTTATGGAGTCAACGAAAAAATATACACAATAAACCCTTTGACTTGGAAGGCTAGGAGCAATGATGAATACAATGTTCCACGGAGTTTCCGGGACGGAGGAGCGCAGGAGTGGGGAAACGCACAAGGGGGGCGTGTGGGAGCAACCCCAAATTTTAGGGAAATTTCGAGGAAACGGGGAGACGTCGGAGTCATAAAAAATAATTTAAAATATAAATATTATTAATCCCAACAATAACTATTATCATGTAAAAAAGTAAAACTAAAAACTAAATTCATCATTATGGAATGTACATCTATTAGTTATTACCATATCAAATTTCAAATTTGTAAATGATACTGAACTATGTTACTATTACCATGTAAAAACTAAAAACTATTATCATTATGCAATGTATATCTAAATTCAAATTTCAAATTTGTAAAAGATAATGCAACAGATTATGAAGGTTGAAATAGTCAAATAGATACTGAATAGTTAACATAGAGAAGTTAGAACAGTGAAATAGACAAAAGTGAAAAGTCTAATAAAAGATTAAAATTTCTCAAAAAATACTAAATAGTAAAGAGTCAAGGACTGTCATCAGTATCTAGTATCTACTATCTAGAGTCAAAACTGAAACAATGAAAAGTAGCTAAAATGAATCAACATCGTGATCAAATAAGCATCAAGTGTGCTCCATTGACTGTTGTGAGAGGGTAGCTTTTAGGAAGGTGTTAGACTCTTAGGTTAGTCTAGGATTTAATTTAATTTTGGTTTAATTATGTTTTAATTTTTTTATCACTTTTTAATATTTTAATTTGCATTTATTTTTATTGTAAAAAGATGAAAATTGGGGGAGGCTTTTGGGTGTCCCCCTAAAGGGGGCTTCTGGGGGGACGCACAACCCCCCCCCATGTGGGGGGACGCCTAGAAGCCCCCCTGGGGGGAAACGCGTTCCACACCTGGGGAAACTTGAGGAAACATATTTCCCTGAGTTTCCCCCAAAAGGGGGATGTGGGGAAACGTTTCCCCAGGAGTTTCCCCATCCCGAAAGTGTGGGGGAGCGAGGGGGCGCGTTCCCCACCCTAGGGGATGTGTCCCCGTGGAACACTGGATGAATATGTAATTATACCAAGTAAATTTCTGCAATAAAAAACAGCAAAATAAAACATAAGATATTTTCCAAACCAACCGTCAGAATTACATAAAATTTACCCCCTGGAAGCCAGCTACAGTAGGTGCATCAATTCCCTCTAGGGCACCCCTCTTATGGTGGATAAAAGATGTGTTTCAATGTTGATTTGTACTCCAGATCTGCAATTCATTGCAGTCAAGGTGAACCAGAAATATCAAGGGCCTCAAATCTCCCAGGGTCACCGCAGGAAACTTAGGATTTGAGCCAATGCTACGAACATAAAAATAAGATAATACTTAAATAATTAATAGTTAGGTTAACTAAAGAGAGGTTATGAAAGGAGGTGTCTCCTCAACATCAAAATGCCCAAGCTATATTTAAGGCAGGGCCATTGTTGTAATCAACTATCTTGTTATCTATTAAAAATATCTATATAAGTTCGCCTATTAATGGCTTATTTGATTTACCAGGTCTTTTGGTAACTATTATCGTATGAGCGAATAGTTTTTCGCACCATTTGGTATCAGAGCCTTTTCGGCCCTCCCTGATTCCGGCTACTGGCTACTTCATCAGAGTTTCTCTGAATCACGATTTTTAATCGACGAGAGGCCCTTGGCCACAACCCTCATATCCTTCACTCCCTTTCACTCATATCCCTCCCACCAATGCTCTTACTCCCCCTCTCCTCCGCTGCACTCCTCCATCAACCTCCCGCGCTCTCCCAATTCTCCCTCCTTACGTTCCCACCTCCTTGCGCATTCCTTCCTCTCGGGCTCCTCCCATCCCTCTGCGCCTACGTCCCTACTCCGTCTGCCCTCCCCTCAGCCTCCATCGCTGCCCTGCCCTCTACGCCACCGCCACCACTCCACACTACTCCCTCCACCACCACGTCGGCAACCTCTTGCACCCGCTCCACCTCCCTTCACCGCCTTCTCCATCTCCATCTCACGCCCTCCACGTCCTCCCGCGTCCACCCATCTCCGCGCCATTACAACCTCCCTCCTTCACTGCTCCTCGCGCAGCCCCCCCTCCCTGCGCCTACCTCCTCCACGCTGCCTAATTCCACCGCTCCTTGCTCCGACGACCCCATCCCAGCCTCTCACCCCCGCGTCACACCACAACTCCACCTCCCTTGAGTCCCGCGTTCACCTCGTCGGCCTACCCCAGCCACCGTTGCTACCATCCCGCTCCTCTGCTCTCATCCCTATCCTCCAACGCCACTTCACCTTCGCCTCTACTCACCCTCCACCACAACCTACAATCTCCACCAGCTTCCATCCACCACCACTTCGGCCCCCATTCCCCGGCCATCCATCTCCCATCGAAACCCTAAATTTCATTTTTTTGAAATCAAATATTAAACTTTATAATAGTATTATTATATTGTTTAAATATTTTTAATATTTGAAAAAAAACTATATATATATAGTTTATAAAATATTAATAATAATATTATTAATTAATTAATTAATAATTATTATTATTAAAAAATAATAATAATTATTATTTTTGGAAAAAAAAAAAAGATCAATTATCATTGAAGGAAGCCAAGGACCAGTTGTCATCGTCAAGAAGACATTAAGACAAAGCCAAGAAAAACAAAAACCAGAAGTCCAAGCAAGACTCCTTATTGTCAAAGAAGTCGAAGAACACTTATCACCGAAGAAATCAAAGTCAAGGACAGTTATTTATCATTGAAAAAGTCAAAGTAAAGGAAGGCTTATCAAGAAGTCGAGACGCGTTAACGACAAGGACGACCAAGTTTAAGAAAGACTCATCAAAGAAATCAAAGAAGATCATTCCACTGTAGAAGAAGACAGAAACCATGGAAGCCGATTTGCGAGAGAAATTAGAAGCCAAGTTAAAGCGCTATCGAAAAGACAATGAAGAATTACGAGACATTAATACACAATCAGAAGTAAGGATTGAACTACATAAGATACAAGAACGGTTCAATGAACAAACAATGTCCAACCAGAAAAATCACATAGAAAAATTATGTGTGCAAATCAAGGAATTAAAAGATGAGAGTGATTTCAATCAGAGGTTGAAAAATCAAGATATAAAGAAGGAAATAAATAATTACGAAGCAGAAATAATATGTTTGAACAAAATCGTTAGCGACAAAGATGAAGAACTAATGCAGTTACGACATAAATTAGAAAGTCAAGAATCAGAGGTCGGCCAATGTCGACAATAGATAAAAGTTCTTCAACAACAAAATGACGACTCTAAAAAGACACATAAGTCAGAGATCACGAAGAGTAATAAAGCATTATCTAACAATGCTGAAGAAATTTTTAGACTAAGAAATCATAAGAAGATACTAGTCACAAAAATTAAGAAGTTGAAAAATAGCCGAAAGATAGAACAATCTATGGACGACATTGAAGGGAAACTTCTAGACAAGCAGGAAGAAAATAGTTGTATCAGAAGTCATAATGAAGATCTTAAGGAACAACTTAAGACATTTGAAGATGACAGAAAATCGCAAGTCGAATTGATTAAGAAGTTTCAAAATGATAATAGGCAGTTAGAAAACAAGTTGGAAAAGATACAGAACAAAAGCTTAAATCCTCAAGAGACGAAAATACAACTTCCAACTCAGATCAATGCTTTAAAGGCGACATTCGTAAACGAAAATGATATCGCGAAGTTCCCTATCAACACCCCAACCATAAAAACCGATATTTGAAAAAGTGGGAAATGTCAAAAGATAATGGTACTAATGTGATCAAATCTCCTGACGACACATCAGTAGGGAATCCCATCAATCCACAACAAATCAATTTGGGATGGATTGATCCGTCCACATATCGGAAGTTATGCTCTACACTTAGCAGTTCGTATCGACATGTTTCGACGGCCACGAGATCGCAAAGAACAGTGCGACAAAATTATAAGGCTTTGAGGACAAGTCTCTCTAAGAGAGTGGCAATGCTACAAACATAAAAATAAGATAATAGTTAAATAATTAATAGTTAGGTTAACTAAAGATAGGTTATGAAAGGAGGTGTCTCCTCAACATCAAAATGCCCAAGCTATATTTAAGACAGGGCCATCGTTGTAATCAACTATCTTCTTATCTATTAAAAATATCTATATAAGTTCACCTATTAATGGCTTATTTGATTTACCAGGTCTTTTGGTAACTATTATCGTATGAGCGAATAGTTTTTTGCACCAGCCAATCTTCCTCAAACCCTTAGGGTTCAACTTTTCCTTTGTAATGAACCTGCAATAACACTTCAACTAGATTTGAAATCAACCCTAAGGGTTGACATCACCTAACCCTAGGATGACATCACCTCCTTTAGGACACTTTTAAGGCACTACTGCAATCAACTACTTCAAAAAATCAAAATTAAAATAACTAGGGCACAAATTAAAATATTTTTTGGATTTTTGCAAAAATATAAAAATTTTAGGGCTCTTCAAAATATTTGAATTTTTTTGTATTTTTTCCAATATATAATAAAAAAAATCGATAAAAGAGATTCCAAGTGAAGATGAGTGAATAAGACCTAAGTTTCGTCCCTTCAAGGCATCGAGGAATGATAGTTAGCATTCCTCTCAAGAATTGGCAATCTAATTTTGTATGAATTAGGGCAAACCAAGAAACCAAAGGGTTGTGTTGGTTTGACCTAATTAGGGCAAAGAGAGGTGCCAAATACCCAACAAGAGAGACCCTCCAGGAAGGGATGTCTCACTTACAAAACAGTGTTATTATGCATAAAAAACCCTAATTAGCTCTTACCTTGGATGTATTTGACAGTGCAAGACAAGAGAACTAGAGATCTTACCACAAAAGAAGAACAAAAAAGAAGAGAGTAACCCTCTCAAGAATTTTTTCCCTTAGACAAGCCTTGCAAGATTTAGAAAAAGCCTCCAATCACCAAGAAATTACCACATTAAGCTTCCAAAATGCCAAGAAGAGAGGTGCGCACCACTTAACCAAGGTAGACAAGAAGAAAAAGAGCAATAATTTTATGTGATCCTATGATCTTGTGTTACAAATGAATGAGTTTCTTATTTATATGTGTGACAAGACATGCCTTTTCAGAAAGTAACACCTTTTCACTTCTCAAGGATGACTTGCCTAAAATAACTTAAAATGATTTTTCAATGAATTTTAGTGTTTGTCACCCACAAGTCGGGGACTAAACCTCATAAGACATAAAATAATAATAAAAATGATGAATTGTTGCAACTTGATGAAACGTTGAGCTTAGGAGGAGGGTTTCGTGCACCAACTATCCCCAACGATGTGCATTTGTTCTCAACTCCCCCCTCCTTTAGGTCGTACAGCCGCTTCAAAAGGATGTCCTCATCATCAATTTGGCATGCTTGAGCCAAGACGAGGGTTAATACATGACAAAAATAGGTCCAAGTGGGCATAAATGAGGTGTGCTAAGATGGGTATTGTTATCACACAACTTGTGGTTGCCCCTATTAGATGATCCTATCAAGGAAGGTAGAGGATCTAGGCAACTAAAGAGGTGATCTAAGAGGGTCTCGATCACCAGATAGATTTGTTGTCATGCCAACCGAGGCACTCTTCGCTTTATGCTACCAAATCCCTAGATAACAAAGGGGGAAACCCTAATCTACTCCCGACATCAAAGACCTAACCCAATCACCAGATTAGACTTGCACAACAGAATACGTAAGGTGACAGGTAAATGGAACCCTAGATCTAAGGATGAAGTCACAAGATAAATTATGTTTGGATTGAGAGGCTTAAGAGAGATAAAATATCAACCCAACGTAATTAGTGCAAGTGACTCATTAGTTGAAATAATAGATCTACGATTAAGGTACTAGCAAATGAAAGTAATTCTTGCTGCCTTGGGAAACATGACCAAGGTAGAAGGTTAGGGTCAAGATGAGGCTTTCTAGCACCTTTAGGATGAAGCTTGATAAGAGATTTGACAATGTCTTGGCACACAAGCAATGATTGGACCCCAAAACAACTCAAAAAATGGCTAAGTCAAGGAGGGCGTAAGGTATGAATACCTATGCCTAGGGAAAAGGACAAGATGGAATCCTCTAGGGGTGATGCCCTAGGAGACCCACTTAGGGCTAGGCCTAAAGATAAAAACCCAAAAACATTTCACGAAGATTCCAAGTTATTAGGGCTAGATAATTTTTTATAAGTTTTAGCAGTTAGGGTTTGAAGAATTAAACTAGATGACCAATGGATTAGAAATTCAAAACAAAATATTTGGAGTAGATCTTACCCAGAAAATCTTGTAGATGCCTTGCAAATGATGATCTATCCCTTCTCGATCAATTTGAGATGATTTGATGGTGTCTCCAAGTGAAATCGATTTTCCCAAAGGAGGTAGTGCGCCCCTCTCTCCTGCACAAGCAAACTACTGATGTGAGAATTGATGCCTAGGAAAAATGAACTGTAAATGCAAAAGAGATAACAAAGAGCATATCAAAGATCAAAGATGCTATTGAAAACCCCTTGATTACACAATGCCTTCAAGAGAAACGAGTTGGGGAACCCCGCAAAAACGCCCAAGTGAAGTCGCCCTCCTACATTAAAACATTATCTTCCGCATTATCTTCCACGAAAATATTATGGATCCACAAACAATATCTCAAATGCTAAGAAAAATAGACTTTCCAATCAAGTATAAGAACATTCCACAAAGAAGATCCAATAATTTCTGCGAAAATATCTTTATTATGAATATTCCAAGAGCCAAAAGTCCTTTACAAATGAGGGGTCCTCTCTCTTAAATAGAATCGAGAGACACCAAAACCCTAACCACTTTTTCAATGAGTGGTTGAGATCAAGAGATAATACAATGAGATCAACGGCTAATAAGAGCCGAATACAATATAAATGGATCACTCAAAAGAAGGGGGACGTTTTCCCTCAATGATGCCCTAAGGGGGGCGTATGACATGACACATCACTAGGAAGACATAACATCATGTTGGGGTGGCTAGGAGGTAACAACATCTTCACTAGCCCAAGCCTCATATACATCAAATATAAAATACATCATAAAGTGACTAAAGACACTAGGACGAATGCCCCCAAATACATAAGATGATGCCCCCATGGATGACTAGGAGGACGTGTGGACCCCACTGAAGATAAAGACTGTGCCGAGAGGTGTAGAATGCATCACAACAAGTCTCGGATCAAACCCATGCCAATTCATTGCCTCACTGAGCCAAATCGATTTCCATTGCTAGCCATTCTTCCACTTTTTACTGCCACCTGAACATCACCTCAAAAAGATAAAAATGCCTGTAACTATTAGTTTTTACTTGTTTAGCATGTAACAATAAAATATCTATCACTGAAAGAAATACAAGCACAGGAAGAACACAATGAACACAATATTTCTCTTGGGGAAACCACAAGGGAGAAAACCCCAACAAAATCTTTCTTAATATAGAAATCACAAAGTACAAAAGTAAACCCCAAGACAAAATCAGCTACTCCTCCACTTGTACGAACTTCTCTCTCTCTCCTATGTGAACTGTGTGAGTGAATGAGTGATTACAAATGAGAGAGACCTCCTCTATTTATATTCTTCCGATGGGGTGACTTTTCCCCAACAGGGTCGACTTCTCCTAACTGACTGGGTCGACTTGTCAAATACATAATATAATAATCTCTTCTGGGTTCTTCTAGGCCGACACAAGACCTAGGGTTTACATTGACTCTTTCAATGACTCTTACATTATTAATTACATCAATGACATCTCCCGAAGGAGGAATACAATAACACAATAGACAAGTATCAAATCGAATATCTTCCGCAGTTACATCCTTTTAACACTCCCTCTTAACTTGGAAGGTATTATGCGGGTAACAACAACATCTGCACAACTGACTTGTGAAACTCTATAAGTCGTAGGAAGATTTTGGATCATCATCTGTCTGGGGTATCATCTGCTGGAGTAGCATCATCAACGTCTACTGGAATGTCATCATCAGCATCGTCATCATCATCTGCTGGAATATCATCAGCAGCAGCATCCTCTGTATCATCATCAGCAACATCCTCTGTTGGAACATCTTCTGCTGGATCAGCAACATCGTCAGCTGGAACATCCTCATCAACAACATCATCAGCTGGAACATCTTCTGCTGTCAGCAACATCATCAACTGGAACATCTTCTCCTGTCAGCAACATCATCAGCTGGAACATCCTCTCCTGGAACATCTTCATCAGCAACATCATCAACTAGAACATCCTCTCCTGGAACATCCTCGTCAGCAACATCATTAGTTGGAACACTATCAGTCAGCTAGTACTGATCTTATGTCGCCAGGATAGGCATCTATCCTTATGGATAGGAACTCTATCAGTCAGCCAGTGCTGATCTTCTGTCCCCAAGACAGGCATCTATCCTTACGGATAGGAACTCTATCAGCCAGCCAGTACTGATCTCCTGTCCCCAGGACAGGCATCTATCCTTATGGATAGAAATTCTATCAGTCAGCCAATATTGATCTTCTATCCCCAGGACAGGCATCTATCCTTACGTATAGGAACTCTATCAGTCAGCCAATACTGATCTTCTATCCCAAGAACAGGAATCTATCCTTACGGATAGGAACTCTATCAGTCAGCCAGTACTGATCTTATGTCCCTAGGACAGGCATCTATCCTTACGGATAAGAACTCTATCATTCAGCTAGTACTAATCTTTTGTCCTTAGGACAGGCATCTATCCTTACGGATAGGAACTCTATCAATTACCCAGTACTGATCTTCTGTCCCCAAAGGCATCAGTTCGTAAGAACTGGAACTATCAATCAGCCAGTACTGATCTCCTGTCCCCAGGACAGGCATCATTTTGTAAGAACTGGAACTATCAGTCAGCCAATACTAATCTTCAACCCCCAGAACTAGCATTAGTTCCTAAGAACTGGAACACTTTCATTTTCTCTTTCGAGAGAGGTCCCTTTGGACCACACCAAGCTTGTCTCGAAAGTATTCCAACTTTACGCAAGACAGAGGCTTAGTCAGCACATCAACAACTTGTTCCTCTATAGGAACATACTTGAGCTTTACAGCTCCCTTCTACACCATATCCCGGATATAGTGGAACTTGATCTCGATCTGCTTCGATCTATCATGGAACACAGGATTCTTTGTCATCTTGATGCAACTCTGGTTGTCACAGAGTATCTCCGTAGCATCAATCTCTGCATCGAACAATTCTGCCAACATCTTGCGAAGCCACACTGCTTCGCTACAAGTTGAACAAGCTGCTACATAGTCAGCTTCCGTTGTACTGAGTGCAACACAGGGCTACTTTCTACTGAGCCATGAGATCATACCTGATCCCAAAGTAAAGCAACATCCTGAAGTGCTTTTCCTGTCTTCGACACTTCCATCCCAATCTGAGTCTGTGTACCCGTACAACCTGAACTCACTATCTGAAGTATATTTGAGTCCATAATCCAATGTACCCTTTAGGTAACTCATCACATGTTTTGCTACAATCAGGTGAACACTCCTGGGCTCCACCATATACCGACTCAATGTGTTCACAGCAAAACATATATCTGGTCGTGTATTGGTCAAGTACATCAATGACCCGATAATTTGTCTATACATGGTGACATCCACAATCTCTGATGAAGCATCATTCAGGAGCTTCAAGTTTGTCACCATTGGAGTAGTCATGTGCTTATAATCCAACATCCCAAATCTCTTTAGGATCTCAACTGTGTATTTTCCTTGACTCGAGAAAATCTCATCTGGAAACTGCCATACTTCAAGACCTAGAAGGTAATGCATCATACCAAGGTCTTTCATCTCAAACGCTGCTGCAAGCCTTCTCTTACATTCAATGATGGGCTTGTCTTCTCTTGTCAGGAACAAATCATCTACATAGAGTAGTAGTATCATAGGTTCATCATCCATAATCTTATAATAAAGATTAGAATCTGCTTTACTCTTGGTAAGGCCCAAACTCATCAGGAAGCTATCAATTCTTCCATACCATGCTATGGGTGCTTGCTACAACCCGTACAATGCTTTATTCAGTCTGCATACATGTGACTTTCTATATTATGTTTAAAATCCTTCTGGTTGCTCGATATATACTTCTTCTTCCATCTTCCCATTCAAGAACAACGTCTTTACATCCATCTGATATAACTTCCATTTCATCTTGGTTGCCAAGGCAAGAATGGTTATAATTGAAGTATATCTAGCCACGGGGGCAAAAGTCTCCTCATAATCAATTCCTTCCTTTTGCGAGAATCCTCGTGCTACAAATCTTGCCTTGTAGTTTTCAATGCTTCCGTCTGTTGAGTGTTTTGTTTTGAAGATCTATTTTGGCGATACAACCAATTTATCCTTTGGTCTTGGAACTACATCCCAAACATCATTCTTGATGATGGATTGGTATTCTTCATTCATAGTATCCAACCATTCCTTCTTCTTCACTGCATCTTCAAAACAAGTTGGTTCTTCTTCAACAAGGTTACACATCAAGGCTACATAACTAGAGTATGGCCTTGGTCTTTTGCTCTCTCTACCGATTCCTTCTGGGGCACCATACCTTCCTGCATCTTGAATTAATTCTCATGCCCAAGTTGGCATTCTCTTTCGAGAGATCTCCTCATGAGGTGTCCTCAGGTCTCTGAGGTTCTGCCATGTCATGATCCTCTAGAATAGGATCTTCTTCAATATTTTTGTCTGGTACTTTGTTTGTTTCTGTAACTCTAGGAGCCTCCTGCTCCTCTTCATTCTCATGAATCTTCTTGGATTTGTTGAAGGCTGTGTCTTCATCAAATGTAACATCCCGGCTGAGCTGGATCTGGCAGAATGCTAGGATGTAGATACGGTAAGCCTTAGATTGCTCACTATAGCCCCACAAATATTCCCTTCTTCCCTGAAGGTTCCAATTTCGATCTCTTCTCCTTTGGAATATGGATAAACACTGAACATCCAAATATCTTTAGATGACTAACTTCAGGCTTCTTACCGGTGAACATCTCTTCTGGGGTCTTGTTGCCAAGAGCACTGTGAGAGATTTTGTTTTGTACATATACTGCGGTTTTGGTTGCTTTTGCCCATAGATGCATGGGTAAGTCTCGATCATGGATCATAGCCTTCACTGCTTCTATGATCATTCTATTCTTCCTTTCAGCTACACCATTTTGTTGTGGATTATAGGGAATAGTAAGCTCCCTCTTAATCCTTGCTTGTTTACAGAAATCTTTGAAGTCGCCTGAAGTATATTCCCCTCCATTATTTGACCTTAGAATCTTTATCTTTTTCTCAAAGATGTTTTCTACAAGAGCCTTTAATTCTTTAAACTTTTCAAAGACTTCATTCTTATTCTTTAGAAAATAAATCCATGTTTTGCAGGAGTAATCATCAATAAAGGAAGCGTAGTATACATACCCGCTTAGAGAAGTGGTGGACATAGGTCCACAGATATCTAAGTGAATAATATCCAGAATACCTTTCGCTTTGCTGTCGTTACTTGGAAATGGGTTCTTTGTACTCTTTCCTTGAGCACATCCCTTGCATACTCCTTCATGATCAACCTGGATTTCTGGTAGTCCAGTCACCACCTTACTTACTATTGGTAAGGCTTTGTAGTGTACATGAGCTAGTCTTCTATGCCATAGCTCACAAGGGCTCATGGTACTGGTCATCAATGTTGTATCTGCATTACCCTTCAGTTTGTAAAGTCCTCCTCCTTCTACTCCAATGACTACTGCGTCATCAAGAGCTTCCCATTTTGCCACATAAGAACTTCACCATCAATAAAAGCAATTCGAAGACCTTTCTTATCTAATGCACAAATAGATAGAAGGTTCTTCTTCAAACCTGGTACATAAAGTACATATTTCATATTCATGGACTTTCCAGAGTCCAATTTATAAGACGCTTCTCCCATTCCTTTGATGGGATATTGATAATCATCTCCAAGCTTTACCTTATGTGGAGATTCCTTCTAAATAAGATGTGAGAGAGATTCTTTGTATCTTGTCATGTGCTTTAAAGCTCCACTATCTACTAGCCAACTATCACTCCCATGATATATTGAACCAGTGAGGGCTGATATTAGAACATATTCTTCACTGGAGTCTTCATCATCTCCGGTTTTGACTTCCTCATCATATTCACTATCTTCTGCTGCATGCGCATGAAACCTCTTCTTTTGCTTCTTATGATGTCCAGATTTGGATGGACAATTTCTTGCTAGATGTCTTGTCTTGTGACAAGAGTAACATTCAACGAAGGAGAGATCTCTCTTGAATCTCTTGTTCTTTTGATGTCCTTGAGATCTTCTGGGAGAGTGGGTACATACATCACTCTTCCTTTTCCTTCCACCTTTGGCATGAGTTGCCAAAGCTTGATCTTCAGTGTCGTTTAGTTTCTCCTCTCTCACCGCTATTCTTTCTTCCTCTTGCACACACTCTTCCCATAGTTGTCTGAACTGGATCAATTTCTTTCTAGCACAAATGCCACGAACAAATGGTTCCCAATCTCTGGGAAGACCATTCAAAGTGGTCATCACAACTTCTGCATCCTCTACCATGTCTCCAATAGCATCTAGGTGTTCTTTTATCTGGGACACTCCGGAGAAGTATGAGTGCATGGACTCAGACTTCAAGTTCTTCACACCCTTGAGTTGATTTCTCAAGGTCATCTTGGAAGGCACATGGGGGATCAAGTGGCCTTTGATGGAATCAGCAATGATCCTCTTTGCCTTGACTAAATTCTTCTTATGCCTTGCTTTGACTTCATCTCCCTATGGTTCTGTAAGTCCTTCCTTTACATAGTTTTCTAGGTCATGTTCTTCAAGAATGAGCATGACTCTATACTTCCATGCCCTGAAGTTCTCAGCTCCCTCAAGCTTCTCATCAAACTTGGTATTGCTTGTCACTTTGATATAATGAGTACTTCAAATGGAAATATAATAGATTTGAGACTTACCAAAAAAGTTATCCTTCTGAAAGCTGCTTCTTCCATGACATAGGGTTTGTCAGAGAAACCCTAATTTTCCAACTTCAAGATTTTGGAAATTTGATTGGATGAGCAAATTCGCCTCCTCAAGGCGAGTTGAGCAAAGTAATTTTTCTCCCAATTCTGTGAGCAGATGATCCAAAAACTTGATGCCCTAATTCTCCCGGGTTATAGTGGGGGACCCAAAAATGAAAATTCTCAAAATGAAAATATGCTTCGACAGAAAGATGCACCCTAGTGAGGCAAGTTAGATGCACTATCTTTTTCAACAAATCTGTGGAGGGAGCTCCTGGAACAAGAAACCCTAGTTTATGCAATTACGGAGGTTGCACAATGTATTCTTTCAGGCCAGCTCTGATACAATGTTAGTTTTTACTTGTTTAGCATATAACAATAAACAATCTATCACTGAAAGAAATACAAGCACAGCAAGAACAAATAAGGACAACGAGCCAAATCTCCCTAGTTCAACGTGAATCTAGAACAAATAAGGACAGAATACAAAGATACTTTCCTAGATCTAGTTAGAGATCAAGTACTTAGACATCTTACCTTCAGATTGCATATCTTCTTCCTCGTTCTTGCTCCAAGTCCCGCAGTCATCAGATCTTTAGTTGCAAGACCTGTTAAGACATATGGAAATAATACAAGCAGTAAAGCATGTCTAAACAATAACTGATCTAAGTAAACAGTTAAGGAAGTAAACTACAAAACAATATCGACACAATAACATTTGTTGAAAGAGTTTATATTACTGTATAAAAGAGGGAAGTACAAAGTAGAGAGATGATCACAACCCAAGCCTTAACGCTGCAATCCTCCTCCAACAAGCCAAGCCAAAGCCTCCAAAGGAAGTGTGAGTCTCCCAATAGATGGATAGGGATCTCCTAAGCCAATTTCACCAACATGTAAGTGCTATAGACTTCCTCCCTTTGTAATGGAGAGGGGCCTTGTATTTATAGGACCAAGTGGATAGAGTAGGTTGAGGATCATGGGGAGAAGGCCAAGGGATCCTCCCTTGAGGTTAGGGAACCGTAGGACAACTCACCTAGGAGTTAGGGATAGGGATCCACCTCATCCAACTTCTAGAAAACACTCGAAAGCTACCTTTATCCAAAGTTTGAAAAATCGAAATCGGAACTCGGAATCGGTCGAGGGTCAACTCGGAATCGGAATCGGAATCGGTAATGAATCGGTCATAAATCGGTCGATTTGAATTTAATAAATCGGTTTGCTAAAAAATACATAAAATATTTAATTTTTTAAGAAAAATAACATTTTCAAGATTCTAATTCATTATTCCATAGCATTAGAAACAAAATATCCAATGTTTGCTCATGTATATACCATATAAGAGTCAATATATCAAAATGACACAAAGTTTTGTTTAAATTTTTAATTTTTAAAATTCTGCATTAAATTCGACATACTATAAAATTAAAAATTAAAAATTAAAAATTATATGAATTCTCCTAATGAAAATTAAAAAATATATAATTTTTGTAATGAAAATTAAAAAATATATGATTTTTTTAATAAAAATGAAAAAATATATGATTTTTGTAATAAAATATAAATTAAAAATTAAAAAATATATGAATTTTTATAATAAAATTTAATATTACAATAAAATTCAATTTGATAAAAATTAATGTTTTATGAATTTAATAAATTGATTTAAGTTATTTTCCTAAGGAAACTTGTCATTATATTTTTTTGGAGGCATTATTTTTATAACAAAATCACAAAGAAGCGAATAACCAAAACCCGCACCAATGTTTCGTGTGTGAAAATGTAATGTAAATTGGACGCTGGAGGTGACGGCCGGAGTTGGACACTGGACGGGACCGCCGAATCGCGTGGGAAAGGGAACGAATGAGGGCAAGGCGCATTTCAGTGGAGACCGTCGATGAGGACACTTTGAGATGGACGTTTGACAGTCGTGAGGGCAAGGGCGGCGAAGCCTTAGGAGCCGAATACAAGTCGAACCATGAACAGACTGCAGGTCGAACCATGAACCGTGAAAAATCGGCCGAGTTATGTCTAGAATCGGCCGACCGGACCGGTTCGAGGCTCACACGAGAAAAATCGGCCGAGTTATGTCTAGAATCGGCCTCCGATCCGATTTGGCCACCGGTTCGAACCGGTTAGGAATCAAATCGGCGAATCGACCGATTCCGATTCCGATTCAGCCGATTTTTAAAACTGGGCCTTTATCCCAATTAACCAACTCCGGCGCAGGTTGCATGAAGACAATCAGCGTCAAGGAAGGGAAACGTAGGTTATACAAAGATACTCTGCGCCGCCGACGCAGGCTGGCAGTTTACATTCTGCGCCAACCCTAGTTGGGCGCTTCTTGCTCAAGGACAATGTGCGTCGTCCCAACTACAAATGTGAACAAAGGACATCAACTTTCTCTAACTTGACTTGTTTAGTCATAGGGACTTCAGGGATTGAGGCACTGAGTTAACATGGGACTCATGATGACGAGATTTAGGTGTAACAGAATGCCCCACTGACTCTGAGATACAAGTCTCACATGACTCATAACATGGCTGCCGACCAATACATTGCAGATCCATGGTAGTAAAGACCGACTGAACACAATCATGGCTACTAGACACAATCGTAGATCCATGATGAGATGATAACACAGCCACAACCAATACAAAGTGGATCCGTGTAATATGACTCAAACAATCTCCTATCGCAACCTGGGTAGAATATGACTTCCCCATGGTCTTCAAGTCGAACCCGCAATGATACGAATCTATCCATGTGATTACAATGTTTTGGAGTTGAACATGGTAGAAACCACTTGATTACCGGTCATTGGTGTATACCATTAACAAGTGCGAGGGAAATCACCATTGATGCCAATGATCCCCAAGGTAGCACAGTACATATCACCAAGCGTGAATAACTGAGTTGAAGTTGAATGCCTGATGAAATCTTTCAATCAAGAGTCAATGATGTAAACTCATGTTGAAAGCGAGGTAACCTGCCATTGAGGCATGCAGGTCCAAGGTACTCGATTGATTTCTAGATTCAATCCTCGGATAATGTGTTGAAGTCGACAAGGTTAATCCGTCGAAGGAGGGCCATGATGTATCCCCCATCAATCGACACGAAACTCGATAACAAATATTTAGAGTAGATCAGACGGTATAGTAATGTGCAAGACTGACTCAAGGTAGACCGACATGATAGAAGGCGTACTCACTGCAGATGATGAGCAGTGGACATCTCTTGAACATGGGCATGGCATGACTTGGCAGTATTGACATGACGAGAATGGTATTGACCCTTAATGCAACTAATAGTGGAAACATTCTTTGAATGACCCAAAGGAGTGACATGACTCATGGAATTAGTATGACTCGAAGACAAACGGATGACCCAAGTGTTGTATGCAAATGCAAATGAGTGCCATGTTCAAGAGCGACGATGCAGTTCCATAAATAAAGTGTAACACAAAATCTTCCCTTTTTCCCTATCATGACTGATAAGTGTCTCACTTGTTTTTTTCACGAGCTTGAGGAGGGTAAATAGTGCTCGGTATAGCTCATCTCATAGATGAGTCCAATCCCAAATGTTTTACGAACCTAGGAAAGGATGGGTTCGTCCCATGACGGGCCCTTCAATGTTGAATTTTAAGGAGTCCATAGAAGGCAAACTCGACGTCATTTCATATTTAGAGAGTCTGAAAAGAACTAAAGAAGACTCCAAACATCCTTTTTCGTAAAGTTAGCCTCTACCTAGACAAAAGGTAAAACAACGCGAGAGAGGACTCTTCCAGTCATGATTGGCTGGAGTATTCATTTTTTGTAAGTAGTGCCCCCTGGTCCAAAAAAGGGGTAAACTATCACCACGAAGACGATCATTCAAATACTTTTACAAGCGTGAACGCATCAAGTTCGCTTGGCAATCTTTTCGTGTTTAAAGAGCCTAAAAAGAGCTTAAAGAAAAGACTCGGGGGGGTTCCTTTTTTGTGGGAGTTTAACGAGCCCGAAAAAGTGGTAAACTGTAACTTGGTAATTTATTCTCATTGTTTTACAAGCACGAGAAAGAACAAAGAGTTAGCTCGCTGCCATTAATAATTGAATTTGATGAGCGAAATAATGACAAAATACTCTGAGTCGTTCATACCTGAAAATACGAGTGAAAAGACCACAACCGCGAAAAACAAGATCAAAGTGGTACTTAACTTCACCTGCAAACTTGAAAACTAGGTCAAAAACGATTAACCAGATATAAATGAACCCAACTATAGCAAAATAACCTACATCGGAATAAATTAAAAAGCGAATATGCTCTTTTTCATTATAAATAGGGGTAAATAGTAAGAAGAATTACTATTTGTTTTTTACCAAGTTGGAGAGGTGAAAAGTGCCATTTGGAGTCGTTCTTCTTTTGTTGATTCTGGGAGCTATGATCCATCATTTCAGGTGTCGTCAACGACAGGTAACCCTAAACTTGTCTCTTTAACTTTCTAGTGGTTTAGAATTTGCTTTTTCTTACATTTAGGTAGGTTTTGGGCATGTTGGGTTGGGGGATTTGCGCTCACGGGCCGACACAGGTCGCCCTTTCGGGATCTGCGCCGGCACAGAACCCGAAAGGGAGTTCTACGCCAGCGGCGCACTATCCAAATGTACGTTTTGCGCTGGCACAAACGGCCAACTCAAAACCAAAACCCACTCAAATGCAAAGTTTTTTTATGGTTGGGCAAAAAAGTTCTAAAGGTGTTAAAATGTCTTTCTTGACATGTTTGGAGTGAGCACGATGGTTCTTGAGTGGAGAGAACGCGAGCATGAGCTCGATGATGCGCAAGCGGAAAATGATCCGCAATCTGTCGCTGCGTTGATAAACTGTGGGCTACTCAAGTACTTTCGAGTGTCAAGGATGAGGTCCCAAGTGCCTTTGTTGACATACTTGGTCCACTGTTGGGACCCAATACAGCAGCATTTTCAGATTGGTTAGCATACGCTGACCATAGATGTCAAAGACATCTATTTTGACAGGGTTGTCCTGGCGAGGAAACCCTGTGTCCTTGACCGGATCACGAGGTGGTGATCGCTCAGTAGAGGACATGATCGATCAGTGGTGTACTCCAGGTACGCCGATGACTGATGGGAAAATTCCCATCAAGGATGTCCAGGACCGGGCTCTTCGGACGGTACTCTTTACTATCGTGCGAGTAGCTGGCAACCGATCTGCTCATCTGGCGAGCAAATCGCAGATGATGTGTGGCGAGGAGTGCATGGCTCCTACTGTGTTCAACTAGTGCGAGGGGCTTCTCACCAATCTACTGGTGCGAGGGCTTTCTCACCAATCTACTGGTGCGAGGGGCTCCTCACCAATCTTCGAGATCAGTTGACCAAATGCTAGCGCGGGGCGCTGAAGCAGTTTGCGTACAGTTCGGTGGTGGTGTCCTTTATGTTGGAGCGGGTGCCCCACTTGCGCCCGCAAGTAGACCTCGAGGATCAAGATGCTCGCGATCCTCACATGACCAGGTGGGCAGAGGTGATGGCTCGCCATGGTGGCGGGGGTCCCATCATCAGTTATGGTACAGGGTTCTTCACGTGGTTGCAGGGACAAATCCTTATGGTGGAGGACTACCCATACCACGGTAGAAATTTCCGAGGAGACCCAGACTTGGCGCTTCCCGAGGAAGCGCAGTGGGATGATATCGGTAAGAACAACTGCTTGTGTTTTTTCATTTTATGTATTTTATGATTTTTTGGGGTAGTGTTGATGACATTTACATGTTTCCTGCAAACGTGGGTCCAAAGCAACCTCTCGCCTTGTGCGGAGAGGAGCAGCACCGGAGGTGGGCCCTGCGGTTCGTGATGCTTTGGAGGAGCTAGAGGCAGTAGAGGAGAACCTCCAGAGGATGACCTTGGACATCCCAGAGCCAGGTGTCCATGACCTACCCCGTCGCTATCAGAAGCTGACGATTGGAGTATCAATTCGTTTCGGCACGCTGCTCCAGAAGGTGGCGAGGGTCATAGTTTGCTTCCATGCGCAGCCTGGTGCTGCGAGGACTAGGGCTGCGCGGCCTAGGGCTTAGGCGCATGTTTTACTTAGGTATATACTAAAAGCTTATGAGCTTCAAATTTTGTAGAGATGACTCTTACTGAAAGCTATCATGCTTCAGATTTTTGTATCAGCACTACCATTTTTGTATCGATTTATATATACAGACACTATTGGTGGTTTTATATATCTTGTGTTCTATTGGTGACTAATGAGATCTTGTTTACATGTTTGCTTATACAATGGATGATTTACATGTTATGTCTGTCTTTATATTTTATGAATATGTTGTGTGTGCAATGTACCAATCTAAAATGAAGTTGGCCATCGAGTCAGCAACTGTATTCATGTCTCGTGGAATGTGCAAGTATTGAATAGATTCAAAGGACCTTTCCAGAAGACGAACTCGTCGGAAGAGACGGAGTAGAGTAGGGTCGCGGACAGCGTAGATCCGGTTAAGATGAGAAACCACTAGTTGTGAATCCAGATGGATGGCAATGTGGTTCATACCCAAGGAAAGAGCGTTAGTTAGGGTTCCAATCACCGCCTGGTATTTTGCAGCGTTATTGGTTGCGTATCCTAGACAACTTCCTCCTGAGCTGATAAGCTCGCTGGTGGGAGAATAAAGTACCCAAGCTGCCGAAGCAAGGTTGCGGGTATGTCGGCTCGCATCGTCTGCGAATCCATAGCAAGTTGCCATCTGCACATGCAGACAGAACATGGTATAAGTAGCGAAACAAGATCTAGACATACTAAAACAAAGCGTCACACCACACAAAACACATGCCATGTACAGTATATACAAGATATCTATGCGTGAAAAACTCAGGCATAGTACCTCTTCAGGTAGAGCCCGTTGTGGGGCTCTCCCAAAGATATCCCATCATAGTCCTCTAGTTCGTAGGCTCCCTTCTCCAGAATATGTTTCACTATGTACGGTCTCTGCCACATGGACTCGAACTTACCTACCCCCAGCTTATCGTGCTTTTGGTCATATGTGAGGACCAAATCACCCTCTTTAAAGACACGAGGTTTAACTGACCTATCATACTCTGCTTTGATGTGTTTCTTATGTGCCTTGTTGGCAAGAGCAACATCGTGGCGGGTCTCGTCAAGTTTCACTAGGTAAAGGAAGCCTTCTTCCTCGGCAGTAGTGTTCGGAAGAAGTTCAACTGTGAGTTTGAGAGATGGAATCTCGCATTCTATAGGTAGGACTGCCACCGAATTTACACCATTCCAACTAGTTTACGGATTGGACTCACCCATCTACTGTGAGGACTCACTCCTCCGAGCACCATTCTGTTGTGTGCATCTCGCTCCCTATCCTCCTCTGACTAAGATAAGGATGCACTCAACCAATCTGATGCACTTGACGTGGGCTGACCCCAAACCACATACTCACCATCAAACCTGTGACCCAACAACACTGGATCAACTCCCTCTAGAACACAACTGAGTAACCGACAGCATCCAATGCTACCACTGAGAGTATACTCCCTCTCAATCCTGCAATGAATAGTACTCCTGATACCTCCAGGAGTTCTCCAAACTCGAGTGGGAACAGTACTTGTCCCATCCCTCTGACCACATACTCCCTCTTAGCGAGAACGGTACTTATGGAGAAGCATCCACCAGGATCAAACACATCCCTTGTTGTTGTAGCTTCTCCCTCTGAAATGGAAGACCTCTCGACTACATCTGCTGCACTCTAATATGAAGATTTGTGCTCCTCCTCTATCAGTGGCATCTTCAGAGAAGCCTCATGCTCTCCCTTTGTCACTGATACTGAAACTGCATCCAAGGTCTCCCTGGACCCACATACAGGCTTGCCCAACAACCTATACAACTGACCTTGTCCAATGCCATGCCTCACTGATGCATCCAAGGTCACTCCCTCTGAATATAGAAGCCTCTATCCATCCGTGAACACAATACTATATCACTCATCCTCTAGAGCTGATACGGGGGGTAAATTTGTTTGCTTTGGTACATGCATCCCTCCTACCATCCTCATTAAACCTTCTAACTCCAGTTGGAACATCATCGAGCCAACTCTCCTCACTGCTAGCCTCTCATTGCAATCTGAGTCTCTTTCTGAAACACTAAGTAACACTTCTCTTATTCCCATCATATGGCTAGATGCATAACTGTACAAAGTCCTAAAGCCATGACTTTGTAAATCTGATAACACTGTTGATTCAAAATCTCTAAATCATATCCAACCTGTAGATCTATGCCTTAATGAACAAGCTAACCCTCTCTTTCTTAGATCTAGTATTCGCTCTCCCAAATCTGATCTATGATCTCACAGATTTGAACACTACTCTTCAGATCTGATATATCTCTACATAGATCTAGCACCTACTCGCCCAGATCTATCCACCCAAGTCACGGATCCAATAGATCTGACCTCTACAACTGCAGATTTGAGCACTGCTCTTCAGATCTGGTAGATCTGGTCTCTATCTTCACTAATCTAGTAGATCTATCTTATAGATCTAGTCTCCAACTTCTCAGATCTTCACCGATCTACATTGGCATTTTCAAGGCCCTTCTAATTGACATTATGAGATTATACGAGTCGATTCTTGGTCGCCTTCGCACGACCCACGAAATCTCATATTTCATCAAGAGTACCATTGGGGTTAAGTAGGGGTGCCCATTCTCTCCCACGTTATTTGGGATTTACAATGATGGGCTAGAGTCTTTCTTACAGGAGCACATTCAAGACAGTGATGGGTGCCTTCTTCACCAAGTCTTGATCTCTATTCTACTCTTCGTTGACAATGCGGTCCTCTTGGCCTCATTTCCAGAGGGATTGCAGAGATAGTTAGATGCCTTGGCTCTCTTTTGTCATCTTCATCACTTGATAGTCAACTTGGCTAAAACCAAGTTCATGATCTTCAATGGATCAAAGAGGCTACTCAAAGATCTTCACTTCTTTTTAAGAGGGAAGGAGATTGAGATCACTAGTTGTTGATTGTGGAGCCTGATTTCCTTAATTTAGAGATGTTGTGTTTGTACCCCAGTTTTATATGATATGCAGGTGGAGTGCACTCATCCCAGCGGGGGGATGTGGGAGGGCATCACCCCCCCCATGGGGGTTTAGGAGGGACCATCCCCCTTGACTGTGTTAAGATTATCTGCTACCATAGACTAGATTCCAATTTCATTAGCATTCAATACATTATTCATAGCAGCATAATAAGGATCTCTGAAAGATACACAATCACAAAGCACAAAACAATATACCCTGGGAAACCCTCAAGGGGAAGAAAACCCAGCAAGAACTTCCTCAATATAGATGATCAAAGTACAATGCCCAAAATAGGTCTCACAAATAAGAGAGACAAATCCAAACTCTAGACCCAAGCCAATCCTCCTCCTCCTTCGCAGATATCTCTCTCCTCTAATGCGAATTGCACAAGTGAGTGATAGTACAAATGAGAGGAATTCACTCTCTATTTATACTTTACCTTTTACTTGACTTTTATCCCAGCTAGGTCGGCCTCACTTTAACTGACTGGGTCGACCTCTCCTAGAAGGACTCAAATAATATTATATTACATACTTTAGGGTAATAACGACCCGACTTACAATGGAGGCTTTACCTCATGACCTTTACATGACCAAATATAATAATGACATCTCTGAACGCAGGTAAAACATCCCCTACGGAGTTACAATAATAAAGTACAAGTAGAATATTCTTTGAAGTTACATTAGTTTAACACTACCCCTTAACAAGAAGGGTATTCTAGTGACAACAACATCTGCATGTGTAACTCTACACAACATCATCGGAGGGAGGAGGGGCATCATCAACAACATCATCTGGAACATTGGTTGATACATCTATAAATCACTGGAAGTTCTTCAACAGCATCATCATCTTCAGTATAGAGCTGAAGTATTATCATCTTCAGTACTGGAGCATCCTCATCTTTAGAACTGGAGCATCATCTTCTACAGCACTGGAGCATCCTCATCTTCAGCACTGGATCATCATCTTCTGCAGTACTGGAGCATCCTCATCTTCAACACTGGAATATCTACAGCACTAGAGCATCCTCATCTTCAGCACTAGAACATCTGCAGTACTGGAGAATCCTCATCTTCAGCACGGGAACATCATCATCTACAGCATTGGAGAAACCTGGAACATCATCATCTGCAGTACTGGATCATCCTCATCTACAGTACTAGAATATCATCAAGAGCATCATCACCTGTAGCACACATGATCCTTCCTTTTGGAACTAGGGATCCTAGACAATCCTTCCTTTCGGAACTCGAGATTCATTCCAACAACTCTGGTGATCCTTCCTTTCGGAACTGGGATCATGGACAATCCTTCCTTTCGAAACTCGAGATTCAGTCCAACAACTCTGGTGATCCTTCCTTTTGGAATTGGGATCATGGACAATCCTTCCTTTCAGAACTCGGGATTCAATCCAACAACTTTGGTGATCCTTCCTTTCGAAACTGGGATCATGGACAATCCTTTCTTGTGCAACTCGGGATTCAGTCCAACAACACTGGTGATCCTTCCTTTCGAAACTGGGATCATGGACAACCCTTCCTTTCGGAATTACAGGATCATTTTCTAGGGATGATCAATCCCACCACACCACAATTTCATCAACACTACTCCCCCTTTCGAGGGAAATCCTTACGTACTACACCAAGCTTGTCATGGAAGTGCTCAAACTTCACACGAGACAGAGGCTTAGTCAACACATCTGCAACCTGCTAATTCATTCTCACATATTGGAGCTTTATAGCTCCCTTCTGCACCATATCACGGATGTAGAAATACCGTATTTCTATGTGTTTTGACTTATATGGAACACAGGGTTCTCTATCATCTTTATACAACTCTGGTTATCACATAGAACCACTATGGTATCTAACTCAGATCAAATAGTCCTGATAACAGCTTCTGAAGCCATATGGCTTCACAACTGGAAGAACGGGCTGCAATATACTCTGCTTCTGCAGTGTTGAGAGCAACACTAGATTGCTTCCCGCTTAGCCATGAGATCATAGCTGACCCCAGACTGTAACATCCGCCTGAAGTGCTCTTCCTGTCTGAGAAGTGCTCTTCCTGTCTGAGACACTTCCTGCCCAATCGGAATCTGTGTACCCATACAATCAGAACTCATGATCTCTAGAATAATTGAGACCATAGTCTATTACGGAAAGAGACCTAGTCTTGTACGGAAAGAGCACCCGCACCTCGGAATGTGCCTTTAAGGTTGACCATCTCCCCTCTTCGAGAGAGATCGGTTATAAAATATATGTCATCAATGGTAAGCTCAAGGATCTCCCCTTGGAGATTGAAGACCCCTTGATCGACATCCCAGTCATGCACCATCTTTTCAAGCAATTGTGTTTGGTCTTGCATGTTAATGGTTCGGTAGAATTTAAGCAACCCACACCTTAACACTGTGAGGGTCAATGGATCCCCCGTGGCTTACCTATCCATGTCTTCATGTTCTCTTTCTCGCCAAGTTAAAACCATCCTACAGTTTGCCAACCATTTCATGCATTAGTTTTTTTTTCCATTTTTGTTTGCGGTGTGCGCGACTGTCCCTACTAGATAGTAGCGGCCACCTGCGAGTTCCTTTGTGGTAAAGCTGTGCACTTTCCTCGTATGCACGAGTCTTCCACAAGGGAACCCGTGGGCACGCAGACTTAAAATAAAAGTTTAATAAAAAACAAAAAATGACCATTAAAAAATTGAAATGGAAGAGAAGGAGGAGAATACTTACTTGGAGGTAACGAAAGTCAATTCGGCAACCCGGAGTGATCGCAATAAGCAATGGAAGTAGAGGTTGGTTTTCCAATTTTTGCCCCAAAACTTTTAAATGGTGAGTTTGTTATGTTTTTGAAACTATTTATAAAATCAAAACAAATTTTTACCCACTTTTTATATTTTGATATAGTTTCAAATTTATCTTAAACACTTTATTTAATTCACTAATATACTTTTCGATTTTTTGTTAATTAGGTGAAGTGCAAATGATGAAACTCACTATATTTCATACCGATGGTCTATTAAGGTTTGTTTTCCTGGACGACATGTCAATAAGGTACAATATTTCCCTATTACTCTATGTCATTTAGGAATCTTTCTTGATTATGTTATTTATCACTAATCTGGTTGTCGATAGTATTTCATCACTTGACAGGTCATGGAACTTAGCATCCCTGAAGCTTATAAAGTCTTTTTCAGCCCTTGTTAGACTTTTTCAAAATAAACAAGATCGCCGAGTATAGTTGTCATTCCCGACTCGTTAAAGGATTTGAAGAGACATCCACTTAGGTAAAAGTTTACCTATTTTTCGGACCTTTGTGGATCATTTACGAAAAAGGTATACTCTAGTCATACGTGGCTAAAAGAGTTCTTGTCTCATCGTTTTACACTTTTTCGGGTGAGGAGACTAACTGTACGAAAAAGGACCTTTAGGAGTTTTCTTTAGGGTTTTCAGACTCTCGAAACATGAAAACACCAGCAAGCATTCACCTATTCGGGCTCAATGTGAAATCCACGAGAAGGTATATAGAGTTATTGTTTAAGTTTTTCAGACTCTTCAAACAAGAAAACACCGGCGAGCACATACCAACTAGGGCTCGATAATAAAATCTACGAGTAGGTGTACAAAGTTATTGTTTAATTTTGTCAGACTCCTCAAAAAAGAAAACACCAGCGAGCATAAACCAATCCGGGCTCGATATTAAAATCCATGGATCAGTGTTATAGAGTATTCATCTATCTCTTCTTCAAACTCTATAAAAAATGAAGAAGGTCATGAGTTTTCCTCCCATGGGGTCGTTAAATTTACACATGATTGGACTTACATCAAGCAATCTTCTCCCTCTTTCTTCGAGCTTGCTTCAAAAATGAAGAGAGACTATTGAGTTTTCTTTCTTGGACTCATTAAAACCAACAAGAAGGATATTCTTTGATAAAAAGAGAAAAGGGAAGGGAAGGGTAGCAACCATTTTTCAGTTTAAAGGCAGCAAGTCAGTCATGTCCTTGAACAAAGCACCTTTTTGAGTCCATCATTCAATTGGGTTTTAGTTTTTGACCTTAGGATGAACTTGATCTCAGAGTTTTACTCCTCCGATTGGTTACTCTTCCAATCATATGGAGAATCTGTCAATGTCTCCTACATTGCAGGTTTATATCACGTTCCCGTTACGTTAAAAGTTGCCTACGTCACTCTTGTGTCGTGCTCACTGTTCAAGGATACAGCTTGTGTCGGCCATTCTGCAATTACCTTGACTTCATATGTCGGCCATCCTTGGTGTCAGTTTGTTTCATCTTGTATCAGTCCTACCCCAAATCAACTCAATCTGTTTGATTATTCCTCGTGTTGGATGATGGAGGATGCATTAAGGCCTCCCTTCAATGTCTCCTATTCAATGGATTCTTCAAGTGTTTGACTTCAAATCCACTTATTCACACTTGCTAGAATGTACTAGGTACCTTGGGCTCCATTTGCATTATTGGTGGACACCCTCGCGTTTGTTAACGGTATACATCAAAGACCGGTAATCAAACGATACCCCCCATGTTTGACTCCAACTCATTTATTCGCATGGATCGGGTTCGTACCTTGGGATGTTTTGGATGAAGACCTTGGGACTACAATAGCATCATCATATTTATGTTATTTCCCAAGTTGCGCAAGCCTGAGCCACACCCATTCTTGGCTCTTAATGAGACATACATCTAGCTTGTTGTTATGGCTATGATCTCCTATTTTGGACATGGATCCACGCTTGCATTTCAGTGGCCATGCTATATACATCTCCCAGTTATGTATTGGAGATTATGTTCTATCATACTGAACATCTATTTGATGTCGAGATTGTATTTGCTCGCTAACCTTGGTTGTTGTTTTCAGGTACTTTTGTGACTTCGTCTTGTGGTCTCCTTGCTCCTCCTCTGACTTGGATTGTAATGTATTTCGGCCATCGTTTCCCTCTGACCTCATACATTAGGGGGCATCTGTTATAGGTCAAATCAACACTTCTCCGTCCGTGATCACATTGCCCTATCGATCACACAAAAGGACATTATGGATGGAAGAGCTAGATTAACCTTAGATGACTTAGTACTGAAATCCTACATCTTCAGCTGAAAACCTTATTTTTCTGCATATTTCATTGAAAAGTCGTGACTCTAATAGTTGACATCTAGCGAGTCATGCGCGGGTTCCAATATTGACAACCCGTGCACATCACTTAAAAGGTGTATGCGTGACTTGCTAAGAGAACTAGCCGTGCACCATGCGCATGTTTCCTAGTGCCATACTCGCGGGTATCTTAATATGAAATTGAAAAATATATTAAGAATATGAATTGGGATTAGTTGAGTTTGGTATTGTAACTCCCCCAACTTCCCAATTCAACTACCTCACGAATCTAACTTCCTGCCTTGGCCATAAATACAAAGGGAAGCCATGAGAAAGAGGCCAATTGAAGAGAAAGCTATTGTTATGCTAAAGGAATTTCAAGTCAAGAGAGAAGCACGATCCCAGAACTTGGTTGCATAAATGCTTGAAGCAAGATCAGGTATATCAGTTGTATTTTGCTGCATTTCTTTGACAATAAAGATCAAGATATTCTTCCCGTCCCAATAAAATGTCAATTCTATTGGATTTTTTATTATAATTAATGTTATATTGTTTTGTCAATATCATTATATGTTTATTGGCGAATCGTTTTGAGGAAGGTTTGTCGGTTTTGCAAGTATATTGCTATGGAGATTGGGGGAAAGCTAGGACCAGCTGCCATAAATAAGGTACTCTTTCCTAAACCCTAATCTCATTTGTTTACAGTAATTAGTGTGAAACCCTATATATCTATCTGTCAGCCCCATGTACATTGGTAGCATCCATCCCCTGCTATAAGGTATTTTCCCTAACAACACCTGGAATGCCAGAACTTCAGAAATGAGCTTTTTAAAGGCCCAAAACGGTTCCTGTGCTACATAGGGTTTTATGCTAGATTAAGATTGTTAGAAATTTCAAAGCACTAATTCCTTGTATTTCTGTTATTTTCCAGCAAGTTCTATGGTTGAAATTGCTAATTTTTTAATTTTGGAAATTATAACGAAAAACATCATTCTAGAAACAATTTTAGGGCCATATCTAGCATACAAATTTCAGATTTCTAGCTTAAAAATTTCTGCAACAAATTTCTGGGTAGAAATTTGAAAATTCTGAGTTTTTCTTGTTGATTATGTGACTGAAAATGACATAGGACAATAGCACTTTAATTCTGGAAATTGCTTACTGTTTAAAAGTCCGATCTAACACATTAAATCAATGATCTAAATTAAATTTTGAAGTGTTCGAAATTTTTGGTTTTTTTGGTCCTATTGAGTAATCTATGAACAACAAGATAGACTAATATTTTATGTTTGGTTAGTGTTGTTTAAAAGTGTATAGACTCTTAACACATTGACTAAACAGTGAACTAAAAGTTCTGGAATAATTTGTGACATAATTCTAAATTCTAAAAAAATTAGCAATCTTCTATTGATGGGCATAATAACAGAATCTTTTAAAGTTTACTTGGTCTTCTAAATCTTGTGATAATTCTGGGAATTCCTCATTGATGAATTAAATGACACAACATTAACTAATTGAGAAACAATTTCTGGAATTTATTTCTCTCATAAGTTTGCTTCTCTTTCATGATGGATCAATGAACGAATGACGTTGATGATTTGTAATGTCTCGTGGTTAATGTTCATGGTTCATGCTATCTTTCATACTCTTGAAGAAGTTTATAAGTATTTGATTTATTGAATATTGCACATCTTGAATGGTTAATTACTTATTTGGTAGAACCAACTACACAACTCAACACACACATCATAATCAAGTTGACCAGAATTCCCTTAGCTCTCCTTAAAATCAGATCCAATCTATAGGGAAGCCTCCCTTGTCCTTGAGAGCTGGCCTAAAAGTGGGAAATTAGCACTGTCCTGACAATGGTGCTTCTTTCCAAAGTGGCCCTGTTATCACACAACTTGTAGTTGTCCCTAAAGGTATCCCATCCGAGATGGTAGAGGAGATGGACAACTAAAGAGGTGACCCAAGAAATGCAATGGTTCCCAATGCAAGCTGGGTGTCATGATAACCGAGGTACTCTTCACTTTAGATCATGAAGAATCAAGACCAAGGGGGAGACCCTATCCAATCAATGAAGATTGGCTAACACAAAAGTTCCTAGGGAAATGTGAAAGTGAGGTTACGGAAACCAATGCGTGAGATAGATTAAGTGGACTCAAGAGTTAAGTATGGTTGAAGAGGCTTAGGATGTGACAAGTGTTCAACCAATGTATGATTTAGGCCACTTATTGAAACTTGATGGATAGATCTAGCACCATGAAAATATAAAAGTGGGGCCCACTTCCTTAAAACAGGGAAAATGGTCCAAGATGGGTCCACTTGGTCAAAATTAATGGAAGATGGTACTAGAGGGGCTCTATGGCATGGATCTATGGATTGACCAAGAATTAAGAGCACCCAAATGCGGGATCTAGCAAAGGCCACTAACCCCAATAAATGCGAATTACCCCAAGGGAGACTAGTGCCTTAGATCAAGGGCCAAATGGAGTCGGATGTCCACCAAAATGTAGATCAAGGTTGTCAAGGTGCAAAGCAAGGTGGGTTTTGAAGATCAAGAGCATCCAATGGCTAGATGTCAGTAGATCTGAGATTCAAAATGCATCCCCAAGTGACCCAAGTGGAACACAACCCTCAAAATGAGCAATGGGGCCCACACGGTGAAGCACTAGGGGTAGGTTATCAAGGTGGATCTATGCAAACCAAGTGGGATCTCACCTACCCAAGTCTTGGAACTAGCCCCAATAGCTTCCCTCAAGGAGTGCGACCTCCCTCAAGGAGGCTAATGTGCCTTGGAAAGTGTGTCAAATGGAGGCCAATCCACACCAAACTATAGAGATCTGAATTGTCGTGGATGCTATAGAGGTGGGTTTTCAATATTTTCCCCAAAGCCAAGCTAGATCCAAGTAGATCTAGAAAAATAGAAAAATGTGGGTTTTAATCAATTAGGGTTTTAAGATCTAAGAGAGTAGATGGATAGGATAGAAGAATATCATACCTCATGGAACATACCTAGAAGATGAAGATGGAAGAGGCTTGTGACGAGGATTACTTCCCACAAAGATCAAATGCCAAACTTTGATGAGCCCTTCTTCCCAATGTTTTGCCTCCTTCAACCAAATCGAGTTCCCTATTCCTATCAATCAAGGACACAAAGATCAATCAATCAATCAAGAATGGGATGAGATGCAAACAAAGATATGAGAAACATGAATTGTTGGTACAAAGACAAAACAACTCCCTGTCACCCAAAACGTCCTCTTGAAGCTTGAAGGGTAGGACTCCCCACCAATTCACACTCCTCAAAAATCGCTTTCTTTGCCTACAAGACAATGTTAGTTGAAGATAAAATCAAGATGGCCACCAATGTCTGTTAGTGCAGAGGAAGAAGCATTTACAATCACCACAAGCATTCCAACTTCAAGATCCCAGATGCCCAAGAAAGTATTTTTATTCCAATAGCCAAGAGCTAAAAATCTCTAAATGAATTTTACAATGATAATAAAGACCAAACCCTAGATCTCAAAACCATTTTTTGAAATGAGTGGTTGAGATTAAAAGATCTCACAACATAATCAATGGCTAAGATGAGCCATAACATAATATCACATCGATCACTCAGAGAGGGTGTCGTCATCCCTCAAAAAGACTCATGGAGGGTGACGTCATCACTAGGAGGGGGCTAAAACATATGGGCCCACCTCATATCACATGGACATGACTCAAGAATCTCATGGTGGGGCTAGGAGGCATCAATCCTTACTAGCTCATCCCCATGGCACAATAATATAAAATAATATGTCCAAGATAATACAAATGATCGAATCCTGTCCTCGAAATCTGTGAGATATGCAGTAAAAGGCCTCCTGTGGCCTCTGTGGACCCCACTGACTGATGATATATGGCTGGAAGATGGGGGGTTCACCCTGGAAGACCTCTGTAAAGACCAAATGCCAAAACCTTGCCTCAGTTGCCCAAATCGAATTCCTCAATGACCTTTTTATTCCATTTTTAATCCGCCTCGATAACTGTGAAGCTGCCCAAACTGACACCCTGAGTGCCTCCGTTGTCAAACTGAGCCCACCATGCTCTTTGGGAGGGGAGTATAATGGTCAAATCAAGTGGCTGTACCACCCCCTCCTCATACAGCACCCTAGGTGAACTGGCCTCTCATGCCTCTATTGGTCAGGCTGGGAAAACAAGCCCAAAACTGGTCAACAAGTGGATAACTGCATCTATCCCTGTCAGAAGTGCCCGGAACTGAATGATAAGTGTCTCAATGGATCCAGAAGACCCAAATCTACTAGAAATGTGTACTCATACACCATGGGTTGACTTGAGGGGTCAACAATAGGGTCCACCATATCCAGACAGTGCATAATCTGATGATCTGGAAATAATAATAAATCTGTTGAATTGCATCAACCATCATCTGAATCATATGTCCACCATAAGGTATCATCAACAATAGTATGTGGGACCATCAATCATCATCCATAGGCATACATGGTCCACATCATCACGGATCCCAAGAATGACCATAGTCAAACTAAGTTTGACTAGGTCAAACTAAGTTTGACTAGGTCAAAATATAACCAAGGACAAATTATATCAATAGACTAAGACATGCTCCTCTAATCATACTCACAGCTTAACTTAAAGTACATCATCATTCCATGGCGGTTTAATAAATATAGATATTTAATGTTATTTATACTTTACTTGCACAATAGCTTTAGTCACAGGCTCACCCATTGGACATGGTCTACCTGCTAACTAAGGGTGAAGGCTAAGACAAGGTTGGGCAAAGGGGATGACTTGACCAAACTCAACTAGCTGACACTTTGGACGGGGAGAGGGGAAGCTACACTTTGTGCCGGACAAATAACACGGGGAAGGGTTGTGCCTCACAAATGGATAAGTTGTTTAGAGAGTGTTTATTCAACTTAGGCACCATGTCTACATCAAGCTGATCCAGGTTCATTAGGATCATTCATTTCATTTCATGGCCTTTTTGGCCTACATAACCCTTCGGATTTCAGATGTGCTAAGAAGCACAACTAGTTGCAGCTTGCATCCAGGGCATGTTTATACATATACAAGGTAAGCAATAATAGATATAACTTTGAGTAACCATTGCTTTTTGGACCTTTTCTATACTCTTCAAGGAGTATTTTAGCAGTTCATTGCTCTTGCCCTTTACTCACGTGTGTTTAAGAAACACATTCTAGAGTTTACAGTTTCCATGGGCGTATTTATAAAGATTTCCAATGTAGGTAGTAGATGAGCTTTCAGTTTTAGCCAACAACATCTCAAGTGACTAGGGGGACTTCTACCAGTGCCAAACATCGGAACAACCGACCAGAATGATTTAGGCCTACAATCCAACTCACCAAAGGCAAGTTCTATCACCAACTCAGAGCCGAGACACTGAACAAACATGGATGAGATCCAACACAGAGGTAGTAATGGGGAAGTCCTCAGTATCAAAAAGTCAAGAAAAGCAAATCAAATGTGAAAGCCAAATCGGAAAGGTCCTTGTGCCTAAGCTAGCAGACAAGAATATCAAGAAAGACTATATCTATGCATAGGAGGGTAATACAACCAATGGGTTTTGTTAGGAAACCTAAGTGTGCAAGTAATACATCCATTAATAGTTATAACATCATCCAAGGTATTTAATTTTAGTTTTAAATAATATTGCCATGTCCTGAATCATATACCAAGCTAATGCTGTGAAGATGACTAAAACAACAAGATAATAATCCATAGTCAATAATCAGAAGTTCATAGGTTATATCACATCATCATAATAAAATAATAATCAAAAATCATCTGAAACACTGCTGCAATACATCACTGGGCACTGAACTGAAACTGAATGGAACAAAGGATCACATCAGTCATCAAATCTGAGCTCCCAAGGCTCAGCCTTGGCACAAGGTCTAACAAAAGTCTGATATAATATACTACTCTGATCATGAGTGATCTCAAAATACAAGCTCATCATGGCTGATCTCTGTAAAATCCAGGCTCTGAAATGTGCAGATATCTGCTCAGCAAGAATAGTAGCCCTGCTACTATGGTGTGATAACAGGCTCTTGATAACACTAGTGAGTTAGGACTTCCTCACTTAGGTGCTAAATCAAATTGTAACATATCAGATTCTATATAGTGGTACGAATTCCATTTGGACGAATCCATACAGCTGTACGGATACGAAACAGATCCATACAGTTGTATGAGCAGGTCATACAACATGCAATGTAAAGTAGGTTGTCTTCTTGTATTCTAGCAGGCATATTTTCCTCGGTAAGTGTGCAGCTGTTAGTTTGACAGTTGTGGAGGTTTCCTTGAAAGCTTTGAATTGTTAATGAAAAGCTAATTTGAAGGAGTAATTATCTATGTATTGTGTTTATGCTTATGTTGTTTATTTTCCAACTACATGTGTGATTACTGCTATGTGAAGAATTTAATTTCTGCAATTAAATAACAGCCTTGTTTTGTTGAGAACATAAGGACAGCAGTCTCCTAGGGTTTGGAAAATTAACACTACAAGAATCCAAATTGGCACTCTCAGCCATGGGCATTCTTAATGTATATCAAGAGATCCTGTATTAGTCCTTTCAAAAGTAGTGTATGATGATGCACTCAACCCTTCCGCTTCCGCTTTAAGCATTGATAGAGACATGTGATAGTGTCGTCTCATCTCGATTTCCATCTTTGTTCTTCTTCTTTCCTTGAAGGCAATTTGTACATTTACTTCAGTCATCTAGTTTAAGTTTACCCCCTCTCCTTATATTTCCAATTCTTTTACTTTGTTCACGTTGTTTTAGCATCTTAGCCTTTAGCTACTTTTTCAATCCCTAGGGTTCTTTCCACCCTAGTTCTTTTCTATTATGCTGGATGTGATTTTGAGTCCATTGACTTACTGTGGTTATTCATGGTCATTAATTCAATTTATCTTTTTAAATTGTAATTCTAATTTTAGCCAAACATGGCACCCATCTATAATGACCATTACATATTAACATAGTAAGAAACGGAAATATTAGAAGGGAGGAATTGCTGTTTAGTTATTTCTTGTTCAATCTTTGCATTTTTCTAAATCAACTTGATTTTTCTCAAAAAAAATCCATTAAATAAAGCATCTAAATCTTAGGTATTTTTTAGCATACCTTCATAATTAAACAGAGCTAAAATGTGAGCTCACTCTTGTTCATGTGCCCCAAAATTTGTAATCATAAAATGTACATTTTTTTACCCTTTGGCTGTTAATGATAACATAAATCCATTCTTTCAATTTATAATTAACACAGAAAAAGGATAAACAATAAAGAATAATGTATTCTAATGATTTATGGTCGACGTAATATCTAGAAAGTTGGAACCAATCAGCCCTCTTGAAAGCAATCTATGGGAGAGTGAGTGACTGTATAACCAATTCACTTTTTTCTTTGGTGCTAACTGCTAATCACCACCTTTAACCTGCATACAGTGTTCTAAATTTATCTTGAGTTATTTGTTTTACTAATATTTTCCCCACGATTTTTTAATTTTTCACAATCTACCCAGCCATGCCCTCTTGATCCTAACCACTCCACGAAAAACCTTATCAGGAACCCTCTCATTCTTAGCCACTCCCTGAAGGATCTTATCAGGAATTGCATCGGTACCCTCACAATGATTGACGCAGATGGAGATGTTTAAGCTCCATATTCATCTACCTCCATAACAAATGTGATGTAGTGGCTCTCTCTCTTTTCTAGGGTCGACCCTTTCTTACTTCTTTTCCATTATCTTCACTTGTATCTCATTATGTTTTAGCTTTCAGGAGTAGCCTTGCCACTCCCGCATTATGTTTGTGAATATCTGTACTCTCTAGTCCCATTGACCTATTCTTTTTGTCACCTGTGGACAGTAATAATATTATCTTATCTAATGATTATCTCATGCTTGTTCCGCCTTTCTTGCTCTTCATTCCATTACCCACCCATTTTCCTTTCCTACTTATTTTTGCACTTTCCCATCCATTTTCCCATCAGTGGTTTTTCATTTTTTTTAGTTGTTTCCACAGAAATTTTTTAGTTTTTCTTTTCTGTTCACCCCTTGTTTATTATTTTTCAATGTCACCATTTTCCACTTACCCTGCCCCACCCTTACCAGTTTTCCTTCCTCTAACTCACCACTCAAAATTCCCTCCCCTTATTTTCATCTTAGCATCATTAATTTCCCATGCTTGCTTGTCATTCCTCACACATCCTTCTCAATTATCCAACCCTCTTTTCTCATCCTGTTCTACATTATCAACCTACAAAACCACTATAGAGAACCTGATAAAAGGCAGCATACATGCCTCATCAATTTGAACTAAAGGTCAACAAAAACATTAGACACCATGGAGGAATCAGTCAAAATGATGGATGAAACTATTGAACAACACAGCATTGGCAAAATTTGGCACAACTGTCAGTAACCATAACCAACAAAACCGATGGGTTTCTTCTGATGAGTAAAGCCTAATGCATTGGTAAAACAAAAAAGACACTTTTGCACTTGTAAATGAGCTGGACACCTAAAAATGGACTTCTTATATCAACACATGTCAAGGAATAAGAAGAGCCTAGCACCCAACATGTTGGCAGTGTTGTTGACACAGACCTAAGCAGACAAATTGCTTGAGTTTCTTGTCTTCAAAAAAGAAAAGAAAAATGTAGCCACTCATTCTTAAAATAAAACTGGCTGACTGCAGAAAACAGGACAGAATAAAATGCCCCAAATGGAAGTTTAAAATCTTTGATTCAAATTTTTGAAAGTTCCTGCTCAGGATGGAGTACAGGAAAAATCCTAATATAGTTCTTATCTTCATGTAAACAGCTATATTTTTTTTGTTTAAATTTATTGGCTTCCACATAGTAATAAAAGATTGGATTATTGTCAAACATTCCACCAGTTATTAACTTATTTTCCATGAAAATTGTAAGGAAATTTTCACTAATATGTTGCGGAAGGTTGATTAGACCAGGCCACAATGCTGTAAAGAACATAAATTTTCCTGATGTGCAATATTAAAGAACAGTACAGAATTTTCTCTTACATATCTCAAAATGAGGATTCAAATACTTCTAAATCAGATAATGAAACATTGTTTAACTCCACTATCATTTATCTCTTCCCATTCTTACATAGAAAATATGCAGAGATGCAAACTAACCTGTTCACCATTCTGAAGGTCAAATGATTGTCGTTGCTCAAATTTCAGACCCTTGAATTCATTGATACAGAGGGCTTGAAAGGCCCTACCAAAGCAGAAAATTAAAAAAAACAGAAGCAAATGTCTCAGACTGAGGATCACATAATCAAACAAGAGACTCACATTTCTAGAAGTTTACAGACTTCAATCACAGTGCAGAAAATAGTTATCAGATCTATCAAGTTTGGTTATCAACATTTAATGAGCAAAAATATATCTGAATAATAAATTACCATCTGATAAGAGAAATTCGGGGGATCCATCTAAAAACTGTAGGAGTGTTCTCTGAGTTAACATAATAACCTCCAAAGACAATGAAAATGGTCATAAGTGATGGCCCTACAGCCATAGCTGCCTCAGTCGTAGGCACCATGGCCCCCACAGTTAAGCCCATGGCTGATGCAGCAAATGACTCCACAGTCACAATACTGGAGAATGTCCCAAACCTGTTACAAGCATGCGAAACTAAATGATACAGTTTGTCTACAGTTCGAAAGCAAAGACTGTAAATCTCCATTCATGACTTTGTATCATTTGGAATCAAACAAATAAACTCTTCAAGATACGAGTACTTTACTTTTTACTATAGTGGCAAAGTCTTTCTTTTTTGAGAAATGATGCATCATACATCACTTCATGGAACAAAAATTAAAGCATATAACCACAGGATTACAAGGAAATTGTCCGAAAAAACCAGATATGCAAGCATATGAGCCTGTGCTACATGATTTTTAGATACAATATAAGTGTCAACTGAAAAAATGCAAGAGATGGATGAGTAAAAGAACTAACCTCAATAAACTTGGGTGAAGATGTGCCAGAGGATATAGAATTATACCAAAGACCAAAGGAAAAGCAGCTCCAACAGGAATCTCAGCTAACAACTTAGCAAAAAGATAAGGTCCCAGGGCATATGAACCCTTTGCACGCTCCCTATCTACAATTGCACGTTCCTTTGGGAAAACACTAACAGTCTTAGTGAGTGCTGCCATTGCTGTGTTGATAGCCGCCACCTTCAGTTCATTCACAAGCTTCAGTAATTAAATTGTTGTGTTGATAGCTGCCACCTTGAAAAAGTGGTATTTTTTATCGTCTTTCAGACTAAAGCAGATTTTCATCATTAGGTGCACTTGACCATTTGATATCTATGTAAAAACTTTCAACTTCTCCCCCAAATTTAGTAAAATTGATACATTTTGACTGAAATGAAAAACTCGTCAGTTCTGAAATATATAGAACTGGAAAGTTCAATTTTGAGGATTAAAATACCTGAAGTAGTCCCATGCGATCCTGTATGGATGTTTGGGATAATCCCATTCGCCAAAAAATCGATCCAAAGATCAGGGCAGAAGCAACAGACATCCTTCCTCGCACTTTATTTGTAGGCCCATCTCGAGTAGCCTAAAGGTGGCACCTTTGATTAAAATGTCAATATCCAGTTCCACTCACAGTTTAAAGGAATAAGAGATTGCTTCAGAGTTATATCATACTTCATGAAAATATATATTCTTCCAATGAATTTGGCAGCACTAACACAGAGGCAGCTAATATTGAAATTGACTTTGCAAATACTATACTGCACAGTATCTCGGTAGAAAGGAGTCATGACACAGAAATATTGTTAAGTATCACCAAATATGGTGCAAATACAAGCATTGTAAATAGCAGCATCTACACATTTTAAATTGGACTATATTCCAGTAGCTACAACAGGAGATATACTGAAATTCATGGAAATAAGGTGGGTTTATTTACTCACAAGCTAAGATCATATGACCAAGAATCAAGATGTTAAAATTTAAGCAAATAAGTATCGTGAAGTATGATACTAGTAAAGAAATGCTGAGAAATTTAAGCTAATGCAAAATGAAATAGATATTCTAGAAAACACAGACTTAAATAGTTATTCAAATTTCAACCTGCATCCATGCTCGCTTTAATAATAGCCGAAACTGCTTCCACCAGCCACCTTTCCCAGGGGTAACAGCTTTCCTTCTTAATTTCACAGATACCTTATCAGTTTCCATTCCAAATCCCACATTCCCATCCTTTAGATCTGGCATCGTTGAAAACTTGTTAGTAAATGCCTCTATCATCCCATCAATCCTCTTTCGGGATAAATGTTCACTTTCAGATGAGCTGTAATCAATGGATATAAGGTCTGCAAAGAATTCAGCTGGATTTACATGCTCTTGACATACAAACCTGGAATATATTCAGGCTGCAGTGAGTACCCTGTCACCAAAACCCATACTTATGTACAGCATTTTCCACAGCGAACAACATAGTATGCCTTATCTTTTTGAATGAGAGAATATTAAAACAGGAAGGTCTTGTTACATGCAACTAATTTAGAATTAAAAATCTGCAAAACATCTAAATATCTGTAAGGGCTTATTGTGCCATTTTAGTAAATCTTCATCTTGCCCATGTCATTTCCTTCTTTTCACTGTCAAAACTTCAAATTTTTTAAAGTTCCAAATGCATTTTAACCATGTGTATGCTGTTATGAATCATTTTAATTTCAATTTACCAATCTGGATACAAGGTGTGGACAAAAAGTCTGCTGTCTGTTGAATGCAGAAATTGCGGAACCTCGGGAAGATGCAAAGAGATTCTTCACAAGTGTATTGAAGATAATAGCCAAAAGCTGATTAAGTCATGAAGTAGTTAATAGTGGCAGAAAGCAGACTACCAAATATGATATTTTGCAACAGCTTCAAGAGGATGGAAAGTAATAGGGAACAGCAAAGGAGAAAGTGGACAGAAATATATATTTGATTAAAACCCCAATGTCAAGGGACTAAGCACAAGCAGATATTGTACCTTGATGAGAAATCAACAGAAACATGTAGAACATTACAGTTTCAATTGAGTAGATCCAAGACTCGAGGATGACAAATGGCACTATAATGTAAATTCTATCACAGCTAATTGATCCATGTAGGACCATTGTTAACAAATAATGACATGAACAGGTAACACAGGCAAATGCCTAGGTTGAGATGGTGAGAAAAAAGAGGCTAGTTAATTGCAATTCAGAGAAGTTTAAGCAAATGATATGATGACAAAGCACATACTATACAACCACACTTGAAGAAACAATGAAATGCTTTCCATGAGGGAAGAAGAACTAAATAGATTTTTAAATCTCACCAGACAATCACTTTTTATTAGTGTGGGGCAACCCAAATGGAAGCACTCAAATGTTAGAATTTATTTGCCAATATTATTTTCTTCCAACCATCAATATCAGAAACTTTAACAATCCCTGCCTTTGCTTTATCTTAAATTCAGAATTGAAGTTTTAATAGTTCTCATTCCCACGTATTTTTCTCTTTATATTTGTCGTTAATGTTTTAGTGAGCAAAAAGCTTAATCCTTTTTTGATGTGAAATTTAACCATGGCTTCAGGGTATGGTGAAGGAACCCAATAGCTATGACTGTCAATCCTACTACTACATTTGAACAAACACTATACGAAAAGAAACTCCAAAAATAACATATAATACAAAGATGCAAAATAATTAAAAGAGAGTTGCAGATGACAAACCCATGTTCAGCAAAATAGACTAAAGGTTCCTCTTTCGCAGGACCAGCATATACAACTGCCCCTTCTGATAACAAGATTAGATCATCAAATTTTGTGTAGATTGAACCTCGAGGCTGATGAATAGAACATACTACTGTATGTCCTTCTTGAGCAAGTTGTCGAAGTGTCTCCATTACCATCTCTGCCTGGAAAGCATCTAGCCCTGCATGCTTAAAAGCCACAAATGGCTGAAAATGAGGAAACATTTTCAACAATACAAGGACTCCCACCCATACAAAAATAAGATTTAAAAAGCTTATAAAGTTGTGAAACTGCTACACTCTATAACAAAGCAATTCACAACATGCACAATAAATTTAACACAAGATAAGCTAAATAACAGAAGTCACAAGCTGGAAAGTCTCAAGAAATACTGCTAAACACAATACTCATCTTTTGTGGTGTAAAAATTACCCAAGGCAGATATTTATAGACTTCTGTGCCAAAACTGACTCAACTATATCCATAAGAACAGTTTGCATGTAACAACTAAATAACAACTGTGTTATTCATAAGTTTTGTTTCATTAATGAGCCTTTGTAGAAGTAATTTTTTTTATTGTTTATTTTATGCTTTTCTACCAATTCAAAGCTCAAATCTTTTCTATTTTTTTCATCTCACAAATTATTACTGTGCTTGTCCTTTTTTGTATATATGTGGAAGGATTTCACGAAGACCAGATAGGCTGATAGCAAATTTTAGTTTAAAATAGAGCTTCTGGAAGATTCCAATAAATATATGCAGTCTAAACCAACATTATGTAGTAAATAACCTCAACTGTAAACAAGAACCAATTTTCATACATAAATGACTGAAGGTGTACATGACTGAAAAATAAGGGAAATACAATTTTCTTTACTGATAAAGGACAGCTAAAAAGTTCTTCGAAGGAATGTTGGCACCCACCCAAAGAAGGTCAAATGAAGCTGAATTTTGACGGAGCTGTGAAATGAAATTTAGGAAAGGAGTCTATATGGACTATAAAAGGAATATTATAGGCTAAAGTCAAAGTCTTGGATGATACAGCCAAACGATACGAACAACCAAGCAGAAATGACATCTCTAGAGTCTAAACAGAGGAATAAAGACTTGTCTTAAAATTGGTATAAGAAATAATGAGGCGAAGAAGGTTTACTTCACTGGAGTTGGAAGAGAATTGTACCGACTCCTACTACTAGATACTTGGCATCATCAGCAAGCTCAACCTTAACTCCTAAGTTGATGGCATATGCCTAAAGTCTCCAATGTCCACATACCAAACGTTCCTTTAAACTATGCAAGTAGAAAGGCAATATACCATTGAGAAATCGTTCTCGAACTTGGTGGCAAACTCGTACATCTGAGTTTCAACAAAGGCTTCTACCTAATTCTGGCGTTGCATCCCTTTACCCTTCTTGTTGTCCAGACACAGTGATGCATAATGTTAGTGCTTATCACATATGAAGCACTTGATTCTACTCAAGTCCTTCTTCCCTAGATGTATGCTTAACTCCTCCTTACTCTTTCCCTTACCCTTACTAGGTCCTTTACCTCTACCCTTCTTTGTTTGACCAAATAGGGTATAGTCATTGTCACCTCCCTACTTCCTGACCTTTGACTCCATCTATCTCCTCCAGGATATAATGTTTCAAAGGAGAGAAGATTCTCAGGAGCGCAAACACCCTAGACAAATGTTTCCCATTGAGACGAGAACCCGTTCAGTGCCCAATTCACTAGCTTTTTGTCTTCAATCTTCACCCCAACTGCTGCAAGTTGAACACGAATCTGCATGACCTTCATCAAGTAACTAGTAACTATGTCTGATCTGGTCATCTCTACAGATTTGACTTTGTTATGCAATTTCATCTTCATAGTTATGTTCTCACTCTAGTAAAGCCTTTACTAATCAAGGCATCAAACATATCCTTTATCGTCTTCTTCTCATATGTGAAGGATAGAATGATCCTTTATAGCATCCATGATCATCCACTTGGATTTCACTTCTTTCTTCTTATGAACTGCCAAATCTTGCGTATCTGTCAATGGAGTCACTGCAGTTTAGAGTCGGGCCTTTAGACGATATCCCAGAGATCATTCTCTTCCAATATGAGAGTTACCTTAACTTTCCAAGATAGAAAATTCAAGGCACCTTCCAATCTATCTTCGAACTTGAGGCTAGTTGATATCATCTCTGACCTCTAACACAAACTCCCAAATCTGATAGGTAAGTAAGCACTACCTCTGAAACCCTCTAAATGTTGGTCCTAATTCCCAGCAGTTGATCTATTGCCATAAGCTCTTTAAATCCTCAATCAAAGAAGCTTTTATACCAATGTCAAAACTCCAAACCCTAGGTGATTGTTTTTTTTAGGGAGATACTTCTTATATTTACAAGGCCATATTTACAATCATACCCACTCAGGTATTTGAATTCAAGTCCCCACATTAATCAAGCTTGATCACCTCGGTGCTTGTCCTTAGTTCTCAATAAAACAAGTTTGTTATTTGATTGCAAAAATATAACTTCTTCACATAGCAACAATCACGCAATAGATGGAAAGTAAATAATGAAAGCATAAACAATTACACACATACACAGGGAATTTCTCCTTTAAATCAGCTTATTATTCAAATAATCAAAGCTTACAAGGCAACCTCCACAACTGTTTAAAACCAGCAACTGCACAGTAAGCAAATCAGACTAGAACTAAGTTGTAATGGCTGTTGTACTGAGAAGGTATGGCTTGCTATTTGGCTACTGTACGGATCTCTACAGATTTATACTGTACGAACTATACTTCGACCTACTAGCTGTCGGTCGATCCTCTTCCTTGGGATTATGTTTTCTCTCCTCTGATCACTTAACCTGCTCAAATGTTGAACTACCCAACAAAAACTGTGTATGGACTCTCTATCTTGACCTGTCTTTATACTTGAGTTGAAACTCTAATCTACCAACACCCTAATCTCACAGTGAGATGTACGACTGAGATTAAATCTAAGTCACTAATGTATTAAAATTTCAAAATACACTTTATTAGACTCAATAGCTATATGTAAGACTCTTCACTTTTTTGCTACAGTGAATTACAATATAGAATTATCTCAAACTACTTCCGGCATGTTCACACTAAACTTGTGCAAAAGTTCCTCTCCGAGCTATATCCTTCAACAATACCAACCAAAGGACCCCTTTATAAGGAGACCCTTGTGCTTTTCCTCTGTTTGGAAATGTTGGTGACCCTTTGATGGCTACATTGGATCTTTCTACATTCATTGTTGAATTGTTGATTTGGTTGTTTTCCACTCTGAACGTCTTCGATGCTCCTTACGTTTCCCAAGTAAGCACCTTATGTCAAGAGCATCAAACCAAATCAAACCCCTTGCTTTCTTCACAAGTTAAATCGGTTTCTTCTTCTACCTTATCTAGTGTAAGTGTTCCACCTAGTTTTGGCTAGTACCCATAGGTCTAGTAGGAATAAGAGGAAGAACACGAATAAGAAGCTTAGACAAGGGGGCATGCCACCAACTAGTGCAATTCATGCTGGTAGCAATCCCCCAGCTAATGCAAGTCATGTTGGTGGCAATCCACCAAAGAACGCAAGTCATGTTGGGGGGAAGCTACCAATGAATGAGAATCATGATGGGGGCAAGCAACCCACCAATGCGAGTAATGTTTGGGGCAAAAACTTGCCAATGTGAGTAGTGTTGGGGGCATTGATGTTGTTAAAAAACCTACACAAATAGGATGCAAGCCCAAATTTCCTTATTAAATTTGTCGGGGAGACCATCTTACTCATCTATGCCATGTCATTCCAAAGGTATAAAGAGCATGATCCTTGCCTCAAGGTTCTTCTATTGAACAACCTATGGTTCTTCAACCATCCCTTTCTACTCAATTATTGGTGGATGAAGTGGTCAAGCCAATGCAAACTTCACTTGATCCCACTCTTCCCTTGAAGAGTGATGTGACCACTGAACAAGTTTTCTTTACTCCCCATGCAGAACCTTCTATACAAGGGGGCATTCCATTCACTTTGAGCGTGCTCCCTCCAAGCACTAGGATCACTTCCTTTGATTGGAATAAGTCTAAATGGGCCTCACATTCGTTCTTCTACACCCTTCCGAATAAGGGTTCAAGTTAATTCATGCATGGGCCATCGATGTATTGTAGATGAAGAAACTTATGTTAATAATTTATCCTTGTATGCTTGGAAAGGTTTGGGTTCTCCCAACCTTGTGTCAACTTCCAGTCAATTGTTGGCTTTTGATAGAAGACCCAATAAACCCTTAGGGATTCTTTCATAATTGCCTATCGTTAAGTGGGAAGATTGTTTTAGTCAATTTCATAGTTATGTGTTAAATTTCATACATTCATAGCATAAAACATAAATGCATTACCAAGATCACTAGAAGAAAGACAAAGCACAAAACAACAACACAGAGTTTATCCTAGGAAACCCAAATGGGAGAAAAACCAAGCAACCTTCGCAGAGAGATGATAATTCTGAGATCGGAGTACAAATAAGAAAAGAGAAAGAATGTGAAAGTATCTTTCACAAGTAGATGCCCCAAATAATCTTCCTCCTTCAAGTGATGCGAAATCAGCCTCCTCCAAGTGATGCGCACTTGCCAAGTGAGTGAAATTAGATAATGAGGTGCACTAGCCTCCTATTTATACAAGTGTAAAACTGGAAAATTCCCCAATGGGGCCGACTTCACCTGGGGGCAATAAATAATTTAAATTTAATCTTTTTATTTGTTTCTTTTGCACCCCAAGGCTTACATTGATTCTTTCATGTGTTTACATAATTGATTACATAAAGTTCTTCTCCCTTAGGAGGTATAAACAAATACAATGAAAGTACAATAAAATATAATGAATAATATCTTCCGAAGTTGTACAAAATCCAACACTCCCTCTCAATGAGGAAGGTATTCTTCGGTCTTCATCTGCATCACAATCATCTGGGTTTCATCTTGTACATCCATTCTGTCTCCATCATCTTTCTGCATACTGAAGGTTGTCCACACAGTCTTTGTGCATCATCATCACTAGTCCTTCATTGAGTCCAGGAGAATCACTCAATCCTGGATATCTGAGATTATCAGGTGTACCATCTCTGCTATACAATTTGCTACATGTCTGTCTCGTCTGCCAATGGAGTCCTCCCAAACCTGGCTGAGATCTCAGACAAGCAAAAGGGCACGGCCATCTACTAACTGTCCGACTCTTCTGCCTATGAGATTTCTCCCATATCTGGCAGAGTATCTGGACTGTAGACGCACCTATGCAACCACACGACCAACTGCTGACTGTCCTACTCATCTTCATATGGGATTTCTCCCATATCTGGCTCAGTAACCAGACTACAGAGGCACCAGTGTGAACCCAACCAACTGCTGACTATTCTACTCATCTGCCTATGGGATTTCTCCCATATCTGGCTGAGTAACTGGACTACAGAAGGTACCTGGGTGAGCCCGGCCAACTGCTGATTGTCCTACTCATCTGCCTATGGGATTTCTCCCATATTTGGATGAGTAACTGGACTACAGAGGCACCTCAGCAAAGCAGGGCAAGCATCTCAATGTCATATTTCCCTCTCAAGGAGGGATACGTTCTCTTCGACTCCAAGTCTCCGGCAAAAGTATTCGAACTTCACCCTGGGAAGAGCCTTGGTGAGAGCATCTGTAGTCTGGTCGTCTGTCAACACGTATTGTAACTCGACCGCACCTTTCTGCACCATATCACGAATGAAGTGATATCGAATCTCGATATGCTTCGACCTGTCGTGAAATACAGGATTCACTGACATCTGCACACAGCTCTGGTTATCACATTGAATCACGGTCGGCTCTGGAATCTGGCCGAACAATCCTGCCAGGAGTTTACGAAGCCAAACTGCTTCTCGAGCTGCTGTGCTAGCAGCCATGTACTCGGCCTCTGCAGTACTGAGTGCTACCGAGTTCTGCTTCCTGCTGCACCAGGAAATAACTGCAAAACCCAAACGGAAGCAACATCCAGAAGTACTCTTTCGATCTACAACACATCCGGCCCAATCTAAGTCTGTAAACCCCTGCAATATCAGGTCACCATCTGAAGCATACTTCAATCCATATCCCACAGTGCCACGTATATATCTGAGCACACGTTTTGCAGCAATCCAGTGAATCTGCCTCAATTCGCACATGAATTGACTGAGGGCATTCACAACAAAACATATATCTAGTCTTGTGTTGGTCAGATACATCAATGATCCAATCAACTGGCGATAAATGGTGGGATCAAACAAATCAGAATCTGAAGTAGAATCTCTCAACTTCTTCCAATTCGCATCTATCGGAATAGCCATGGACTTGCAGTCCAACATTCCGAATCTCTTCAATATATCAATGGTGTATTTTCCTTATCCTAGGAAAGTCTCTTTCTGCCTCTGCCATAATTCTAATCCCAAGAAGTAATGCATCAATCCAAGATCTTTCATTTCAAACTCAGAGGCAGGATTCTTCTTACACCATACAATGAGTTTCTCGTTTCCTGTGAGAAACAAGTCATCAACATATAATACCAAAATTAGTGGCTCATCATCTACAACCTTGTAGTAAAGGTTGGGGTCTGCATCACTCTTGGAAAATCCCAAGCTCACTAGGAATCCGTCTATTCGTCCATACCAAGCACGGGGTGCTTGCTTGAGGCCATACAATGCCTTTTTCAGTCTGCATACATGAGATTCCTTTCCTTGGACAATAAACCCATCTGGTTGTTCGATGTAAACTTCTTCCTCAATAACACCATTGAGAAAGGTTGTCTTCACATCCATCTGATGCAACTTCCATCCCATAGTTGAAGCAATCGCGATAATGGATCTGATGGAAGTATATCGGGCCACAGGAGCAAAAGTCTCATCATAATCGACTCCCTCTTTCTGAGAGAATCCTCTGGCTACAAATCTGGCCTTGTATTTCTCAACACTGCCATCTGCTCCTTGCTTGATCTTGTATAACCATTTAGAAGTCACTACTGACTTCTCCTCAGGTCTCGACACAACTTCCCACACATCATTCTTCATGAGGGATTGATATCTAAGTTGCCCAGGTACTGGGACGGATACGGGTACGGGTACGAGTACGCCACTTTTTGAAATAGGGTACTTGGGTACGTCGAGGTACTGTAGACATATTATTATTATTATTATATATAATTTTCAAGTTTAAATTATAAATTTATAATTAATAATTATATTAATATATTTATTATTAAGTTAATAAGTTTTCAACAAGTAACACACATTTGGCATTGGTATTGTTGCTTGCACATTAATTCAAATTACATATATGATATTGATATTGATATGAATCTACCAATCCTAGGGCAGACAGTAGCATTTGTTGATCATAGGCGTGAGCCTCTATTGAGGAAGAGCAGCAATATTATTTGCAGAGACTAAATACTGTAGGGTCGTGGTCATCTAGCAGCCCTATTCCAGTGCATGAGGGTGCAGCACTCCTGTGGAAGCAGCAATCAGAAACTTACGCTTATTAAGGGTGTCTTTCTCCTTCACGGGATGCATACTATCAATCTGGGTGTGACCTCTTACAGCTGGGCGTGCCTCCATTGTTTGGGCATTTATCTCATGAAAGTGTTGTCCTAAAACTTCAACAATACTCATATTATTTACAGCAACTGTGCTTCCATTGTTCAGGCATTAATCTCATGCAAGTGTTGTCCTAAACTTTGACAATATTTATCTTATTTGCAGCAGCAGTCCCTGCCTCAACAGTCCACCTTCAACAATATTTAAGGTCAAATTTATTCTCTTATAATATATGATTGGCATTGAATATTTAGGAAGCAATTAATATTCTTATCTTGTTTATTATTGGGTTCTTATTGTGGTGTTAAACCATTGGGGTATGCAAACAACCTTAAACAATAATTACTCCTTCCCGAATCCTAACATTGCCTACAAACCAACAAATCGCCAACCAAATCAAGCAAACGTAAACCAACAATGAAGGAATTTGGGGTCAAATTTAAGTTGGGATATTACACCATTGACTCACCAGCAGGAAGTCAAGGTTGGCTAAAAAAATCAGACCCTCTATCATTTGATGCAGAGACTGGTTTGTCTACTGAATGAAGTACCCGCGGAGTACCCAAACTCGCAGTACACGACCCTTTTTAAGTACCAGTACACAAATTTCTTTGACCAAGTACCCGGTACTCGGGTGAAGTACCTGGTACTTTCACAGTACTCCCAGAGGTACCAGTTGCGGTACCTGGTATGGCGGTACAGGTACCCGATACTGGTACAGATGCCCAACCCCCCGAAATGGGTACCCTGGCAACTTAGATTGATATTCTTCCATCGTGGCATCCTTCCAACCTTGATGTTTGGATGCTTCTTCGTAAGTGGTGGGTTCTAAATCAATAATGTTGCTCATCAGTGCCACATAGCTGGGGAACCTCTGAGGTCTTTTGCTTTCTCTGAAAGTGCCATGTGGAGCATCATACCCCTCTGCATCCTGCAGTGTCTGGTGTGCCCATCTAGGTCTTTTCCGACCTGTCACATCTCTGGGGATATCAACTGGATCTATGGGATCGATAGGTTCATCCTTTTCTACTAAGTCCCTCTGAACTAGAGGGGGAGATGATCTCATCTCCTTTGGTTCTAGCATTTCTACATCATCAATCTCCATATCTGGTATGGCGGTACGGGTACCCGATACTGGTACAGATGCCCAACCCCCCGAAATGGGTACCCTGGCAACTTAGATTGATATTCTTCCATCATGGCATCCTTCCAACCTTGATGTTTGGATGCTTCTTCGTAAGTGGTGGGTTCTAAATCAATAATGTTGCTCATCAGTGCCACATAGCTGGGGAACCTCTGAGGTCTTTTGCTTTCTCTGTGCCACATAGCTGGGGAACCTCTGAGGTCTTTTGCTTTCTCTGAAAGTGCCATGTGGAGCATCATACCCCTCTGCATCCTGCAGTGTCTGGTGTGCCCATCTAGGTCTTTTCCGACCTGTCACATCTCTGGGGTATCAACTGGATCTATGGGATCGATATGTTCATCCTTTTCTACTAAGTCCCTCTGAACTGGAGGGGGAGATGATCTCATCTCCTTTGGTTCTAGCATTTCTACATCATCAATCTCCATATCTGATCCTCTGCCTTTCCTGACAGCCATTTCTTCTTCAAAGGTCACATCCCTACTGACTTCAATCTGTCTGGATCCTGGAATGTAAATTCTGTAAGCCTTTGAAGACTCACGGTATCCCACAAAGGTACTGTTATCACACCATAGTTGCAGGGATACTATTCTTGCTTAGCAGATATCTACCCATTCCAGAGCTTCCATTATTCAGAGCTTGGCTATGATGATTGTATATTTTGAGATCACTCATGATCAAAGCAGTGTACTATTCAGACTTATGTTAGACCTTGTGTCAAGGCTGAGCCTTGAGAGTTCAGATTTGATGACCGATGTGACCCTTTATCCCATGCAGTTTCAGTTTAGCGCTTAGAGATGTATTGCAGCAGTGTTTCAGATGATATATGATGATTATTATTGTGATGATGTTATATGACCTATGGATGTTTTATCATTGACTGTGGATTATTATCTTGTTGATTTAGTCATGTTCACAGCATCTGCTTGGTATATTATTCCTGATGTGGCAAACTGTTTAAAATGAACTATAAATTATAAAATGGACATTTACTTGCACATTTAGGTTGTTTGACAAAACTCGCTGGTTTACCACCTTACATAGATATGGTCTTTCCTGACACCAGTTGTCTGCTAGTTTAGGCTCCAAATTCACTTGACTCCATCCATACATGACTTTCCTTATTTGAATTTAAACCTTGGTCTGTCTTATTTGACTTTCTGATACTGAGAACTTCCTCATTTTTCTACCTCTGTGTTTGGACCGCATTCCTGTATGTTCAGTGTCTCGGCTCTAAGTTGGTAACAAAACTTACCTTTGGTGAGTTGGATTGTAGGCCTAAATCGTTCTGGTCAGTTGTCCCGATGTTTGGCATTAGCTCGAACTCCCCCTAGTAACTTGAGATGTTGTTGGCTAAAACTGAAAGCTCATGTACTACTTATGGAAACTTATAAATTTGCCCATGGAAACTAAAAAAGGGCAAGAGCGATGAACTGCTAAAAATACTCCTCGAAGAGTATAAGAAAGGTCCAAAAAGCAATGGTTCTTAAAAGCTATATCTAAACAATTGCTGACCTTATATGTATATGAAAACATGCCCTGGATGCAAGCTGCAACTAGTTGTGCTTATCAGCACACCTGAGATCCGAAGGGTTATGTAGGCCAAAAAGGCCATGAAATCAGATTGAATGATCCTAATGAACCTGGATCAACTTGATGTAGACATGATGCCTAAGTTGAATAAGCACTCTCTAAACAACTTATCCATTTGTGAGGCACAGCCATCCCCCGTGTTATTTTGTCCAGCACAGAGTTTGTAGTTTTCTCCTTCTCCCAGTCCAAAGTATTTTTTGAGTTGAATTTAACAAATCAACCCCTTGGCCCAACCTTGTTTCTAGCCTTCATCCTTCACTAGCAGTTTGACCATGTCCAGTGGGTGAGTTTCTCATTTGAACTATTGTGCAAGTAATTTCATATAATAAAGGAATATGCTAACTTGATTAATGCCACTGAATGGATGTTATACTTTGAGCTAAGCTGTGAGAATGATTAGAGGAACATGTCTTAGTCTACTAATATGATTTTTCCTTGGTTATATATGGACCTAGTCAAACCTAGGTTTGACTATGGTCATTTCTTGGGATCCATAATGATGTGGGCCACATATGCTTATAAATGATGATTGATGGACCCACATACTCTTGATGATGATGCCATATGATGGATATAGGATGCAGATGATGATTGATGTAGTTCAGCAGTTTTATTTATTACTTCAGATCATCAGATTATACATTGTCCATATATGGTGGACCCTATAGTTGGCCCATTAGGGCAACCCAAGGTGTATGAGTACACATTCTTTGTGGATTTGGGTCTTCTGGATCCAATGAGACACTTATCTTTCAGTTCCGGGCACTTCTGACAGTGATTGATGCAGTTTTACACTTGTTGACCAGATTTGGGGCTGATTTCCCAGCCTGAGCAGCAGGGGCCATGAGAGGCCAGTACACTTAGGGCGTTGTATGAGGAGGGGTTGGTCCAGCCACTTGTTATTACCATTTACCCCCCCTTCTGAAGAGCCTGGTGGGCTTGGTTGGACAGCGCAGATGCCCTAGGAGGCAGTTTTGGCACTTTCACAGTTACCGAAGCAGTTAAAAAAAGGGATAAAGTGGTCATTGAGGAATTCGATTTGGGCAATTGGGGCAAGGTTTTGGCACTTGGTTTTCACAGAGATCTTCCAAGGTGATCCCACTATCTTCCAGCCAGTTTTCACCATGTGGGTAGGCCCACAGAGATCACAGGTCTTTTACTGCTTGTCTGTCACAGATTTTGAGGACAGATTGGATCATTTATATTATCTTGGACATATTTTATTATTTTATTCTGCCTTGGGGATGAGCTAGCAAGGATTGATGGCTCCTAACCCCACCATGTGCTCCATATGTCATGTCCTAGTCATGGATAATTTTAGGGGCGAAATTTCGCCCATGGGCGATATTAGAGCGTTCAAAATTTTGGTTGGGCGAATTTTATATGTAGAGTATATAGAAGGGTTTTATTTCATTTAGCCCCAAATTTATTTATTTTTAAATATATATTAATTTGTTAGCCCAGTCATGTTTGTTGGGGAGTGAAACGAAATTTATTTTACCCTCTGAAATTTGAGGTCGATCCTCCAATTCGCCCCGATTTTGGGTGAAATTTGAGCCCAATTCTCCCATTCGCCCTGAGTTGTTGTGAAATTCAAGCTTGGCCATCCCATTCGCCCTGAGTTTCTGTGAAATTCGAACTTGATCCTCCCGTGTTTTTAGAAGGGTTATTATCTGGAGACCAAATTTCATGGATTTTCCCCCATTTCATGGAATGATGCTGTTTTGAGAGTCGTTTCACTCACATTTCATGGAAGAAGGTTATAGGATTTCTTTCATCCGTATTTAAGATACTTGGTAGTTGGCAACAAGGGATGGAGTGATTTTTCATCTTGGTTCTCTTATTCTTCTTTGCCATCTCAAATCTGGTAAGTTTACTCAGCATCAAGCAACTCTTGCACAGTGTCGAGGGAGTCAATGACCCACTAAGGTAATAATTCCTGCTTAAATTGCATTCTTTCGTAAGGAATTTTCAGTGCTCAAGGGTATGAGATTAGCGGAAAATCTAGATTATGAGATCATTAATGGTTGTTATCATTATTGTCCAAATGACTTGTAACAAAGGATGTCTTAGCACTCCTGTTGCTAGCATGTTCCTTCTTGGTTTTTTTATTATTTTGAGATGTTTATGTAATTTTATCTTCATTTATGTTGTGGCTCTAGTTTAGTCCATTGAGATGTCTAGTTTATGACTCTTCATATTCTTGCATTTCTTCCTGGTTTGTAGTCTCATAAACTTCTCTGTGTTCTTGCACAAATAAATCCTTTTGTTTCAAGTTTTGAAATTCCTAATTTCTCCTCATAGTATGAAGAAAAAATATTTTCTCTCGGATGTTTCAGCATCTTAGGCCACAACCTAATATTTTCGTTTCCTTGTCTTCTCTTAACGTTTTGTAAAGTATCCCACCGAAGTGGAGCATGGGATTGCATCTTGGCCATTGCAAATTTTACCCTTCACTTTTATCCTCCTAAATGTTTTCCATATTAAAATCTCTCTCTAATTCGTGTACCATATCTATGAATAAATAATGGTTCAAATCTTCGTTAAATTCAGAAACTTCTACTCTAATTTTAGTCTTGTTTCCATGATCTCAATCAATTTCTCCATGGGGTCTATAATACCCGATTCATCTTGTAATGTCTCTTGTTTCTCAGATTCGTGCTGCAACTTGGCCTCATGGGTTCTAAGCTCAACAATTCCTCTCTAGGAATCTTTCTATACCCTATACATGTCCCACCTCTTTTTCCCCAATTCATTTTGAATCCCCTCTAGGGCATTTTTGTTGCACTGATAACATTATGATGCATATAATATCTTCTCTTCTTCGCTCATCTTTCTCTTAACAACTTTACTTGATTCCTGCCAACTACTTACACACAAGAGCGGACACAATCTTACTATGGATTATGCCTTCCTATTTGTGGGTAGTTTTCTCTCTAATAATCAACAAGTAATGATAGAGAAGGTAATTCGAATTTAGAACTAAAAATCTACAGAATGGATTGGGAGAAAACACATTCTGCAAGTATTATTGTATGGGACTTTGCTTTTCTATAGGTAATGACTTTGTTTTCTCTCTAAGAATCAACGGGTAATAACAGAGAATGTAATTAGAATTTAGAACTAAAAATATACAGAACGCATTGGGAGCAAACACACTCCTCAAGTGTTATTGTATGGGACTTTGATTTTCACAACCTTTCTCAAGTGTTAGCGCACAAAGCATCTTTGCTCACACAATTCAATTGTCTCTTTTAATACATACATGTACATGTGTAAAAATGATTTGTGATACAGGACTTGATCATTTAGATGGCACATCTCCCTCTAGTTAACACAAAGCATCCTAGCGTTCAAAATTCCATTTTCTGTTTTTCTAACTTTTATACGTGTGTAAAATGAATTTGTTATTTCTGTAGAATGATATATGCAGATGCAAGGAATTAATAAGAAATTGACTAGTTTCACTTCTGTAGGTGATAGGGATTTGTGAAGATGGAGATTTATTTCAAGTTGAGAGTTGGATGATTCAGAATTAGGAGAAGACTATACAATGCATATTAAGTTTTCTTTTTTTACTAGTTTCCTCTTATCCTTATATGGCTAGCGTGCCCTTCTCCAATTTGGAAATGTTATGATTGATATAGTTAACTAAGAAGCTAGGAGTGGGAAACAAAAGCACAAACACAGGTGGACTTTAGTCTTGAATCCTAGGGCACTGCTGGAGTTAATAACAGTTCCCTGCTTTCACCAACCGGACAAGTTCTCATTGATCATCATTAAATTTTGGAGACATTGATTCTTTGGTTGACTCTAATTAGCTGCATGAATGAAAAATGATCACGATTTTTATGCCTGGAAACTAGTTTTTATGTAGAAGCATGGGTTCTAAACATTGTTTGACAAAAACGTATAGGAATGGGACATAAAAATTTAAGTTTTGTATGAAGAATATAAGTTGGTTAAAGGAACACTCAAGATGTAAAATCTATGTTGCACATCTATAATTTGAATTTTTAAGATTCACAATGGCTATTCAAATAGGGTTAATATTAAAAGATTGGTTGCAAATGCCAAATTATTTTAGTGAGTTGGATGATACTGTTTTTTTATTTGAGCTAATTTTTTTTATATATTCCCAAGAGAGGACATGATGAAGTTGAGTATTCTTATTATAGGGGTTAGCCTTTCTATACTTTAGCTTGTTTATTGCTCTAGGTCTAATTTTGGGGGTTAGTCTGTCTATAATATTAGATTTCTTATTTCTCACTTGGAAGGTAGAAATTGAGTATAAATTCATTGCAGGTTTATTATTAGGTTCTTCCAAAAATCTCACCCTAGAACACATAGCTTGTGTTTACCTCATACATCCCTATCATGATTTTTTTCGTCAAGAACACATCCATTCAATTTTATTATGTCTAATTCAACATCAAATTGACTCGATTGCAAAGTAAGAATCCCATGCCTACTTTGTACGTAATTGGGTACACTAGCCACTATGTAGACTCCCAATTAGCATGGTTTCTATAAGCAAATCTCACCACCAAAGGGAGTTGAAAATCGTACATGTTTTCCTCTATGTTGAAATGCCTACAATACTTTTAAACATCAACTTTTATCTTGGAGATTATTATGGTTTCCTAGTGCAGGACATTGAAAATAAGGACTTCATCACAAATGCATTTATGGCATATGGATAAGGTCCTTGTAGTAGGGTGCAGCCCTCATAATAGGACTTCTTTCAAAAAAATTGTTGGTTTGATATCAAAACTTGATGGAACTGTCGGCATGATTGGGTAGTCCTGTTGGAAAGGGAGATGATAGAACCCCAACGTGTACCAAAACTCAATGTCTTTATTCTGAATAGCATGGTCCCTGATAGACACAATATTATTACAAATTTTATAACACTGCTATCAAAATATATTATCCAATAATAGTGGTATCAAAATAACAGTTTTAAAATCATATCCATTATTATTGCAAGTATTATAACCAGTGGTATCAATACAAAACTCAGATTCATAGGAATAAATCTCAAACTTGTGGTCTAAGTCTAGGGAAGTCGTTATTACACCTTTGAGGAAGTCCATCCCTAGTATTAGTTTTTAAATTATGAAGCAGTATATGCATTGTGGAATCATTGATATTGACAAACCCATCTGCAGGTAATCCCTCTTTGATCATCCCATCTTGAGTACCGAACCCCCATGGTCAGCAACAACTAATCGACCTGGAAATAACCCAATTCCAACCAATTGAGGAATGTTTTTCATGCCCAAACATCTCCTTTTCATGCTGCTAAGTTGTCTATTGTGAAGCATTTGGTCAATCAAGACAGGGTTCTTCATAACTCTAGTTAAAAATGAAATCATTTGTTGGGGCCTTTGCTTGGTCACTTGGGGCCGCTACTCATATTTAAGTTAATACTTCTCTACATACAAATTTCACTGTGAAGTTCAGTTTCAAACATTCTAGAAATGTTGGAAAAAGGAATTTTTAGTTTTGAAGCTCGATTTCAGAAAGCAAGAAAATTATCATCTTATGTGAATAAAATGACATATAGAACCTTTCATAGGATTGCATAAGCCTACTCACCTGTTAGACAATAAAACTAGAGTATCATCACCTTTTATTTGGTTAACATATTTCCCACCTACCCATTCCTCACTTATGTTATATGGGGTGACCCATATCTGTTGAACGCAAATTCTTTGTCACAATGTCATCTTTTATGAAATATGAATAATTACATGAACCCCTATAATTTCAGTTTCGATTTACCAAAAAAAAAAGAGACGATCAATCTACTATGCAAACTTCCATGTTTTAGATATTGTATATGACATCCTTATGCCCATGCATCCAAAATTTGTGACTAGTGTCATGTGAATGGGTTGATTCTGGAAGGGATTTAAATAGGAGCAACACATAAAATGGCTATTAAGCAATTTTAGAAGAAAATTTCACTGCAATGATATGTCTGGCAAAGAGATAAAAATTGAAGTCATTCAAATCCAAACCTGGATGTTAGTTAAGGCCCCTTGGAGCTGGGGAGGATCGTCATGGTCATGCAAGTTTGCAACAATAGCCCAGGAACAAGTTTATATCCCATTGGATTGCCAATATTTGTTTTCTTTGATGGATTGATCACATGAAAATCAGATGGCTAATAGAGGCTTAGCTCCTTCTCTATTTGGGCTATGTTAGTTAAGGCCCCTTGGAGCTGGGGATGATCGTCATGGTCATGCAAGTTTGCAACAATGGCCCAGGAACAAGTTTATATCCCATTGGATTGCCAATATTTGTTTTCTTTGATGGATTGATCACATGAAAATCAGATGGCTAATAGAGGCTTAGCTGCATCCTTCTCTATTTGGGCTATGTGTTTCTCTTCTTTGCAAGAACTTTTTCTTGGAGTTGGTCCATTCTTCACTTTTTGCTTGTCCATTTTGACCTGAACAAAGGAGTTGTCTATGCCATCAATATCCATGTCCATATAGAAAGTAATATAACGTCCATGGATGACTCATCAATCATGACACCCATTCTATTCTCAATCAATAAAGTTCCATGAAGTTCATCTATGGATTTGATTTGGTCAACATTATCATATTTGGTACCTTTAACAATCAAAATCCCACTTAGTCCAACCTATGTGCAAAAGAAAATGGCCAATTGGTGTATTTAATGATCTCAAAAAAGTTGGTATAAAATTTCTGAGTTACAAGCTGCCCCATTGTACCTGTATTAAAGACCGATAGGCCCATGCAATAGCCAAAACTCAAATAAGGATTAAGACATTTATCCCTCCTCTTAACTAGAATTTATCTTTAGGTCTGATTTTGGGATTTGAGAACGTGATGTAGATAGCTTAATACAAGGTACTTCTTGCTATGAAACTCAGCTAAAATTGGGTCTTCCTTGCTAGGATCTTTTATTTGACAACAAAAAGAATGTATAGATTGCCTGTATCAAATTCAAAAATAAATTGGACTGATATACTATTTATAGAACATGATGAAACAATATGTACATTCAGCTGAAGTTGTACATGGAAAGATCGTTCTCACAGCAGGTACAATCCTCATTATAGGATTTATTTCAAAAAATATTGTCAGCTTGAGACCGAAACTTGATGACACTATTGGCCTGATTGGGTAGTCTTCTTGGCAAGGGAGATGATGGAATCCCAATGTGTACCAAAGCACAATGTCTTTATTCTCAATAGGGAAGTCCCTGATAGAGATAATATTATCACAAGTTTTATAACTGTGGTATTAAAATATATTACGATATTATCCAATAACAATGGTATCAAAATAACAGTTTTAAAATCATGTCCATATTATCACAAGTTTTATAACCTCTGGTATGCATACAAAATTCAAAGTTGCAGGCATAGATCCCAGACTTGTGGTCTAAGTCCATAGTGAAGTTTTTATTACATCCTTTTAGGTCTAGTCCTAGTCTCATATTTTAACTCATGAGGCAGTATATCCAAATTCTTATGATGAGCTGATGCATCGCCCCACCCAATGGCTGTAGAATGCACATTGCTTCTAATAGTGCAGTAAGTGTATCTTTGGTCAATGAATGGAAATTAAAAAAATGCAAAAATATTTCAAAGATTTGCATTGGTGTCAAATAAAAAAGAAATTAATTATTTTGCTATCAATATGGGGACATCTAGTGAGTCCAATTTTTTCTCTTCTTCTTTTGGAATTGAATGCAAAATGACACTTTTGTTTAGATGTATGATAGTGATTGGAAAGTTTATTTTTCAATTTGTGTTCCCATTTTGCATTTCTAGTAACAAAAGCATATAATTCAGTTTGCTTGCTTATTTGCTTGAGAAATATGGGTTGATGGTTGTACATTCTGCTATGTTCTATTTCTAGACAGCCTTCCCTCTTGAAATCAGTCTTAATATTTAGGGAGAGTTATCAACATAGATCCGAAAGCACAACAGTTGGAAATGCTCCTTAGGAATCAACATAATAAGTTCCAATTAGTACTCACATGTAATGAATCCATCAAACAAATTTCAAGAAATCAAGGCCTAAAGTGATCAAAATAAATATATAAGTATTCACTATTTCTGCCCAGCAAGTAATCTTCTCTTTGTTGTTTGTAAAATGTTGGAAATAATTCCGAGAAAGTGCCTTATAGCTGTTGTTATAAAGGCCCTACATGTTGGGTATGGTCTCCAATTAATTAGTGGTTGTTTTCCACAAACAATTAAATTATTTCCAACCCTTGCTTTAGAAAATTGAGGTGGAAATCTATACAAAATATTATGCTTACTAAAATAGGAATTAGTTCAACACCATAAATGTTTGCAGATCTAAGTAAAATCCTTAGGTTCTAGTATGAAGAAATAATAATGCAAACTACTAGACACATGATAACATTTCTAGTAACACAAACCTATATTTTAGTTTTCTCGCTTATTTTCTTGAGAAATATGGGCTAGTGATTATACATTCTGTTATGTTCTATTTATGGACATGCCCCCCTCTTGAAAACGGTCTTAATATTTAGGGAGAGTAGTCAACATAGGTCTGAAATAATAGTAGCTGGAAATGCTCCTCATGAATCAGCTTAATAAGTTCCAAGTATACTCACAGGCACTTCAATACTTGCCCCGAGCACTTCAAAATTCTCGGAAAGATGATAAAAATGGCCTAAATACTTCAATATTTTCCCCAAGCACTTCAAAATTGCCCCCAGGCACTTCAATACTTGCCCCATGCACTTCTAAATTGACCCAATGATGATAGAAATGCCCCATGCACTTCAATACTTGCCTCCACCACTTCAAAATTCTCCCAACGATGATAAAAATGCCCATACACTTCAATATTTTCCCTAGGCACTTGAAAATTCTCGCAATGAAGATAAAAACGCCCCCGTCCACTTCCATATTTTCCTAGGCACTTCATTACTTGCCCTAGACACTTCAAAATTCGTCCAATGATGATAAAGATGCGCTAGGCACTTCAATACTTTCCCTAGGCAAGGGGGAATGACACTTATGCTGTTATCTAGCATTTATCAAACACTAGAATTTATGGAAGTGAAAGAAATCATGCTAACTCTCCATCAAATCCTTTCTCTGATGGTGATCTATAACCTAGAGAACTCTTCAAGCTACCATTTGAGAGTTTATACTATGTCATTGTGAGAATCCCAGTACTATAGGAGAGTTGAAATATTTACATTTTGGCAAAGTACGGAATATTCAATAAAGTGTCCCTGTATAAAGACACTTAGATTTAAAGAACAAGTTGCAAACATGCTGAAACAAACCCTGTATCAAAGGTATTATGCAGACACTCAAGCATTGACAATGAATTAAAACATCTGCATGGAACTCTTAGTGAAATTTAATGCACAGAAAACATATTCCTAGTCATTGGTACAGTCTACCTAAAGGAGTTTAAACTGTGGATATCTTAAAGAGCACAGCACAAGGTGTTGGATGTCAGTAAGTTTCAACAGAACGATCAAGTAAAACAAGTAATAGGCCCACCGAACTTCCTGAGATTAAACATTGTTGGGAGAACTACCTAGCAAATTATTGTAAATATGTTGTACATTGCAACTACTTTATTCTACTTTTTGCCAATAGCAATGCCAAGAATAGTCTGGAATGAATATATTGATGGGATTTATTAGAATAAATCATCAAAACAAAGAAAGGATAACAATTTAAATGGATGTTCTAATAGCTATTGTCAAATGTTGTTTGGCATATCACACTTTCTATATGAATATATTAACTAACAACAACTTCAACTTCTAATGATCAAATGGTGTGAACAAAAAATGCCCAATCATGAATCATGAGGAAACATAATCCAAATAAATTTCTTTGTTTTGATGATTTATTCTAATAAATCCCATCAATATATTCATTCCAGACTCTTCTTGGCATTACTATTGGCAAAAAGTAGAATAAAGTAGTTGCAATGTACAACATATTTACAATAATTTGCTAGGTAGTTCTCCCAACAATGTTTAATCTCAGGAAGTTCGGTGGGCCTATTACTTGTTTTACTTGATCGTTCTATTGAAACTTACTGACATCCAACACCTTGTGCTGTGCTCTTTAAGATATCCACAGTTTAAACTCCTTTAGGTAGACTGTACCAATGACTAGGAATATGTTTTCTGTGCATTAAATTTCACTAAGAGTTCCATGCAGATGTTTTAATTCACTGTCAATGCTTGAGTGTCTGCATAATACCTTTGATACAGGGTTTGTTTCAGCATGTTTGCAACTTGTTCTTTAAATCTAAGTGTCTTTATACAGGGACACTTTATTGAATATTCCGTACTTTGCCAAAATGTAAATATTTCAACTCTCCTATAGTACTGGGATTCTCACAATGACATAGTATAAACTCTCAAATCGTAGCTTGAAGAGTTCTCTAAGTTATAGATCACCATGAGAGAAAGGATTTGATGGAGAGTTAGCATGATTTCTTTCACTTCCATAAATTCTAGTGTTTGATAAATGCTAGATAATAGCATAAGTGTCATTCCCCCTTGCCTAGGGAAAGTATTGAAGTGCCTAGCGCATCTTTATCATCATTGGACGAATTTTGAAGTGTCTAGGGCAAATAATGAAGTGCCTAGGAAAATATGGAAGTGGACGGGGGCGTTTTTATCTTCATTGCGAGAGTTTTCAAGTGCCTAGGGAAAATATTGAAGTGTATGGGCATTTTTATCATCGTTGGGAGAATTTTGAATTGGTGGAGGCAAGTATTGAAGTGCATGGGGCATTTCTATCATCATTGGGTCAATTTAGAAGTGCATGGGGCAAGTATTGAAGTGCCTGGGGACAATTTTGAAGTGCTTGGGGAAAATATTGAAGTATTTAGGCCATTTTTATCATCTTTCCGAGAATTTTGAAGTGCTCGGGGCAAGTATTGAAGTGCCTGTGAGTATACTTGGAACTTATTAAGCTGATTCATGAGGAGCATTTCCAGCTACTATTATTTCAGACCTATGTTGACTACTCTCCCTAAATATTAAGACCGTTTTCAAGAGGGGGGCATGTCCATAAATAGAACATAACAGAATGTATAATCACTAGCCCATATTTCTCAAGAAAATAAGCGAGAAAACTAAAATATAGGTTTGTGTTACTAGAAATGTTATCATGTGTCTAGTAGTTTGCATTATTATTTCTTCATACTAGAACCTAAGGATTTTACTTAGATCTGCAAACATTTATGGTGTTGAACTAATTCCTATTTTAGTAAGCATAATATTTTGTATAGATTTCCACCTCAATTTTCTAAAGCAAGGGTTGGAAATAATTTAATTGTTTGTGGAAAACAACCACTAATTAATTGGAGACCATACCCAACATGTAGGGCCTTTATAACAACAGCTATAAGGCACTTTCTCGGAATTATGTCCAACATTTTACAAACAACAAAGAGAAGATTACTTGCTGGGCAGAAATAGTGAATACTTATAAATTTATTTTGATCACTTTAGGCCTTGATTTCTTGAAATTTGTTTGATGGATTCATTACATGTGAGTACTAATTGGAACTTATTATGTTGATTCCTAAGGAGCATTTCCAACTGTTGTGCTGTCGGATCTATGTTGATAACTCTCCCTAAATATTAAGACTGATTTCAAGAGGGAAGGCTATCTAGAAATAGAACATAGCAGAATGTACAACCATCAACCCATATTTCTCAAGCAAATAAGCAAGCAAACTGAATTATATGCATTTGTTACTAGAAATGCAAAATGGGAACACAAATTGAAAAATAAACTTTCCAATCACTATCATACATCTAAACAAAAGTGTCATTTTGCATTCAATTCCAAAAGAAGAAGAGAAAAAATTGGACTCACTAGATGTCCCCATATTGATAACAAAATAATTAATTTCTTTTTTATTTGACACCAATGCAAATCTTTGAAATATTTTTGCATTTTTTTAATTTCCATTCATTGACCAAAGATACACTTACTGCACTATTAGAAGCAATGTGCATTCTACAGCCATTGGGTGGGGCGATGCATCAGATCATCATAAGAATTTGGATATACTGCCTCATGAGTTAAAATATGAGACTAGGACTAGACCTAAAAGGATGTAATAAAAACTTCACTGTGGACTTAGACCACAAGTCTGGGATCTATGCCTGCAACTTTGAATTTTGTATGCATACCAGAGGTTATAAAACTTGTGATAATATGGACATGATTTTAAAACTGTTATTTTGATACCATTGTTATTGGATAATATCGTAATATATTTTAATACCACAGTTATAAAACTTGTGATAATATTATCTCTATCAGGGACTTCCCTATTGAGAATAAAGACATTGTGCTTTGGTACACATTGGGATTCCATCATCTCCCTTGCCAAGAAGACTACCCAATCAGGCCAATAGTGTCATCAAGTTTCGGTCTCAAGCTGACAATATTTTTTGAAATAAATCCTATAATGAGGATTGTACCTGCTGTGAGAACGATCTTTCCATCTACAACTTCAGCTGAATGTACATATTGTTTCATCATGTTCTATAAATAGTATATCAGTCCAATTTATTTTTGAATTTGATACAGGCAATCTATACATTCTTTTTGTTGTCAAATAAAAGATCCTAGCAAGGAAGACCCAATTTTAGCTGAGTTTCATAGCAAGAAGTACCTTGTATTAAGCTATCTACATCACGTTCTCAAATCCCAAAATCAGACCTAAAGATAAATTCTAGTTAAGAGGAGGGATAAATGTCTTAATCCTTATTTGAGTTTTGGCTATTGCATGGGCCTATCCGTCTTTAATACAGGTACAATGGGGCAGCTTGTAACTCAGAAATTTTATACCAACTTTTTTGAGATCATTAAATACACCAATTGGCCATTTTCTTTTGCACATAGGTTGGACTAAGTGGGATTTTGATTGTTAAAGGTACCAAATATGATAATGTTGACCAAATCAAATCCATAGATGAACTTCATGGAACTTTATTGATTGAGAATAGAATGGGTGTCATGATTGATGAGTCATCCATGGACGTTATATTACTTTCTATATGGACATGGATATTGATGGCATAGACAACTCCTTTGTTCAGGTCAAAATGGACAAGCAAAAAGTGAAGAATGGACCAACTCCAAGAAAAAGTTCTTGCAAAGAAGAGAAACACATAGCCCAAATAGAGAAGGATGCAGCTAAGCCTCTATTAGCCATCTGATTTTCATGTGATCAATCCATCAAAGAAAACAAATATTGGCAATCCAATGGGATATAAACTTGTTCCTGGGCCATTGTTGCAAACTTGCATGACCATGACGATCATCCCCAGCTCCAAGGGGCCTTAACTAACATAGCCCAAATAGAGAAGGAGCTAAGCCTCTATTAGCCATCTGATTTTCATGTGATCAATCCATCAAAGAAAACAAATATTGGCAATCCGATGGGATATAAACTTGTTCATGGGCTATTGTTGCAAACTTGCATGACCATGACGATCCTCCCCAGCTCCAAGGGGCCTTAACTAACATCCAGGTTTGGATTTGGATGACTTCAATTTTTATCTCTTTGCCAGACATATCATTGCAGTGAAATTTTCTTCTAAAATTGCTTAATAGCCATTTTATGTGTTGCTCCTATTTAAATCCCTTCCAGAATCAACCCATTCACATGACACTAGTCACAAATTTTGGATGCATGGGCATAAGGATGTCATATACAATATCTAAAACATGGAAGTTTGCATAGTAGATTGATCGTCTCTTTTTTTTTTGGTAAATCGAAACTGAAATTATAGGGGTTCATGTAATTATTCATATTTCATTAAAGACGACATTGTGACAAAGAATTTGCGTTCAACAGATATGGGTCACCCCATATAACATAAGTGAGGAATGGGTAGGTGGGAAATATGTTAACCAAATAAAAGGTGATGATACTCTAGTTTTATTGTCTAACAGGTGAGTAGGCTTATGCAATCCTATGAAAGGTTCTATATGTCATTTTATTCACATAAGATGATAATTTTCTTGCTTTCTGAAATCGAGCTTCAAAACTAAAAATTCCTTTTTCCAACATTTCTAGAATGTTTGAAACTGAACTTCACAGTGAAATTTGTATGTAGAGAAGTATTAACTTAAATATGAGTAGCGGCCCCAAGTGACCAAGCAAAGGCCCCAACAAATGATTTCATTTTTAACTAGAGTTATGAAGAACCCTGTCTTGATTGACCAAATGCTTCACAATAGACAACTTAGCAGCATGAAAAGGAGATGTTTGGGCATGAAAAACATTCCTCAATTGGTTGGAATTGGGTTATTTCCAGATCGATTAGTTGTTGCTGACCATGGGGGTTCGGTACTCAAGATGGGATGATCAAAGAGGGATTACCTGCAGATGGGTTTGTCAATATCAATGATTCCACAATGCATATACTGCTTCATAATTTAAAAACTAATACTAGGGATGGACTTCCTCAAAGGTGTAATAACGACTTCCCTAGACTTAGACCACAAGTTTGAGATTTATTCCTATGAATCTGAGTTTTGTATTGATACCACTGGTTATAATACTTGCAATAATAATGGATATGATTTTAAAACTGTTATTTTGATACCACTATTATTGGATAATATATTTTGATACCAGTGTTATAAAATTTGTAATAATATTGTGTCTATCAAGGACCATGCTATTCAGAATAAAGACATTGAGTTTTGGTACACGTTGGGGTTCTATCATCTCCCTTTCCAACAGGACTACCCAATCATGCCGACAGTTCCATCAAGTTTTTATATCAAACCAACAATTTTTTTGAAAGAAGTCCTATTATGAGGGCTGCATCCTACTACAAGAAGGACCTTATCCATATGCCATAAATGCATTTGTGATGAAGTCCTTATTTTCAATGTCCTGCACTAGGAAACCATAATAATCTCCAAGATAAAAGTTGATGTTTAAAAGTATTGTAGGCATTTCAACATAGAGGAAAACATGTACGATTTTCAACTCCCTTTGGTGGTGAGATTTGCTTATAGAAACCATGCTAATTGGGAGTCTACATAGTGGCTAGTGTACCCAATTACGTACAAAGTAGGCATGGGATTCTTACTTTGCAATCGAGTCAATTTTATGTTGAATTAGACATAATAAAATTGAATGGATGTGTTCTTGACGAAAAAAATCATGATAGGGATGTATGAGGTAAACACAAGCTATGTGTTCTAGGGTGAGATTTTTGGAAGAACCTAATAATAATCCTGCAATGAATTTATACTCAATTTCTACCTTCCAAGTGAGAAATAAGAAATCTAATATTATAGACAGACTAACCCCCAAAATTAGACCTAGAGCAATAAACAAGCTAAATTATAGAAAGGCTAACCCCTATAATAAGAATACTCAACTTCATCATGTCCTCTCTTGGGAATATATAAAAAAAATTAGCTCAAATAAAAAAACAGTATCATCCAACTCACTAAAATAATTTGGCATTTGCAACCAATCTTTTAATATTAACCCTATTTGAATAGCCATTGTGAATCTTAAAAATTCAAATTATAGATGTGCAACATAGATTTTACATCTTGAGTGTTCCTTTAACCAACTTATATTCTTCATACAAAACTTAAATTTTTATGTCCCATTCCTATACGTTTTTGTCAAACAATGTTTAGAACCCATGCTTCTACATAAAAACTAGTTTCCAGGCATAAAAATCGTGATCATTTTTCATTCATGCAGCTAATTAGAGTCAACCAAAGAATCAATGTCTCCAAAATTTAATGATGATCAATGAGAACTTGTCCGGTTGGTGAAAGCAGGGAACTGTTATTAACCCCAGCAGTGCCCTAGGATTCAAGACTCAAGTCCACCTATGTTTGTGCTTTTGTTTCCCACTCCTAGCTTCTTAGTTAACTATATCAATCATAACATTTCCAAATTGGAGAAGGGCACGCTAGCCATATGAGGATAAGAGGAAACTAGTAAAAAAAGAAAACTTAATATACATTGTATAGTCTTCTCCTAATTCTGAATCATCCAACTCTCAACTTGAAATAAATCTCCATCTTCACAAATCCCTATCACCTACAGAAGTGAAACTAGTCAATTTCTTATTAATTCCTTGCATCTGCATATATCATTCTACAGAAATAACAAATTCATTTTACACACGTATAAAAGTTAGAAAAACAGAAAATGGAATTTTGAACGCTAGGATGCTTTGTGTTAACTAGAGGGAGATGTGCCATCTAAATGATCAAGTCCTGTATCACAAATCATTTTTACACATGTACATGTATGTATTAAAAGAGACAATTGAATTGTGTGAGCAAAGATGCTTTGTGCGCTAACACTTGAGAAAGGTTGTGGAAATCAAAGTCCCATACAATAACACTTGAGGAGTGTGTTTGCTCCCAATGCGTTCTGTATATTTTTAGTTCTAAATTCTAATTACATTCTCTGTTATTACCCGTTGATTCTTAGAGAGAAAACAAAGTCATTACCTATAGAAAAGCAAAGTCCCATACAATAATACTTGCAGAATGTGTTTTCTCCCAATCCATTCTGTAGATTTTTAGTTCTAAATTCGAATTACCTTCTCTATCATTACCTGTTGATTATTAGAGAGAAAACTACCCACAAATAGGAAGGCATAATCCATAGTAAGATTGTGTCCGCTCTTGTGTGTAAGTAGTTGGCAGGAATCAAGTAAAGTTGTTAAGAGAAAGATGAGCCAAGAAGAGAAGATATTATATGCATCATAATGTTATCAGTGCAACAAAAATGCCCTAGAGGGGATTCAAAATGAATTGGGGAAAAAGAGGTGGGACATGTATAGGGTATAGAAAGATTCCTAGAGAGGAATTGTTGAGCTTAGAACCCATGAGGCCAAGTTGCAGCACGAATCTGAGAAACAAGAGACATTACAAGATCAATCGGGTATTATAGACCCCATGGAGAAATTGATTGAGATCATGGAAACAAGACTAAAATTAGAGTAGAAGTTTCTGAATTTAACAGAGATTTGAACCATTATTTATTCATAGATATGGTACACGAATTAGAGAGATATTTTAATATGGAAAACATTTAGGAGGATAAAAGTGAAGGGTAAAATTTGCAATGGCCAAGATGCAATCCCATGCTCCACTTCGGTGGGATACTTTACAAAACGTTAAGAGAAGACAACGAAACGAAAATATTAGGTTGTGGCCTAAGATGCTGAAACATCCGAGAGAAAATATTTTTTCTTCATACTATGAGGAGAAATTAGGAATTTCAAAACTTGAAACAAAAGGATTTATTTGTGCAAGAACACAGAGAAGTTTATGAGACTACAAACCAGGAAGAAATGCAAGAATATGAAGAGTCATAAACTAGACATCTCAATGGACTAAACTAGAGCCACAACATAAATGAAGATAAAATTACATAAACATCTCAAAATAATAAAAAAACCATGAAGGAACATGCTAGCAACACGAGTGCTAAGACGTCCTTTGTTACAAGTCATTTGGACAATAATGATAACAACCATTAATGATCTCATAATCTAGATTTTCCGCTAATCTCATACCCTTGAGCACTGAAAATTCCTTACGAAAGAATGCAATTTAAGCAGGAATTATTACCTTAGTGGGTCATTGACTCCCTCGACACTGTGCAAGAGTTGCTTGATGCTGAGTAAACTTACCAGATTTGAGATGGCAAAGAAGAATAAGAGAACCAAGATGAAAAATCACTCCATCCCTTGTTGCCAACTACCAAGTATCTTAAATACGGATGAAAGAAATCCTATAACCCTCTTCCATGAAATGTGAGTGAAACGACTCTCAAAAAAGCATCATTCCATGAAATGGGGGAAAATCCATGAAATTTGGTCTCCAGATAATAACCCTTCTAAAAACACGGGAGGATCAAGTTCGAATTTCACAGAAACTCAGGGCGAATGGGATGGCCAAGCTCGAATTTCACAACAACTCAGGGCGAATGGGAGAATTGGGCTCAAATTTCACCCAAAATCGGGGCGAATTGGAGGATCGACCTCAAATTTCAGAGGGCTAAAATAAATTTCGTTTCACTCCCCAACAAACATGACTGGGCTAACAAATTAATATATATTTAAAAATAAATAAATTTGGGGCTAAATGAAATAAAACCCTTCTATATACTCTACATATAAAATTCGCCCAACCAAAATTTTGAACGCTCTAATTTCGCCCATGGGCGAAATTTCGCCCCTAAAATTATCCATGCTCGGGGCAAGTATTGAAGTGCCTGGGGTTTTTTTCTTGTCAATGGGTGAATTTTGAAGTACATGGGGCGTTCTTCTTGTCAATGGGTGAATTTTGAAGTGCGTGGGACGTTTTTCTCATAACTAGGTGAATTTAGAAGTGCATGGGGTTGTTGTTTATCAATGTAAGGATGCTTTTATAGTATTGGGACGTTTTAAAACAGTGATGGCCAAAGTTATCACATGCCAAGGCAAATTTGTGTGTACTGGGGCATTTTTGTGATTGCCTGGGTGATTATATCATTGTTGGGTGTTTTTCTCCCTTTCCTAGGGCAAGTATTGAAGTGCCTAGGGCATCTTTATCATCATTGGACGAATTTTGAAGTGTCTAGGGCATGTAATGAAGTGCCTGGGAAAACATTGAAGTGGACTGGGGCGTTTTTATCTTCGTTGCGAGAATTTTCAAGTGCCTGGGGAAATATTGAAGTGTATGGGCTTTTTTATCATCGTTGGTAGAATTTTGAAGTGTTCGAGGAAAGTATTGAACTGCATGGGATGTTTCTATCATCATTGGGTCAATTTAGAAGTGCATGGGGCAAGTATTGAAGTGCCTGGGGGCAATTTTGAAGTGCTTGGGGAAAATATTGAAGTGCTTAGGGCATTTTTATCATCTTTAAGAGAATTTTGAAGTGCCCGGGGCAAGTATTGAAGTGCTTGGGGCATTTCTCTTGTCAATGGGTGAATTTTGAAGTGCATGGGGCATGTTTCTCATCACTGGGTGAATTTAGAAATGCATGGGGTTGTTGTTTATCAATGTAAGGATGCTTTTATAGTGTTGGGACGTTTTAAAACAGTGATGGCCAAATTTATCACATGCCGAGGCAAATTTGTGTGTATTGGGGCATTTTTGTGATTGCCTGGGTGATTATATCATTGTTGGGTGTTTTTCTCCCTTTCCTAGGGCAAGTATTGAAGTGCCTAGGGCATCTTTATCATCATTGGACGAATTTTGAAGTGTCTAGGGCATGTAATGAAGTGCCTGGGAAAACATGGAAGTGGATGGGGGCGTTTTTATCTTCGTTGCGAGAAAAGTGCATGGGAAAATATTGAAGTGTATGAGCGTTTTTATCATCGTTGGGAGAATTTTGAAGTGGTCGAGGCAAGTATTGAAGTGCATGGGATGTTTCTATCATCATTGGGTCAATTTAGAAGTGCATGGGGCAAGTATTGAAGTGCCTGGGGGGATTTTGAAGTGCTTGGAGAAAATATTGAAGTGCTTAGGGCATTTTTATCATCTTTCCGAGAATTTTGAAGTGCCCGGGGCAAGTATTGAAGTCCCTAGGGCCTTTTTCTTGTCAATCGGTGAATTTTGAAGTTCATGGGGTGTTTTTCTTGTCAATGGGTGAATTTTGAAGTGCATGTGGTGTTTTTCTCATCACTGGGTGAATTTAGAAGTGCATGGGGTTGTTGTTTATCAATGTAAGGATGCTTTTATAGTGTTGGGACGTTTTAAAACAGTGATGGCCAAAGTTATCACATGCTGAGGCAAATTTGTTTGTATTGGGGTATTTTTGTGATTGCCTAGGTGATTATATCATTGTCGGGTGTTTTTCTCCCTTGCCTAGGGTAAGTATTGAAGTGCCTAGGGAATCTTTATGATCATTGGATGAATTTTGAAGTGTCTAGGGCATGTAATGAAGTGCATGGGGAAATATTGAAGTGTATGAGCGTTTTTATCATCGTTGGGAGAATTTTGAAGTGGACGAGGCAAGTATTGAAGTGCATGGGGCGTTTCCATCATCATTAGGTCAATTTAGAAGTGCATGGGGCAAGTATTGAAGTGCATGGGGGCAATTTTGAAGTGCTTGGGGAAAATATTGAAGTACATGGGGATTTTTATCATCCCTGGGAGAATTTAGAAGTGCCTCGGAAAATATTGAAGTGCTTAGGGCATTTTTATCATCTTTCGGAGAATTTTGAAGTGCCCGGGGAAAGTATTGAAGTGCTTGGAGTGTTTTTCTTGTCAATGGGTGAATTTTGAAGTGCATGGGGTGTTTTTCTTTTCAATGGGTGAATTTTGAAGTGCATGGGGCATTTTTCTCATCACTGGGTGAATTTAGAAGTGCATGGGGCGTTTCTATCATCATTGGGTCAATTTAGAAGTGCATGTGGCAAGTATTGAAGTGACTTGGGGTAATTTTGAAGTGCTTTGGGAAAATATTGAAGTGCATGGGGAGTTTTTATCATCCTTGGGAGAATTTAGAAGTGCCTGGGAAAATATTGAAGTTCTTAGCGCAATTTTATCATCTTTTGGAAAATTGACGTGCCCGGGGAAAGTATTGAAGTGCCTGGGGCGTTTTTCTCGTCACTGGGTGAATTTAGAAGTGCATGGGGCATTTTTCTCATTACTGGGTGAATTTAAAAGTGCATGGGTCGTTTTTCTCCTCACTACGTGAATTTAAGAAGTGCTTGGGGTTGTTATTGATAAATGTATGAATGCTTTTATAGTGTTGGGACATTTTAAAATAGTGATGGCCAAATTTATCACTTGCTGGGACAAATTTGTGTGGATTGAGGCATTTTTGTGATTTCCTTGGTGATTATATCATTGTTGGGTGTTTTTCTCCCTTGCCTAGGGAAACTATTGAAGTGCATAGGGCATCGTTATCATCATTGGATGAATTTTGAAGTGTCTGGGGCAAGTAATGAAGTGCCTGGGAAATCATGGAAGTGGATTGGGGCGTTTTTATCTTTGTTGGGAGAATTTAGAAGTGCCTGGGCAAATATTGAAGTGTCTGGGTGCTTTTATCATCGCTGGGAGAATTTTGAAGTGGTTGAGGCAAGTATTGATGTACATGATGTGTTTATATCATCATTGGGTCAATTTAGAAGTGCATGTGGTAAGTATTGAAGTGCCTCGAGGGAATTTTGAAGTGCTTGGGAAAAATATTGAAGTGCACTGGGAGTTTTTATCATCCTTGGGAGAATTTAGAAGTTCCAAGAAATTATTGAAGTGCTTAGGGAATTTTTATCATCTTTGGGAGAATTTTGAAGTGCCCGAGGCAAGTATTGAAGTGTCTGGGGTGTTTTTCTCATCACTGGGTGAATTTAGAAGTGCATGGGGCATTATTCTCATCACTAGGTGAATTTAAAAGTGCATGGGGTTGTTATTTATCAATTTATGGATGCTTTTATGGTGTTGGGACATTTTAAAACAGTGATGGGCGAAGTTATCACTTACTGAAGAAACTTTGTGTGGATTGAGCCATTTTAAGTATTCATTGACATATATGCAACTCTCCTACCATTCGACACCAAAGAGAAGAAATTTTGGTGAGAAGATTGGTTGGAAGCTTGGAATTGGTCCAATAACTATCTCTCTATATAAAAGAAGTGGCTTGCTACTAGGATATTCAATTAATTCTATTAATTTGTTGGCATGTCAAAATTCATGACCCCACATGTCCACTGGACCATTAAGGGACGAGATAACAAGTATAGTCCCTACTTGTCCTGAATCTCATTAGTGCAGTCATGTTTCATCGACACCTTCTAGTTGTGAGTGATCAAATACTGCTTGTGAAATGTATAAATAAATCCATCCTCTCCTCATTCAGACACTTGTTCATTCGAGAGTCTAGGAGTCGAGAGAGTCCATAGTTCAACTCCAGTGTATGTTCTTCTGTTGCACTACCTTAGTAATCTACATAATCAAAAGCTTGAGTCTTATTGGAAAAAGATTCGCCAAATTTTTACTATATTTTATAAATCAGTGAAATATTCGCCAAGTTTTTACAATTTTTTATAATTAAGTGATATATTCGCCAATATTTTATAATATCTTATAATTTAGTGAAAGATTCGCCAATATTTTATAGCATTATATAATGAAATGAAAGATTCGCCAAAAAAATTATATATACATATTATATTATTGATAAAATCGCCTTCAAGTTTTCCTATATATCGGGGAGATTCGCCTATTTTTTATACATATAAATTTTGGGGGGGTTCTTAAAATCATCCCTAGTCCTAGTCATTATGAGGTGGGCTTTGGTACTTTTACCCCCTCTAGTGGATGACGTCACCCTCCATGATTATTTTTAGACTATGACGTCATCACTTTATGAGTGATCCATGTGTTATGTTATTATGGTTCATCTTAGCCATTGATTGTATGATGAGATCTTTTAATCTCAACCACTCATTTGATGTAGTATTGTAAAGTGGTATAGGGTTTTGGTCTTCATTATCCTATATAAGGAGGAGACCCCCTATTGTATAGCTCACCCTTGGAGCTTGGGAATATTGGAATATAACACTTCTTTTTAGAGCATATCTCTCTTGTCTTATGGATTCTCTTGCATCTTGAGTATACAGTAACTCTTCTATGTATCATTGTGGATTTTGGTGCTACAACTAGTTTTCTTGCAGGAAAGTCGAATTGGTGGAGAGGAGGGCGATTTCTTGAGGGTTATTGTTGGAGGGATCCACATAGTCTCTCTTGGGTTGATCTTGGTGAGAGGGAGTATCATTATTGTATCTTTGTGACATAGTTGATGCTTTCTATTACGTCTTTCCATCATTTTCATAATCATCTTACTTGGCTTGTTTCACTTGATCTTGTCTTGTAGGAGGAGGACGATTTGGCTATCTTGGAGGAGGACGTTTTGGTTGGAGCTCTTGGATCTCACTCTTGAATATACACATAGGAGAATGCTATCAATTTGCAAGGTGGCCATAAGCAATTGAGGTAAGATCTACAAGGTATGTGCCTATTTCCATCCATTCTTCTTCATTGGTCACAAACCCTAATTCATTGAAACCCTCATTTTGGCTTTTCTTAGATCTACTTAGATCTAGCCTTGCTTTTGAAAAGATATTAAAAACCCACCTCTATAGTATCCACGCCTATTCGGATCTATAGTTTGGTGGTGATTGGGTTAAAATTGACACACTTTTCAAGGCAAATCGCACTTCCTTGGAGAGGCTTGTTTGGTTAGATCTAGCATATGGGTAGGTGAGATCCCACTTGATTTACAAGCTACACTTGATAACCTACTCCTAGTGTGTCACTTCTTTGATTTCTGCCTTGGGGGTAGCATTCCTCATTTTGGGGGTTATGCCCACTTGGATCAATTTGGTGACCCACTTCAATCTCAGATCTATGGAGATCTAGCCATTGGATCCTCTTGATTTTCAAGATCCACATAGATCATTGCCTAAACTACTTGGATCTACAATTTGGTGGCCATTGGACTTGTTTTGACACACTTTTCCCACCTTTTAGCCCTCCTTGAGCAAGGTCGCACTTCCTTGGGTGATTGAGTTTGCCCACTTTAAGGACGTGGGTAGTTGAGATTTTCGTGGATTTGAAACGAGCATACCTTAAAACCTAAGTCTAGAGTATCATTTTGTGACGATCTACCTTGGGGTAGCATTCCTTATTTTAAGGGATTGTGGTCCACTTGGGTCACATCATGAAACCATAGATCTAGCAAAATCCAACCATCATATCCCAATTAGCCCACTTGATCTGCATACTAGGTGTCCCGATCTACACTTTGACATATTTTTTGACTCCATTAGCCCATCCAACAAGGCACTAGTCCTCCTTAGGCAAGTCGCACTCCTTGGGAATTGTGTCAAACTTTAGATCCCATATGTGGGTATTCCTAATTTTAACTTAGATCCATAGATCTACTCACTACATACCCCTTAGTACCAATTTCATCCCTTAAACTCCACCTTGTGGGTCCCATTTGAGCCATTCACATATCCCAAGGAAGTGGGTCCCACTTGTGTAACACATGGTACTAGATCTTGCCTTTTTAGCTCATCATGTGGCCTAAATCATAGATTGGTTGAAACACTAAACATCTCTCAAACCACCTTCAACCATACTTTAATTTCTAGGTCCACTCTACCTTGCATTGGTTTCCGTAACTTACCATTAACTCATCCTTAGGAACCTTTGCTTGGGTCCAATCATCTTTGATTGGTAGTAGGGCCTCCCCCTAGGTCTTGATTTATCTAGATCTAAAGTGAAGAGTGCCTCGGTTGACGTGACTCCCACCTTGCATTGGGAACCGTTGCATTTCTTGGGTCACCTCTTTAGTTGTCTATCTCCTCTACCGTCCCGGATGGGATATCACTAGGGACAACTACAAGTTGTGTGATAACAGGTACCCTTCTTGCCTGAAGGTTCCAACTTTGATCTTTTCTCTTTGGGCACATGTATGTATACTGGACAACCAAAGATCCGGAGATGGCCCACTTCTAGTTTCACAACTGTGAACGCTTCTTCTGGAGTCATGTTCTTCAATATCTTATGTGGACATCTATTATGTACATATACAGCGGTTCTGGATGCTTCTTCCCACAAGAACATTTGAAGACTTTGGTCATGTATCATAGCTTTGGCTGCCTCCACAATTGTACGATTCTTTCTTTCTGCAACCCCATTTTGTTGAGGGTTGTAGGGAACTATGAGCTCCCTCTTAATTCCTGCTTCCTTGCAGAAATCATTGAATTCTGTAGAGATATATTCTCCACCATTATCGGATCTCAAAGTCTTGATCCTCTTTCCTGACAGATTCTCAACTTGTGCTTTAAACTCTTTGAACTTGCTGAGCACTTCCTCGGATTCTTGTCTTGAGAAAGTATATCCAAGTCTTTCGTGAGTAATCATCAATAAAGATGGAGACAAGATTTCTTTTCATACCAGGTACATAGAGTACATCACTTAGGCGTAATGTATCATTTGATTCTAATTGAAGGGTGGTGTCTTCAGATCCCTTCACAGTGTAATTTGCATCATCTCCAAGTACAACACGGAGATGTGAATCTTTCTCGATTAATTATGAAAGATTCTCTCTATAACCTGTCATGTGTCTAGATGCACCACTATCTATGAGCCAAGTGTCACTAGTGGTAGGAATAGTACCTGATAGTGCTGATATGAATAGAAATTCTGTGTGATCTTCATTCTTTTGCTCCTTGTGATGATGATCTTCTTCTACATCAGCAGTGGATGCTTCATGCTTCCTTTTGATTTGACTTCGACAGCTACTGGCATAATGTCCATACTTCCTGCACCTATAGCATTGAACTTGAGATACATCCTTCTTCTTCTTTTGTTCTTGACGAGGACTTGATCTCCTTTCTTGGTGCTTGTGTTTATGGAACTTCTTTCCTTTTCCCTTACCATTCTTGGTATGAGAAACAAATGCTTGAGTCTCTTCAGTTTGATTTCCGTGGAGTCTTTGACGTGCTACGATCCTTGTCTCCTCCTGAGAGCAATCTACCCAAAGCTTGTCAAACTTTGGTAGTTTGGATCTACCACTTATGCTTCGGATAAAGGACTCCCATGATAGTGGAAGACCATTTAAACTGTGGAGGACAAGCTCCTTATCGCCAATACGATCTCCATTGGTGCTGAGATTGTCTCTGAGTTCTGCGATCCTCATAAAGTATGAGTCAATGGATTCCGACTTTGCTATCTTCATATTTGAGAATTGGTTTCTCAAAGTCATGGATACATTTAGGCTAGTGTGTTCAAACAACTTCATGATGGTCTTGAACATTTTCCTAGCATTCTTCTTTCCTGAGATTTGAGGAACCAAATGGTCTCTCACGGAATCCACAAGAATCTTTCTTGCTTTAGCATCATTCTTCCTCCATCGAGATTTATCCTCTTCAGCTTCTGGTTCGAGGACCTTCTCATTTACATATAGTAAGAGATCATTTTCTTCTAGGAGTAGAAGAACCCTAGACTTCCATGAGATAAAGTTGGAGGCTCCTTCCAACCGATCTTCAACCTTCATCCCAATCATCTTGATTTGCAGATTTGGATCAGAAACCCTAGCAGGAGCTAGGTCAAAAATGAAAGTTCTCGGAATTGAATTCTGTCTTCACCAATGGATTAGCCTTGCCAAAAGCGAAATTCCTATGGCTCTTTTTCTCCAAAATGGTGGGTGAAGACTTCACAAGATGAAACCCTAATTTCGGCAGGGTTCCGACAAAGCTTCGGTAATGGCTTCTTCTAGAATGGCTCTGATACCATGTTAAATTTCATACATTCATAGCATAAAACATAAATGCATTACCAAGATCACTAGAAGAAAGACCAAGCACAAAACAACAACACAAAGTTTATCCTAGGAAACCCAAATGGGAGAAAAACCAAGCAACCTTCGCAGAGAGATGATAATTCTGAGATCAGAGTACAAATAAGAAAAGAGAAAGAATGTGAAAGTATCTTTCACAAGTAGATGCCCCAAATAATCTTCCTCCTTCAAGTGATGCGAAATCAGCCTCCTCCAAATGATGCGCACTAGCCTCCTATTTATACAAGTGCAAAACTGGAAAATTCCCTAATGGGGCCGACTTCACCTGGGGGCAATAAATAATTTAAATTTAATCTTTTTATTTGTTTCTTTTGCACCCCAAGGCTTACATTGATTCTTTCATGTGTTTACATAATTGATTACATAAAGTTCTTCTCCCTTAGGAGGTATAAACAAGTACAATAAAATATAATGAATAATATCTCCCGAAGTTGTACAAAATCCAACATTATGGAAGGCCCATTGGACTTCAATATGCTCCTTGGGCATGATTGCATATATGCTATGAATGTTGTGGTGTCTACATTGCTTTGTATGATGCATTTTCCTCACGACGGAAGCATTACAACTTTCGATCAGCTAGTATTTGGTGATCCTCATCCCTGTTCGACTTTAAACTAGGTTTCCCTTTTGTTTGTTTCTAGTGTACATTACCCCGCCACGAGTGAATTATGTGGCCTCATATCCCATGTGTTCAATTGCCACTAAGAAGGAGCTTCTACATTCATGATTGCTTCCTTGGGACATGGTCTCGACAATTGACCAAGGGATTTATCCAGTGGGGACATTATAGACTACTCTCCTCCTTATTGGTCCAAGTGAATGTTCCAATAGACATTCTATCTAGGATGATGTTCTTCCCTCAAAGGAAGTTCTCCTAGGCGCTATGATTAGTTTTAACATTCCTTCAGATATTTTCATCCTTACCAAAAACCATCTCCCTAAATTGAACCCATTTGCAATCAAATCTAGCTCTAATTCTACTTTTGAGTTTGATCTCTCTTATTGTAGATCCTCAAACATTGACATTTCTAAGTCTTTGGACTCTGTCATCTAGCTACAAGTTGGTCTTGCTTCTAAGTTTGATTTCCCTTGTCATAAATCCTCGGATTTTATTTCTAAATTTGATTCATTTGGCTATAGATTTTTAGGTTTTTGCTCTAAATTTGATCCTTTTGCCGATCTTCAGACCCTTGTGAAGTTGAATCTATTTCCATCGACTTTGTTAGTAATTATAGCTTTGATTTTCCTGCTAAACCTAAAGTCTTTGGTAGATGCTTTGACATTGTTGAGTCTTAGTGGATAGACTCCGCCATCAAAATGGATATTGTCGAAGACATCAAGGTTGAAAATATTCTTGTCCCTGTAACTTTCAATACATCTCTTATTTTGGATTTTCAAGATATGATCTTCATATTGTTGCTTTTAAGGTGCAAGATTTTGAGTTCGATTCCTAGTTGCTCATGAAGCATGCTTTATGCATTTAAACTTGATTAAATATATTCTAAAACTCACATGTAGGTTCAAGATTCCCTTTTGTTATGATGCATTTAAACTTTTTTCCACTTGAATTTGTCATAGGGTGACCCTGTTGGATGTTGGTGCATGATCATTTTCTATCTGTAGTTTGCACTACTCCGACAAAACAGATTTACTATGATGTGCTACCCTAGCATAGCACCTTTTTGCCATCTGGCACCCATCCCATTATTTTATGGTAGGAACGGGTGTTGATTGAGTTGTCATTAATGCCAACATGGACATGCAATGGCCCTTTCAATTGTCATTGATGCCACCAAGATCCCCTGCAGTGGACAAGCTTGATGGACAGGTATGGACTTAATAATGGATACCTGCACATATTCATGGTATCTATTGTGGGGTACTTTGCACAAGTTGGATTCCTCTTCCCACACACAGTGGCCAACTAGATGATAGCATTCACAGGTGTCAGCATGATGGTTGCATGGTACCAGTACCCTCACATGTGGTACCCTGGCCCTTGGAACCCACATACATGATGACATGTTGCACATGATAGCTTGATGTATATGGTTGATGAAGGTATGGACTCTTCTGATTGTAGTAACTCTATATTTGATGAAATTGAAAAATTTCTTGCAGATGATGAAGAAGACTTGTTGAAAGCAACAAAGGAAATAACACATAACTTTTTGAATATTGATCTCAAAGCTGATTGGTTCATGAATGTTGTTACTCTTAACCAATATGACTTCTTGAGGCTCAAAAAGAGAACCTTGAACTCCTTAGATAAGTACCAACAGAAGACCTTGGCACCAAAGGAGCTACTTAAGAAACTTAAGCACAATGAAGCTGTGTTGAAGGATCAATTAGAAGACAAAGAAAATGAAGTTAAAAGATTGAAGACTGAATTAGCAGAAGAACAAGAAGAGACTAGTGAAGACCCAGAAGAGCTTGAAGAAATAAGAAGGGCCAATATTGATTTAAAGACTCAGCTGGAGGAAGCCAAAAGAATAGAAGAAGTCTTGAAGAATCAGTTGAATGAAAAGGAGATGAGATGCTAGAAGCTTGAAATAGAGATGGCTGAACTCGGGAAGAAAGGCGAAAAGTCTAATGCATATGTCAAGTTCAAAAACAGCTCAGTTATCTTGGATGAGATCTTGGATTGTCAAAAATCTCCATTTGACAAATCCAGTCTTGGTTACAACAAGGAAGCAGAAAATTCTGAAGTTGGGACATGGATTCCTAAGACACCTCAAGTAGGCCCCTCATTCTCTAAAAGTGAGGACAAAGTTGCTCCTCATGTACTTGCACAAGACAACAAAGACTTTGGAAGATCAAGAAGGCATCAAGAACTTGGTCCTACTCCTCAAAGAAGATTCAGAACGGAAACAAGTCCAAGATGGAACCAAAGTCTCAGGTATGAAAATGGTTTCGATGGTTATTGCTTCTCATGTAATGAATTTGGTCACAAAGCCTTAGATTGTAGATTCTATGAGAGAAGAAGTGTTGGAAATCCCAACAACACGGTTAGATGTTGGACATGCAACCATGTTGGTCACATTGTTGCACATTGTCGTACAATGAGATGCTACAGCTGCAGTGGTTTTGGGCACAAAGCTCAAGACTGTTGTAATACAAGGAGACGAACTATGAGAAGTGTCTCATTCAGTTCAGCAAGGAAAGCCAATGAACCAACGAAGACAAATAATGATGAAGGAGCAAATGCTAAGAAAAGTGCCAAGAAACAAGTATGGATGAAAAAGACTGAGCAATTACATATAGGAGAGATTGACCATTGCAAAGAAGATGGCTGCCATATGGCAAGCCAAGTCTGAGGTTCCTCAAAGACCTTGGAGCACCTTGAGTTCATGGAGTTTGGAGGAGGAACTCAAGGGTAGGAAAGAGCAGTTGATGGCTCTTTCAAGAAGCAGTACAGGTCCCTGGATCGTGGTTACAACTAGAGAGTTATGCATGTTGATAGGGGGAGCAGCTAGCAGTGACTTCATTGTGAGAAATGCAGATTTGTGGTCACCCTTTTCCATTGATGGCAAAGGGGCAGAGATGAAGATGAAAGGAGGAGCATGCTCTTAGGGGGAGCACGAGTTGTTGTCATCAATGACAAAGGGGGAGATTGTTGATTGAGTTGTCATTGATGCCAACATGGACATGCAGTGGCCCTTTCAGTTGTCATTGATGCCACCAAGATCCCCTGCAATGGACAAGCTTGATGGACAGATATGGACTTAATAATGGATACCTGCACATATTCATGGTATCTCTTGTGGGGTACTTTGCACAAGTTGGAGTCCTCTTCCCACACACAGTGGCCAACTGGATGATAGCATTCACAGGTGTCAGCATGATGGTTGCATGGTACCAATACCCTCACATGTGGTACCTTGGCCCTTGGAACCCACATACATGATGGCATGTTGCACATGATAGCTTGATGTATATGGTTGATTGCTCTTAAAGTCTGTGCTATGATGAGTGCATGGTGGAGCCCTCTTCTTAGTTGATGACAGAAGAGGAGCAGTAACAGTCTATACAGTTTCTGAAGACAAATGTTGGTTAATAATGAGATAAGTATAGCTTGAATGATTGTATTTTGTACTTGAAATAAGAATTTTTCTATCTTTGGGTTGCCTCACAGTCTGTGAGGATTTTCCCTGGCTTAAGCCTAATTTCCTGTGTCAACTGCTTACAGTAGTATCTACTTGGTTGATTGGTGCTTTCATTTCAAGTTTCAGTTTGATTCCAATTCATTAAATGCATATGGTGTAGTTGGTTCAGTAATAACTTAGTTGAATGCAAAGTCAAGTGTTTCAGCCAAGTGTTTGACAGAATGTTTCATTGAAGTTGTGCGGTCTGTTATAGAAAATTTACATGGTATCAGAGCCTAGGGTTCTGTAAGCTAAGTTGAAAGGAGAAAAAGAGAGTTAGGGGTTGTTTAATTGTGATTTCTTTAATTGGTGTATTCTCAACAAGAACAGTTAAAATAATGGCTTTCTGTGTAAGGATTGAGGACAAATTAGATGGCATATCTAATTACCTTCAGTGGAAAGTTAGAATAGCAGCAGTTCTAAAGGAGAATAAGATTTGGAATTTTGTCAATACAGTAGTTGTGCCACCCATAAATGATCTTATTGCCCTAGATCTTCACGAGATAAAAGAGGCTAAAGCACAGAGAATCTTGCCGGGTGGTGTGAAGACCTTATCCCACACTTGGCTGAGAAGCCAACAGCTCAAGAGATGTGGAATACTTTGAAAAAATTGTTTGAAGCCAAGAATGAGAATAGGAAGATGGCCCTTAAAGACAAGTTGCATGAGGTTAGAATGACCAAAGAAAAAAATGTAGCTACCTACTTAACCAGATTGCCTCAAGTGAAAGATGAGCTAGCTGTTGTAGGTGAGGTCATTTCTGACTCAGAAATGGTGAGGATAGCCCTTAAGGGGTTTACCAAAGAATGGGACGTTTTTGTGAAATGTATTGTTGGGAGAGAGAAGCTGCCTGAGTGGAGCAGGCTTTGGGATGATTTCAATGAAGAAGAAATCCGAGAGGGGTGGACAGTATTGATGAAAATGTGGCTCTTGCTGCAAAAAGCAAGAAGCGAAAAGACTTGAGTAAGGTTCGTTGTTATGTTTGCAATAAACTTGGACATTTTGCAAGCCATTGTCCTGGTCGGAAAAAGTAGCCAAAGGATACAGCAGCATCAGCAATGTAGAACTTTGTTGATCAATTTGAAAAGGAGTTCTCATTGGCTTCCTTTGTTTCTAGTGTGGACAGTTGCAGCATCCATGGTACATGGATAGTTGACAGTGGGTCAACTAGTCACGTGATAGGAGCATATAATGCATTTTAGAGTATTACAGAAATAGAACCCGAACACTTTGTTGATACTGGTATGAATCTTCCTCAAGTAGCAGTCAGGGGATTTGGAACAATGCGGTTCCAATTAGAGTGTGGTGAATTTCTACAGGTAGACAGTGTTTTGTTTGTTCCAGGACTTTCAGTTTCAGCCCTGGGTTTCAGCCCTAGAAGATGGAGGTCTTGGAACACTTGTCATGTTTGGATGCTTATTTCTTTACCATATGCATGACCCAGAATGTGCTACTGTTCTAATTGCAAATAGAAGAGAGAGGCTCTATGTACTGCAAGGAGAGATAGTCCATGCAGAATCAGGAGGATGGTTATCAGAATCTGAATCTGAAGGTGAGACAAGTGCACAGATGATACTTTCAGATGAAGAAAGCAGCACTGGCAGGAGACTCAGCCAACATAGAGACATTGACCAGAATCCAGAGTTTCGAGTTGTCTTTCGACATCAACTCCAAGAGACAGAGGGAGTTCTTGACAGTGGTCAGGATCATAGTGTTGGGACCTCGCTCGTTAAGAGGGAGTGTTAGAAATGTAACTCAGGAGGTCCCACCATGATTTTGTAATGTTTACATGGTGGGAACCATTTGTTTAACTTTCCTGGGATGTTTTATAATATAAAAGTGACTTTATATTATAAAAGTGACTTTATAATTTTTAAATGACTTAAGTGAAAAGTTAAGTTGTGGATCCCAAAAGATTTTGTGAGCATTTAATAAAAAAGTGTATTATTAAATAAGCATTTAATGTGATCCTTTAGATATAATTGATCTCAACCATTGATGAGTTAGTTGAGAGTAATTAGTTAGGGTTTTGGGAAAAGAAAAATATAAAAAGACATCTAGGGAAGGAGAGAAAACATTATTGAAGTCACATTGTCATTAATTAAAGAGCAAGAGCAATTGATGCATTGAAGAAAGATAGAGTAAGAGCAGATTTCAAGCACGGTTTCCAAGAGAGCAGTTTGTACCGCATGAACATTAATTTCTAGGCCAATACTGTATTTTACACAGTTGAGAGGGCACATTTATTATTTCTGAGTCGTACAGTAAGTTCCAGCACGCAAGCCGAGGTTATTACAGCCGAGGGTTTCCAAGAGAGCAGTTTGTACCGCATGAACATTAATTTCTAGGCCAATACTGTATTTTACACAGTTGAGAGGGCACATTTATTATTTCTGAGTCGTACAGTACGTTCCAACACGCAAGCATTTAATGTGATCCTTTAGATATAATTGATCTCAACCATTGATGAGCTAGTTGAGAGTAATTAGTTAGGGTTTTGGGAAAAGAAAAATATAAAAAGACATCTAGGGAAGGAGAGAAAACATTATTGAAGTCACATTGGCATTAATTAAAGAGCAAGAGCAATTGATGCATTGAAGAAAGATAGAGTAAGAGCAGATTTCAAGCACGGTTTCCAAGAGAGCAGTTTGTACTGCATGAACATTAATTTCTAGGCCAATACTGTATTTTACACAGTTGAGAGGGCACATTTATTATTTCTGAGTCGTACAATAAGTTCCAGCACGCAAGCCGAGGGTATTACAGCCATTAATGAAGGCTGTACAGTTTCAGATTGACTGCACGCATTTCTAGACAGATTTATGTGCATTTATTGCTGGTCTGGAAAGTCCGTATAGTCTGTACGAATTTGACAGAAGAGGAGCAGTAACAGTCTGTACGAATTTGACAGAAGAGGAGCAGTGACAATCTATACAGTTTCTGAAGACAGATGTTGGTTAATAATGAGATAAGTACAGCTTGAATGATTGTATTTTGTACTTGAAATAAGAATTTCTCTATCTTTGGGTTGCCTCACAGTCTGTGAGGATTTTCCCTGGCTTAAGCCTAATTTCATGTGTCAACTGCTTACAGTAATATCTACTTGGTTGATTGGTGCTTTCAAGTTTCAATTTGATTCCAATTCATTAAATGCATGTGGTGTAGTTGGTTCATTAAAAACTCAATTGAATGCAAAGTCAAGTGTTTCAGTCAAGTGTTTGACAGAATGTTTCATTGAAGTTGTGCAGTTGTTATAGAAAATTTACATAATGATGCATACTTGGATGAGAAGATAAAAAGGACATCTTTTGGTGTCTCGTAATAATAATAACAGTCTAAATGTTGATCAAGTTGAATCCATGACAAACCATGCAGAAAATTGAGTGGAAGTCTGAGTCTTGGCTAGTGTTATCGAGTCTTGGCTAGTGTTATCGCAACCAGACCGGAACCGGCAAAACCGGCTGGTCCGACCGGTTTACAGAGGTAACCGGTCCGGTCAAGGACCAAAACCGGTTGAACCGGATTTTTGTCTGAACCGGCCAGAACCGGTCAAAACCGGCCCGAACCGGCCGAAACCGGTCAAAACCGGCCCGAACCGGCTGGTCCATACAATGGACCCACGAAACTGAATTTAAAAAAAAAACACAAAAAAAAAGTTTTCTATGCTTCTATGATCAGTTTATTGTTATTCATTAGTATTATGGTTTCCATTTCGAGCCTCTTTGTTGATGTACTTTGGTTCAGAACCTCAGAGATGTATTGCACTAGGTGTTGTTTTGGTTATTTGCACCCATACTTATTATATATATGAAAAACTTTGCATATTTGTGTATTAATGGTTTGGATTCATATGTATGCACATGAATATATATTTTTTTTACAAAATATGAATATTTTATGTATTTTTTAGTCGACCGGTTTTTTTCCGGTTCCGGTTTGGTTCACATTTTGGGCTTCGCCGATTCAATGACCGGTCCGGTTCCGATAACGTTGACTCTTGGCATGTGGATGACTCAGTGAAGAATTAGAAGTTCTTTATATTCAAAATCAGAGTTGAACATTAAGTTGAGGAGTTTTGCATCATCAAAAGACCAGTAGTATATTTTATTGAAGGGCAGCACTGAAACAATGATACTATGATGATATGACAGTGACATTAACCTTGATTAGACAACTGAATTGATAGCAGTTGACTTAATAGAGACAGCAGTACCATTGCATGAGCAGATTGAGCAATCTTTGATGACAGTGACAGTCTTGTAGTGAGGCTTTTGCACAGGGATAAAGTGATTCTCATGCATAGTGATTAAGTGACCCTTTTGCACAGTGAAGAAGTGATCTCAGTCCTAATCCAAGTAAGTACTTATTGCAGACATCTTGAAGTATTTCTGTTTATAGATCTCAGTGGTTTGTCTAGCCGAATGTGTAATGGTTGGAGCATAGATTGGAATTTGATTTGGACAATTATGAAGAAGGCTCAAAGCCTCAATAACACATGATGGTATGTTGAGGTTGGCTTGGTTGGTGAACATGATAGCCCTTGATGAAAAAAGTTACTAGTGCAGATCTATTAATGATTGGACTGAGTTGTATACACTTGACAGTGATAGCTCAGAATAACGACCATATGACCAAACAATTTGATAAGTTGTCCTGAGCAGTGATTTGGATTGAGAGGTATATGAGCAGATTCTTGATGCGTATGTTATGAGCAGTGTGTGGACAGAACCTTGATGACCTGAACAGACCTCTGATAAGTTGGCATGAGCAGCATATGAGCAGGCTGTTGATGATTGGCAATTGAACAGATCTTGGTGATTGACTTGATAGTTGGCATATCTCTTGATGATAGGCAGGTGATTTGGCATGAGCTTGAAATTGGCAGAACTTGGCATGAGCATAAGCAGACCTATGCAGTACCCTTGATGATTTGGCATATATGCAGACCTCTTGATGACTTGGAGATTCTTGAGCAGCTGAGCAGACAAAGTTGTTTCAGGGTGAATTGCAAGCTGAGTCTTGCAACCTTGAGGATTGGATTCTTCAGCCCTTTCTCAGTTCGAGCTGAAAAGACCAGGCTGGATCTTAGATTGAGAGTTGGTGCTCTTCTTATCAGTTGGTGCTGATTGTAATCGCGAAGATTGGTGTCTTCCATTGTATATCATATCAAAAACATAAATAAAGCTTTCAATTTTCATACAATTCTAGTGTTTCTCCTGTGATGTGTCTGCTGCTATGATTCACTGATTTATGCTTATATTACAGTATGACATGTGATGACTGTTTAATGAATGTAGTGATGCACTTGTAGCATAATTCTTTGATAGACTGTGTTTAACTTGTAGAAGTGAAGAAGGGGTTAATTGCCTACACACTGATTCACCCCCCCTCTCAGTCTGACCATTGTGTCCAACAATTGGTATCAGAGCCGGCCTTCACCACAAGCCTTGCAAGCTTGAAGGAGATCCGTAGACACACAATGGATGGAAAAGCAGAGTTCCCAGCAATGATGTTCCGGTATTTGATGTGACAGATTATTTCAGTTGGAGAAACAAGATGAAAGCTTACTTGAAGAGGTTTGGTGTTTGGGAGATTGTTATCAATCCACCTGTTCCTTCCAAGAAGAAGACCAAGTCAGCTAGACAAAAAGAAGCCAAGAAGGACAACACACCGCCTTGAAGTTCTTCATGGATGGACTTCCAAGTTCCATAAGGAAAGTGTAGGGGAATGCACTTCATCCAAAGAACTATGGTTCAAGTTGGAAAGTGAATACCAAAAGGGAAGACAAGATACTGAAAAGGCACATCAGGAAACAGAAGTCAAGCTCTCTGAAGATGTGAAGCAAGAAGGAAAGGAAGAATTGGACTCCAATGAAGGTTTGGACTCTTCAGTTAAAGATCCTAGATAATATTGAATTAAAGTACAAACTCTAACATTAAGTTGTTATCTTTGGCCCTAAGGTTAGAAAACTGCAAAACTCTAGTTCCATTTTGTTTCTTTTATGGTTGCTCAAGATTCTATTTTTGACGGTAAGAGAATCCTGGTTTTGGAGACAATAAATCTGTATTTTTATTTTAACATAATATTTTTAACCTATAAATCACTCGTAGCAAGAATATTCAGCCCAATGACAAGAACAGGGACCGGTTATTTTGCCCTCTGACTGCCTTTGTTAGGGCTTGGAAACATTTGTAGATGTATGTAACGTTCATTAACTTCCATACTAAGTTGCAGTAGCAAAATGGTGTAATAGGCAATGCAATTGCAAGTTTATTTAAACTAAAGCTTGGAATTCTGCTAGAAAGCAGCAAATGAGCCCCAAAATAAGGCGAAAAGAACATGAACACAAGTGGCTCTAACTATGTTGATTTCAAAATTGAAATAGAAAAGCCATAACCATAAAATTGAAAAGATGGACTGTCTGTAGCTTAAAACAGAATAACCATATAAAGGAGCAGGTCAAAATACATACAAGTTCAACACATGAACCTAACAGGAAAATCAATTCACAAGAATTACAGCTTACCAGTTGTTGGTTCATCTGCGAAAATCACTGATGGGCTGGCAATCATCTCACAAGCAACTGACAGCCTTTTCTTTTCACCCCCACTAATTCCCCTAACTTTTGCATCACCAACAACAGTGTCTGCACAATTTACCTTTCCCAAGGCAAAAAAAAAGGTATGTCAAAACATTGGAGCTACTGGAAGCACATTTCTCCAGCCACCAAACTAGATGACCAAAGTCATGGAGAAAACAGATGAGGATGGTTAGTCCTGAAATGACATAACCACAAAAACCATAGAATGCTGGTTAAGAAGTTGTTACCTGCAATATAATTTTTAAAAGTGCAACAACATGATCTAGAGCAAAATGATACTACAGAGTTGTCTCAAAACACATTCAAAAGTTTTGATAGTGATTTACATCATTCCTCCCCTGGAGAAGCTTTGCATTCTGATGGTATTCCCATCCTTTTTATTTGTTTCAATGCTTATTACTTGAATATGTTTAAAGTCTGTTAATTCTTTTAATAGTTAGACAGAGGCTGAAAGAATTGATTATCCATATCCAAAAAATTTAAGCTCTTTCTACTTGTAATATGTGTGGCCATTTTCCAACTGAATTGTTCAAACATTTTCAAAAAGACATTTGCTTCATTTCACCCAATGGGAAACTTCAGTGCATTGCTAGAACCTGTGAAACCATGGGTAATTACACCCAAGGGGCATAAGACCCAAAATGAGAACATCCTCCCAACAGAGTTGAGTCAAAATGTTATCCATGGGAATTGAACTTGTCACCACTATGAAACATTATCCATTTTACGAAATCAGGTATCCTTTATCAAAAATAACTATAGGCCCTGATTAAATTAAAGTGTTAAAATGCCCCTGAACAAAGCCAATCTTCCTGGCCACATCCCTCACCTGATCTGTAGGCAACACTCAGCAAAGTTATAGGATGCCACCCCCTATAGTGTCTCTGGCAACATTCTTCGGAATAAATTTAATCAGTCCATGGTTAAGGGACTCTGTCAGACACCTGTGGAGAACACCTTCAATAGTAGGCAGAAGAAATCGTCCCCTATGTTATCCCACATAGCTGTTATGAACATAAATAAACAATAATACATATATATATATATATATATATAATGTAGTAAACCTTATCAGATTTACACTAGAATTAACCAAAAGAATAACTATAAGTCACCCACCGAAAATCCATACTGGATAAAAGATATTATTTTGAATATATGAAAGATGATTTACATATAATCGGGCCATAAATATATATAGTCTTTTGAAAGACATCTTAGTGACCCTTGATAAAGAGTTGCGACTTTTTAATGATGACTGTTGTTTCTATTTATTATTGATTATTAATATTATATTATATGTATTTCTATTTATTAGTGATTATTAATATTATATTATATATATATTATTGTTTATTTATGTTCATAACATTGCCATCGTCTTCAAAAATGCTTTGTCCTCAAATCATATTGATGAAGACAATGTTACGTCTTTTCGTTTTGTAAGTGTCGCCGCATCCTTCTATGCTCTGTCCTAGCTGATGATACGTCACAATATGAACTTGTAAGTGTTGAACACAACCTTCGAAATGTAGACGGATCGATCCATCCTAAGTTGATTCTCTGCGGAACATTGTGTCGCCACGGTGAAGTGTCGTCATAAGACTTAATTGCATTGGTATTAGTAACTTTCGTTAATTGATCTTGACTTTTAGTAAATCTACTTTTGTGATTAGGATGTCGATAGGGAATTCTCATAACATCACTTTCCTTGATCATGTTTGTAGTGTCGGCTTGTCTTAACTTTTGTATGTTCTGTTCTTCAACTGGGCCGACGTCTTGAATGGTGATCTGAATTGGATCTGTAAGTGTGTTTTTTTCCATAACTTGTACTTTTGTTTTTGACAAATTTGAAGTCTCATCTATGCTAGATAATTTCTTCCAGAGTTCGTGATTCTCCTTTTCTAACTTTTGATTACGACTTTTCAAGTGAAGATTTTCTTCGTCTTTCGCTGATAAACTCTTATTGAATTTCTCTTGGAGATCTGATTCCTTTTTGTTGAATTGCTCTTGTACTTGTTGTTGCGTCTTCTTTTCTTTTTTTAATTTCTTGATATGTGCGATCAAATTTTGACTATGATTCTTCAGACGAGTAATTTCATCCTCTCGCTCTCGTAAGTCTTTGTCAAATTTGTTTTTCTCGATTTTTAACTCCTTATTTTGTGTGAAGAGTTCCTGATTATCTTTCTCTAATAAGATATTTTCGATTTTTATCTTGAGGTTTTGATTCTCCACTTGTAAATTTTAAATACATTGGGTTGTAACTTCTTGTATGATCGGCGTTTGATGCTTCGCTTGCAATGTCTTGTTTCCAATGTGTTGTTCTCTTGAACGATTCTTTCTTGCTCGATCTACTCTTTCAAACATTGCCACAATTTCTTCTTCTGAAAACAACATAATGACTATAATTATAATATTTTCAAATTGTTTTCAAATTCTTTCGGCGTTTTTGAATTCCTTCGCCGTTTTCGAATTCCTTCAGCATAAACTTCTTTTCCTCTGCTAATGGATAGACAAAAAAAATGTAATAACCTTCAATGTGGTTCTTATTGTAAAAAATCTTATTTTGATGCTGACTATTTGTCTTCTTTTCCCCTTAAGACTTCTTGTAGATTGGGTGTAGATTGGGTGGTTGGGAAGAATGATTGTTACCCTCCCCACCCAGGTTCAATTCTTGCTTGCTCCTTGGTATCCTTAAGACTTCTAATGCACTTCTAGCTTTTATGTTATTTAATAAAGAGAATTAAAGACTAAACTCAACCTAATTAAGGTATGTGTTATTATTTAATATCCAATAACATTTCAATAAATAAATAAATTACCTAATTAAAGTGTGAGTTGGTTTCTTGATAAAACCAAGTGTTGGTTTTATAAAACCGAGGGTTGGTTTTAAAAAACCTTATGTCGTTTTTTTTCTTCTTTCTTTTTTTTATGGGATCTTCTTCCTTCTTCTCTTTTCTTTTTTACTTCTTCCTTTTTCTTTTTTTTACTTTATTTTCTATTTTTACTTGGTCAAAGACCACAATTTTAGGGAAGCCCTAGGATAATGGTTAAAAACCACAATATGGCCAAAGCCCTGGATCACGAACATAGCTCCGATACCAATGTAGTAAACCTTATCCGGTTTACACTAGAATTAACCAAAAGAATAAGTCACCCACCGAAAATCCATACTGGATAAAAGATATTATTTTGAATATATGAAAGATGATTTACATATAATCGGGCCATGAATATATATAGTTTTTTTAAAGACATCTTAGTGAACCTTAATAAAGAGTTGCGACTTTTTAAGGATTATTGTTATTTCTATTCATTATTGATTAATAATATTATATTATATATATTTCTATTTATTAGTGATTATATATATATATATATATATATATATATATATATATATATTATTGTTTATTTATGTCCATAACAATAGCCTTGTATAAATCACAAGGCAATGGTATCCCCTATGGCACCCTAACCCTATTTTTTTAAATAAATATGTTTAATATTTTAATTTTATAATGCAACTTTTAAAAAAATTAAGTCTTAAACTAAAATGAATCATGATCCATCATTGATAACATCATGGATTATCATTGTCAAATGATTTGTTATCATAACATCAATGATCATAGTGATAGGAATATCAAATACATCATACAATGTAACAATCAAACATCATAACATCAAAGATTCTAAAACCAATGAATCATTGTGTTACTCCTCATATTGTATGAGGGTAATCCAGCAAATGACTATGATGACTTCATCAGTTGCACCTGGCTTACTATCCCTTGGGGTGATTTTCATGTTATATTATTGTAAAGTATTGTTTGATGGGATGTATATACTAAGTGGAACACCCGCGTCCTTAAAAAAATGGTAGGCATACTTCGTTTAGACCAATTTAACCACTCAAACTATGCTAGGCACATCCGTTGGAGACATAATCCCCTATTTGTAGGATTCTGGAGACAATATTCCATGATTTATGGAATTTATGTTGGAAATCCCTAATTTTTGGATTCATGGGACAATCCCCTGATTTTAGGGCCCAAAATCCTTGATTTTTGGATGTTGGATGGGGATTTCCTCTTTCTATGGGGTCACACCTCTTATGGACATAATCCCTTGGGGTTTGCACCCCCATGTGGCCTATATCCTTTTAGAGGTGGAACACTTTCCTATGCTTCTCAAGCACATCATTCGATGCAAACGTACATTTCCCCATCCCATCATTCAGGCAAAGTTCAAAGTCCACCCCTTTCACCTTGAGGTCATTTTTTGCTTGGTCTCCTTCCTACATAGATTCAATGCCTTCGAGGACTCAGCCTCGGAGAGAGAGAGGTACCCCTACCTTTCACTCTGCTTCTCGGAAGCCCTTGCCTCAAACATCCACACAAGTCGTACACAATGTTGGTTTTCACTATTTTAGAGGCCTCCCAACTTCTCCAATCACTAACCATCTCCCTAAAGTGACTACCCCACTTTCAATATTCTCTAGATGCACCAATCCATCTATTAGCAACAAGACAAGAAGTGAATCGAGCCATCCATGAGAATCTATAGATTGCACATCTAGGATACTTGGACCTCACCTTCAAAGACCCTGGGGCTAAAGATGTCCTAAAACCTGGAGCATTTCCTGGAGTTGCAATATGGCATCATCGTCCGCCCTCCATATACACATCGACACTGGATGCACTCACTCATGATCCCCTTGGACCAGCTCCAGGTTGGTTCTCACAAACTCTGAGTGGAGACCAGTCACCATATTCCCCAACCAGATAGCTTATGCCAAATCTACCACCTACAGGAATCGAAGATAGAGGTAAACCTCATTTTTAGGTGCCCTTTCTACTATGAGATCAGAAGACGCTACCATTGCCTTTATAGGGACTCGAGGAGCTCCCTCTCCACTTTCTTCTAATATCAAGATCAGAGATTTCTAGCCCTCTTCATAAAAAAGATATTCAACTGCAGATCCCAGTTGTTGTAGGCCCCGCCCAACCCTGGGACTACCAGGTGGATCACCTCATACTTTCATGATGCTCTGTCAAATAGGGGTAACAAGAGACAGGAAAAGCCCTAGAGTATTTCAAAATGTAGAGTGGTGAGACCTCGTGTTTCCCCTCAACCTTCCAGAATGTAGAGTGGTGAGACCCCGTGTCTCCCCTCGGCCTCCCTCCCTCCCCCCCCAAGAGATTGATCAATATCTTCGAGACCAATTCGAAGGTGTCAGACCAAACATCCAACTACACATCCTCATAGTGATAAATGGATCTAGAGCAGGGTGCATCCTACCCATCAAATTACCTCATCTACCCCCCATATACACATCGACGATAGATGCACTCACTCAAGATTCCCTTGGACTAGCTCCAGGTTGGTTCTCACAAACTCTGAGTGGAGACCAATCACCATATTCCCCAACCAGATAGGATATGCCAAATCTTCCACCTACAGGAACCGAAGATAGAGGTAAACCTCATTTTCAAGTGCCCTTTCTACTATGAGATCAGAAGACGCTACCGTTTCCTTTATAGGAACTCGAGGAGCTCCCTCTCCACTTTCTTTCGATATCAAGATCAAAAATTTCTAGCCCTCTTCATTAAGGCGATATTCAGTCACAGATCCCAATTGTTGCAGGCCCCGCCCCACCCTCGGACTACCAAGTGGATCACCTCATACTTTCATGATGCTCTGTCAAATAGAGGTAACAAGAGACAGGCAAAGGCCTAGAGTATTTCAGAACGTAGAGTGGTGAGACCTTGTGTCTCCCCTCAACCTTCTATAACGTAGAGTAGTGAGACCCCGTGTCTCCCCTCAGCCTCCCTCCCCCCCCCAAGAGATTGATCAATACCTTCGAGACCGATTCGGAGGTGTCGAACCAAACATCCAACTACACATGCTCATAGTGATAGATGGATCTAGAGCAGGGTGCATCCTACCCATCAGATTACCTCCTAACCCCAGCTAAGCAACCATATATCTATTTGGAGTTTCTTTCCTTTGACCTCAGATGGTAGAACAATCCCTCTCTCCTACGTCCCCCCATGATTGTATAGCCAGATCCCACTATAATACCCGATGACTCTGACAGCAAGCCAATGCCCTAGTTGCCCCCCTCGCCCTCTATCATCAAGCCCAAGAGACCTAGTGATTAGCTTAGCCAAACACTTATTTAAGTTGTACTTTCCATTAGTTTTCTTTATCCTACTTTTAGTATTATCTAGGAGCTACTGTTGCACTCCCACATTGTATTCACATTGGATGTATCTTTTAATCGCGTTGACCTACTTTTTTGGTCATTCATTGGACATTAACAAAATTATCTAATCTAATCTTATGCATGAGATCAACACTTGGCTATGTTTTCTTAGAGTTGGTGCACTCTCTACACACATGTCCTTGACACTTGGATAAGCACCCCTCATGCTTCACGAGGCTATATAAAGAGAAGGCCTATTCATTAAAAAAGATGGTTGGACTTTTGGAGTTCCTTCTCTCTTGCGCTTAATCGATATATCTTATCTTGGAGCAGATTTTGCCGAAGGATTCCCTTCATCATGTGTGGCACACTTATCTTGCTTGGAGCTTCATGGTTGTAAGTTTATTGGTACTTTTACATTTCCATTTCTATACTTCTTGTTTGGGCAATTGGGAAAGGTGTTGCCACCTCATTGGAGAAAGGCGTCTTAAGTTAATCTCTATTTCATCATTTATTGCATATTTATTTATACGGGATTTATGTGTTGTATATTTACCTTCATTCGGATTGTGCAACCATAAACCTTTATTTATAAGGTGCACCACAAGAGTTAAAAACGAAGTGGATACTTTATTTGATCCCTTCCCTTGTAAACCTCGATTCATCTTCGATTCCATCAAGCAAGGCTTGGGTTAGCGGCTACAATTCTTCCCTCTTGGTGACCTCTTAAACAAGGCCCTCTTAATTGGTGATCCTTTGACTCCATTTGCCCTTGATTGGATTGGCAACAATCCTTGTAGTGATCCCCTTTATCCTCCCATCACCTATTTTCTCTATGTTTACATAAGACACGTCTTCCTAGAGTTACTCTTCATTTCAACTTGCACTCATTACCTTTTGCACAAGTAATCCTAGTTTAGGAAGGCCACATTTGGTTTTGAGAAGAGACAATCAAAACTGCGGAGAGGACTTGTGTGGTGACATTGGCCTTTTTCCTCTTGGTTCCCCTCAACTAGCTTGCTTCTTCGGGACTTTAATCACACATGTTAGTTTGGGAGGTGTTACCTCCCAAATAGCATGTGTGATTAAAGTCCAAAAGATGCACACTAGCCTGGAGGAACCGAAGAGGAAAGGCCAATGTCACCACACCGATCCCCTTCTCGATTTAGGTTGGCTCTTCTCCAACTCAAGGGGGAGTGTCCCCTGTTGACCACCAAAACCGACTTGGTGGACAACAATGTACCATGCACATGTTGAATGTGCCTTGAAGATGAGAAAGAAGTACTTAATGATTTATTCAAGCGAGGCAACTCTTTTTCTTATCTTCTCCCCATGAAATTTCCACACCCTTGTGGGTGATTTTGTAAGGATATGTCAGCATGAAGGTCTATTTTTGTGTAACTTAGTCACCTAAGACTTTATCATTAGGGAAGTCCTTTCATCGAGTGTTTTTCACTTGGATAATTAAAATTCTTCTTTAGTGATTTTAATTATTTGAGTTTTTCACTCAAAAATACCTCCAAAGTGGTGAAAGACGTTCTAGTGATCAAGTCTATCGGGTGATTGGGGCTTAGGAGTGTTCTATATTACCATGCTAGACATTATCCAGAGTCTTGAGGAATTTCATTAGGTTTTACATAGGATTTTTTAATTTTTGGTCATTAAAAAATGTCCCTCGGCACAAAATGTTGTAATGTAAAAGAGGGTTACTTGGTCCTTTTTTATGTTGTGTAGGGGTATGGGTACTCAAGATAAATGGCATGAGACCCCCTACACCCTTGGGCCAAGTTTGAAGTCATTCGGACAAGTGTTGCTAACGTTTTGGACACTTTTTCCTAGGTCAATCATGGAAATCAGGAAAATGGGCAATTAATTAGTAAGGCACATTTTTGTAAAGTGACTATACTCACTTGAGAGGTGGAAAAATTGTTTCCTAATGTCAAGTTATGTTCCTAAGGTGAAATTAAAGTGCAAGAGGGGCCCCCCAAGCAAATGTTTTTCAAGTTTGAAGTTGTCGCCAAAGGGGAGAAACCCTTTCTCACCATGGGAAATGAGATAAATTGAAATAAGCCAAAAAAGGGGGTCCCACCTTCATGATTCATTCCCCTTGGCCTCACAATAAATATAAAACATGAGTGGGGAGTTTTTTCCCCCCCATTGTTTGTTATTTTTAACCCATGGAAGTGCGCCTCCCTCCATGGGCCCCCTTTCTCTCCAAGTGACAAATGTCTCCCCTCTCTCCTTTCCTATTTAAGGAGGCTCCTCCTCCTCATTTTGGTTACAATCACTCATGCTCTTGCTCTCTTTCATTTTTCTCTCTATCTTGCTCTCTTGCTTCCATCCTTGTGCAAGAAGAGAGCCATTGTAATTTCCAGCTTTGTGAAGTTAATGAAGAAAATCTTTGGAGGAAAAATTGTCCTTGGCATTGTGTGAGGTAATATTGTTTCATTCTTAGTTTCTTCTTGCATTTGTGGATCTCAAGCAAAGTGTTTTGCTTGAGAATAACATTGTGATAGTTTTGTTACATGTTATGTGGGTTATCTTCTTAGCATTTGAGAAGTTCATGGACTTCTAGTTTGAATATATGATTTCTCGAGACTTTGTTATATCTCTCACCCCATTTGCATGTTGAAACTAGTTTGTTACAGGTTGCTCAAGCTTGGAGAGTGGGATTCTTGGGTGGGATACCCCATTGTTGAACAACTTTTGAAGGACTTGACATGTTCAACTAACATTTCTGTTTTTGCAGATTTTTATAAGCTTCTTTGCACTCTTAAATCGTTTTTTTCAAGTTTTTTACGTACTACATTGCACTAGCAAAATTTCTGAAATTTATATGCAAATTTTCAAGTTGATTTTAAACTCAATTTTATCACATTTGTACGATATTAGCTTATTGTTTTGTGCAGGTTTTTGATGTTACAGGGGGAGGGAATGCCCAAATTTGGTAATTAGCAAACACAAAGAACGCCCAAGAGTGGCCACTTCAAGTCCCTCACCAAAAAATGGTCAAATTTCTAATTTTTTACCTCTTTTTCTTGTATATAATAAGGCTGAAAATTTTCCTTTGTTGTAACAAGCCCAAGAGAGACTCTTGGGCTTGGTTCTTTACTTCCTTATTTCTAGCAATATCTCTTTAAATTTTCAGCCATCCCTTGCATGCATTAGAAGTTGGGCTTGCCCACTTTTGTATTGCAAGTGTTGAAAGGGCTAGGATTTAATTTATGCTTTAATTTGCGTTTGTTATTATTGTTTGCCCACACCTTGCATGAGAAGAGGCATTGCCCATCCATGCAAAATCGTTGAGGCTTGTAATTTATTTCCTTAAGTTTTGTTTTAAGTTATTTTGCCCGCACCTCACAAGTGAGAAGGCTCTGCCTCCCTTGTGAAATCACGTTGGCTTGCACTCTTTTATTCTTTGCCCACACCTTGCATGAGAAAAGGCTTTTCCCATCCATGCAAAATCGTTGATGCTTGTAATTTATTTCCTTAAGTTTTGTTTTAAGTTATTTTGCCTACACCTCACAAGTGAAAAGGCTCTGCCTCCCTTATGAAATCGCGTTGGCTTGTTTTGCTTTCATTTTTGCTTAAAGGTTAAAAAATTAACTTAAGCCCCGATTCTTGCCCCGTATTCTCTCCCCTTGCCGATTCGACCGATCTTGGGTGACAAGAAAGGGCAAGGATTAGAGTTGGCTAGATCAATAGGCACTCGGAAAAATATCTTCATTAGAACTGAGAAAAAGAGACTTGACCTGTGGAGCTAGTGGGGTAGAGGTTGTTGGGCCTTGTGGCACTTTGTGTCCTCCAGTTGATCACCCAGCAAGTTTCGAGATTGGCCTACGGAGCTAGTTGAGAACCTTGTGTTCTCAAGTTGAGCACCCAACAATCTCTCTCAAATCAAAGGAGATAGTCTCTCAGGGTAGACACATAGAGTAGCTTAGTGTATTTTGCAAAACCTTAATCCCCTAAGTTGAAGAAAGACCTAAAATACATTAAAATTTACAAGACCACTTGCACAACATTGTTACAATCATTTACAATTTTTTACTTCGCAAGCATTTCACATCTAAGCTTAACATGTTTATTTACTACAAGTAAATGTTTAATGTGATGTATTGTTAAGTGAATGTTTTATTGCTATTGGAAAGTTATATAATAAATTGATTATTGTGACTCCATAGCCCGAGTAGAGAACGAACTGGTTTTGTTGTTTAATAGTTTATTTCTCTTGCATCCATTATTGGTTTATTGTAAAAGGTTTGCTTGTCATTAATTTCATTGCATTATTGCACGTTCGACTGTCATATGAATTCTTAGTAATTTACAACTCCCAAAAACAAACTCTAAAAAAGAAACTTAATAAGTAGGGACAACCAACCTTGACCTTTAGGAGTTGTGGTCTAAACGGAGGAGTTTAGGACCGAGGTGACATTGGGTTCTTAACTCATAGTTGCCCTCATGAACACACTTAGCGGTTGGGAGACTTACCCGCGATCAAGTGCGTTTTAGGCGGCAACATCCCCTATGATTATGGTTTTACTAGGGAAAAGGCAATGAGGAGCAAGGTGATTCCAAAAGGTTTCCCTGGAAAAGGTTTGTAGTATAGAGATATACAATACAGTGATGGAAGGACAAGGATTAGGAAACCCACCAAATTTACCAATGCCAATCCAACCCGGGGCAAATGGAGTCAATAGGTTGCTAACTTAGAGGGCCTTGTTTCAAAAGGTCATCTAGAAAGAGTAAGTGCTTCAGGCCTCCAACCCTTCATAGATGTATTGGAGGGTTCAACTTGCAATCACAAGGGGAAGGACAAGTTCCTCTGCTACTTCCTTCCTTGAGTGAAACCCTACACTAGAAGGGGTTAGATTTGCAAAACCTTGATGAAGATTAGTACAAAGAAAACCTCCCTCTATGCAAGAACTTCAATTGAATCCAACATAAAACCTTATAGAAGATCCAATCCAATGTGACAATCGTACCCTTCCAATGGATCAAGAGAAGTAACATGGGCAATACTAGCAAATATCATCTCCAATAGATAACCACGATAGCAAGATAAATGCCACACATTCACAAGAGAGAAAGCCTTAGACATAATTTGCTCCAAAGAAAGATATATCAATTAAGCTCCAAAAGAATAATAGATCTGAAAATCCAACCATGAAATGAAATGAGGAAATGCTCTCTATATATAGGAGAAGCTAAAACTTCCTTTACAAGAAAATATTCATTATTTCCTTAGATTTAGCCTAGGGTGGGGTAAAATACAACAAAATCCCCACTTCAAGCAACTAACTTCTAAAAATGCATAAAAGATGGTGGTCAAAGCCACTTGTACAATCATGAGATACATGGGGCCTCTCAATGAGGGGGGATGCTTCCAACAAGCAAGGGAACGAGTGGCTGATGATGATACCACATAGCCTCCAAAGGCCCTTACAAGAGATGTGTTCCAAAGGAATGTCCATAAGACCTCCTCAAAGCCCCTTTCGAAGTGGAGTCTTCAACAAGCCAAATCTTCCAAGCAACCAACATGTCCACCTACTAGCCTCTAAAGGCTTTCCTCAAGGTAACTTGTCCATCGAGCAAAGTCCAAAGGGGGTTTGAAACCCATCAAGATTGTCCACTTGTCCACATACCAACTAAGTTACCCTCAAACAAGGAGAGTCACTCCATGAAGTGATGTCCACTAGACAACTACACCAAGCCTTCAAAACACCTTCAAGCCAAGCGCTCCAACTAAATCCTCTAACAACCCACATGTGTAGCCTCAAGAAGCATGACATCACCCTCAAAAATGAACGAGAGACCCCTTTCAAGGGACAAGTGTCCACTAAGGTTGATCACAAGCCAAAGAGGGTATTGCTTCACCAAATGATCAAAAAGCCACTTCAAAAGAGTCGCCCATCTTAGATAGCCTTATATATATCCATATATATATATATAGAAAACCTAAAGGGGCTGATCTGAGGCTGAATAGGTGCGCTGAGCTGAGGTTAATCTGCGGCCTCATCTAAGGCATATTCCCTTTAAAAGCTGGATGCACTCTTATCCTAAAACAAATGATCTTCAAAACTGACCGCATCCTGAACTGGACCAACGCTGAACTATCTGACTGCTGATCTTGCTACAGGATACCCACAAAGAAGTGGGACAGCCTCACAAAATAGGCTTGGGATCCTTCTCCAGGGCTACGGTCTGCCTACAAATGATCTTCAGGGATACAACAGGTGAGAACATGAAGATTGGCTGACATACTTCTGCTGCGAATGTAAAAACCTTCCCAAAACTGCTGGTAATAGGGCTGCGGCCTCTACTACAGATTTACTACTGTTAGCTGCTGCACCAAGAATAGCCCTAAAAGGGCTGAAACACTGCAACATGAACAGACCCAGAATACCTTGACAGTTTGCTGCTTCATATCTTACACCATGATGCCCAGATTTGCATGGAACTGCCCATAATCATTTTAGACCTGCTCAGAATCGATTATACTGTTGCTGTTTATCATTTTTATTGCTGATTTTTCATCAAAGACTGCCCAGACATATCCAAGATTTGTTCAATTGCTGATTGGGGACTGTTCTACTGTCATAAAGTGCCCAGCATTGTTCATTAGGGCTGTTACAGAACTGCCCTATTTCAAGACTGTTTTATAGGTCCGGATGGTGGCTTATTCCTGCTGCTTGCATCTTCAACAAACAGCTGACTCAGAATAGTACCTAGCACTTACCTTATGGCTGCTTATTGTTTATTGAGGTCTGGAATGTGCCCAGCACTGCCCTAAACAACCCAGAACTGTCATAGGGTGAACAGTCATGCCAATTTCACCTTCAAAATGAACCCAACACTGCCTTCAAGCTCTCTACTACCTGCTCATGATGACAGAATTACCCCATGAAGAGTGTGATCAAAATCACACGTGGACACCCATATAAAATGGGGGGTAACAGGAGGTAACATTTTTGGCATCATTGTCAGGGAAAAATCCCACTTCCCAGAAGTTTGAAGACTATGTGCTTCATAATCTTTTGTGAGAGGTTCTTATTGCCTTCTCACATGGTGACTCCATGAAGGAACGAAGTCCTTGCTCCTTCATTTGTGATCTCTAAGTATGTAATAAACGGGAGCTTTGGGGTGTGAATTAAGCCATACCACCACATAGTTTCTCCTTCTTTTTACCTCTCAAGCAGGTACAACTAGAAGATTTTGAGATTCTCATGTACTTCCGAGATGAGCACATGTCCAGTAGTTGGAGCTGGTTGTTACCCCACATATTGTATGAGGGTAATCCAGTAGATGACTATGATGACTTCATTCAGATTCCAAATCCTGAGACATCATAATCAGTTAAACATGGCTTACGATCCATTGGGGTGATTTTCATGTTATATTATTGTAAAGTATTGTTTGATGGGATGTACATATATGTGGAACACCTCCCTCTTTAAAAAATGGTGGGTGCACTCCATTTAGACCAGTTTAACCCCTCAAACTATGCTAGGCGCATCCCCTGGAAACAAAATACCCTCTTTGTTGGATTCTGGTGACGAGATTCCCTGATTTATACGATTTATGTTTGGAAATCCCTGAATTTTGGATTCTAGGGACATAACCCCATGATTTTAGGGCCCAAAATCCTTGGGTTTTGAATTTTGGTTGGGGATTTTCTCCTTCTATGGGGGTGCACCTATTGGGACATAATCCCCCGATTCAAGGGGGGTTTTCCCCCCCATGTGGCCTATCTCCTCTTAGAGGTGGCGCACTTCTCTATGCATGAGATCAACACTTGGCTAAGCTTTCTTATAGGTGGCACACTCTCTCCACACATGTGCTTGACACTTGGATAGCACCCCTCGTGCTTAATGAAGCTATATAAGGAGAAGGCCTCTTCATTGTAAACATGGTTGGCCTTTTGGAGCTCACCCTCTCTTGAGCTTAATCGATATATCTTATCTTGGAGCAAAGCTTGTCAAAAGGATTCCCTTCTTCATGTGTGCCGCACTTATCTTGCTTGGAGCTTCATGGTTGTAAGTTTATTGGTGCTTTTACACTACCATTTCAATGCTCCTTGTTTGGGCCATAAGGAAAAGGTGTTACCACCTCATTGAAGAAAGATGTCTTAAGTTAATCTTTATCTCGTCCTTCCCTACATATTTATTTATACGAGATTTATTTGTTGTAAATTTACTTTCATTTAGATTGTGCAACCTGTTACCCCTTTTTTAGCTGGGGTGATTTTTTATCGAAGATTCCTAAGATGAGATTTGTGGTTTCCCAATAGATCATTGGTCAGAGGTCCGTCCGCATATATCAAATGTTCCATGTGCCTTGGTGTGACTAGTCAAAGACAATGCTCGATCCTCTAGTGATGTGATATCTCAATGCTCTCAACGCACCACGCATCTCTGGTCTCTCATAGCCTCTCATGTTCCCGTATCCTCCCATGCCCTCTATGCTCTCCACGCACCACGCATCTCTGCTCTCCCGTAGCCTCCCGTGATTTCGTGCTCTCTCGGCTCTATGCTCTCGTGCCCCCTTGCTCCCGTGCCCTCGCACTCACGTGCTCTCTGCTCCCATGCCCCACACTCCCGTGCTCTCTGCTCCCATGACCACACACTCTCGTAGCCTCCTGTGCTCTCGTGCTCGTGCTCTCTGCTCCCTTGCCCCTGTGCTCCTGTAACCCGCAACTTAGCTCCCATGCCCTCGCGACCTTCCCCCCCAGCTATCGTGGATCCTTGCGGCCTCCTCACGTTCGTAGCTCGCCCCCGTAGCTGTGAAGATTCAATATGCTAAGATTGATAACATCAGTATTCAATTCAATTTCACAACAATAGCATATACAGGATCACTGAAAGAATAACAAGCACAGCATAAACACAAGAGACACATTTATCCTGGGAAACCCTCTAGGGGAAGAAAACCCAGCAAAACTTCCTCAATGTAGATGATCAAAAGTACAAAGACAAAACCCCAAACAAGTGCTCCTTCTCCTTGCAGATATCTCTCTCTCTCTCTCATGTGAATTACACAAGTGAGTGTGTGTATGAAAATGAGGAGCACATCACTCCTATTTATACTTTATCTTCCACTTAACTCTTTTTTTTCTACTAACTAGGTCGGCCCCAACAACTTAATGATGACTGGGTCAGACTCCTCTAGGGGACTTAAAAACCCCATTACATTTGACTCTAGGGGGATCTATTTCCCTGACTTACAAGGGAGGATTTACCTCAATGACTTTACATATCCAAATACAATAATAACATCCCGATGGAGGAATAAAACATCTCTGAATAAATTACAATAATAAAATACAATAGAATATTCTTCGAAGTTACAATATTTCAACACTCCCCCTTAACGAGAAGGGTATTCTACTGACAACAGCAACATCAACTGTAGGAGCAAGGAGAGAGAGCATCATCAACAACATCAAGGTGATACATCTATAAATCATTGGAAATTTTCTTCAACGTCATCAACAACTGGAACAGTTACTGGAACATCTTCAACATCTTCAGTACTGGAGCATCATCTTCTACAGCACTGAGTCTTCATCTTTGATCTTCATCTTCTGCAGCACTCGATCACTCGATCGTCTACCGCAACACTTGATCTCTCGATCATCTACAACAACTCTTGATCTTTCGATCAACAACAACATCATCGACAGAAACATAACCTACAACACACATGATCCAATTACGGGATGATCAATCCCTCTCACTTTAGGACATCAGTCCAAGGATGATGCAATCCTGATCCAATTACGGGATGATCAGTCCCTCTCACTTTAGGACATAAGTCCAGGGATGATACAATCCCAACCACTCACGGAGACAAAAGTCTGCGGATCACTTTAGGACTAATGTCCAAGGATGATACAATCCCAACCACATCACGGAGACAAAAGTCTGTGGATCACTTTAGGACTAATGTCCAGGGATGATACAATCCCAACAACACTCACGTAGACAAAAGTTTGCGGATCACTTTAGGACTAATGTCCAGGGATGATACAATCCCAACACATCACGGAGACAAAAGTCTGTGGATCACTTTAGGACTAATGTCCAGGGATGATACAATCCCACCACATCACGGAGACAAAAGTCTACGGATCACTTTAGGACTAATGTCCAGGGATGATACAATCCCACTGCAACATCATCATCACTGCAACTACATCATGGAGACAAAATTCTGCAGATCACTTTAGGACTAATGTCCAGGGATGATGCAATCCCACTACAACATCATCATCACTGCTCCCCCTTTCGAGGAAGGTCCTTTCGAACCACACCAAGCTTGTCACGGAAGTACTCAAACTTCACTCGAGACAGAGGCGTAGTCAACACATCAACAACTTGCTCATCAGTGCTCACATATTGGAGCTTTATAGCTCCCTTCTGTACCATATCCCATATGTAAAAATACTGGATTTCTATGTGCTTTGACTTGTAATGGAACGTTGGGTTCTCCGTCATCTTTATACAACTCTGGTTGTCACATAGAATCACCGTGGTATCCAACTCTAGGTCAAATAGACCTGACATCAACTTTCGGAGCCATATGGCTTCACAACTTAGTAGAACAAGCTGCTATATACTCTGCTTCAGCTTGTGCTGAGAGCAACACTGGACTGCTTCCTGCTAAACCATAAGATCATGGAGGATACCGGACAATAACATCCACCAAAGGTGCTCTTCCTGTTTGAGACACTTCCGGGCCAATCTACATCTGTATAACCATACAATTTGTAGTCATGATCTCCAACATAGTATAAACCAAAGTCTATCGTACCTTTCAGGTACCTCATCACATGCTTTGAAGCTACCAAGTGAACACGTCTAGGCTCAACTAGATACTAACTCATGGTGTTCACAGCAAAGCATATATCTGGCCTGGTATTCGTCAAATACATCAACGAACCAATCATCTGTCTGTAAACTGTAGAAACCATTGTCCATCATCCCAGATCTCTACTTCACATTTTCCTTGGCTAAGGAAAAATCTCATCTGATCTCAGCCACATATCTAATCACAAGAATCATGCCAAGATTCTTTAACTCTGAGATATACTCCCTCTGAAGTGGAGTCTTCTACATCTAAGTATTGTCCTCCCTCTATGACAAACATCATGCACACTCTGAATTGAGTGATCTTCTGCATATCTATCCGTGCCATCTCTCGTCAAATAGGTCTACTGATATGAGCCCCAAGATCACTCGAACTCTTTGGTGAGTTCCTTCTTGCATCCATCCGAGAGAAGCATGTCATCTGTATATAGCAACCATCTTCAACCTTGTAGCAAAGGTTGAAATCCGCATCACCCGTGGTGATCATCAAGCTCGTCAAATGACTATCGATCCTAGGTACCTGTTGAACCCGTACAAATCCTTCTTCAATCATGTGATTCTCTATCAAATCCTGGGAGTTTGCTCGATATGCACTTCTTCTTCAATTACACCATTCAAGAGAACGGTCTTGTCATCCATGGGTGTAATCTATCTCTAGAAGTGTGTCTAGCCACTAGAGCAAACATCTCATCATGATTCTCTCCCTCTTTCTAAGAGAATCCTGTAGCCACGAGCCTTGCTTTGTACTTCTATAGTATGTTTGATTTGCAAGTCTTCTTGTTGAACAGTCATCACTTGTTCTTCGGAACAAGTGTTCATCATCCTTCTTTTGTAGATCATAGCACACGATCTTTCCTACAAATCAAATTCAATTACATGATTAGTAACACTTCATAATCATTAAATCATGTTGACATTTCAATGATAACCTATTATGTATACTGATATGATTCACATAGTTATGCAACTATCTTGACCAATACTTTGGCACAACACTTTTCCATATCCTGTATGCATACAGTGGCTATCTAGATTCCTTCCATCTCTACCAGAACATAGTATCAAGAGCGTGCACAGCTCCAAGCATGTTAGCAAAGAGGTTTCATTCTAGACAAGCAACAATGGGATGTTTGTCCAACTTACCCATCATATGCATATTAGTAGTATATTGTTCAATGCTATATGAATGCTTACACTATGCATGATATATTTCCTAATTCTAGGAATACAAATATGCATACAACTATTAACTATTCAGAGATTCAAGAAGTAATTCAAATAACAACTCAAATACTTATCTTTTATGTTTGTGTGGTTGCCTCCCTCTTGATCTCTATTTTCCCTTTATGATAGCATCATGATTATATGTCTTTGAACTTCTATCCATCCTGTACCACTATGCATGCTTAGGTGTGAACTAGTTTCATCATTGTGTCATCCTCAAGATCTCACACATTCATTAGTATAATCTCAATACTATCAAAACATTATAATCCTAAATAATCTTAAACATGTATGGTCATGATCATTTCATACACAGGTAATTTATCACAAGCGTTAGTATTCAAGGTTTCATGGAGAACTTCTTTTACTCATGCATATTCTTATTTGACCATAGGACTCTTCTAGTTTGTCATATCATTAATCAAACTAAGAAACATAATATGCATAAACCCTTGATTACTTAAACTTCTAACTTCAAGAATAATCATTATCAATCATACAAAAGTATACTTATCTAAGATCCTAACACAAAGTAGGATTCTTACTCGATATAGGAAAACATACCTAGATTCTTCACTGTTTTCAACTTCGGACCTGTGAAACTACAGTCCGTGCCCTAGCTGTCAAGTTTTACAGAATTCCAGTTGGAGGTTCCTAGCCCGAGATATGACCTTTTTGCCTAGGTCACCTGTTTAGGGCTGCATTTTGGAAGAGGCAGAAACCCTAACTTGTACGTATCATATCTCACAAAGTACAACAAATCTGGGGCTGATTTTTCGACACCAGGTACATCTATGTCTGATCTTCATCCTGTAGAAGTTTCAGATCCTGAACCCTTGTAAAAACAAATTTATAGAGAAAGTTCCACGATGACTAGTTTTTGTTATACAAAGCCCTAGCTTTCAAATTGTCGCAAGTGAAACAAGTGTCGTAAATGCCATACATTGCCTTCTTTCAGGCTAGCTCCGATACCATGTGAAGATTCAATATGCTAAGATAGATAACATCAGTATTCAATTCAATTTCACAACAATAGCATATACAGGATCACTGAAAGAATAACAAGCACAACATAAACACAAGAGACACATTTATCCTGGGAAACCCTCTAGGGGAAGAAAACCCAGCAAAACTTCCTCAATATAGATGATCAAAAGTACAAAGACAAAACCCCAAACAAGTGCTCCTTCTCCTTGCAGATATCTCTCTCTCTCTCTCTCCTATGTGTATGTGAATTACACAAGTGAGTGTGTGTATGCAAATGAGGAGCACATCACTCCTATTTATACTTTATCTTCCACTTGACTCTTTTTTTTTACTAACTAGGTCGGCCCCAACAACTTAACCACTCAACTTAATGATGACTGGGTCGGACTCCTCTAGGGGACTTAAAAACCCCATTACATTTGACTCTAGGGGGATCTATTTCCCTGAATTATGAGGGAGGATTTACCTCAATGACTTTACATAACCAAATACAATAATAACATCCCGACGGAGGAATAAAACATCTCTGAATAAATTACAATAATAAAATACAATAGAATATTCTTCGAAGTTACAATATTTCAACAGTAGCTACTCTTGCAGTTGCACTCACGCCCTCCCCCCTCCTCGCAAGTAGTAGAGGAGGCTTGTGACTAAGTTTGCGGGCAATGGGGGAGGCTCGCAATAGATTGCCCATGTCGGACCTAAATCGGAAGGGTTTGCAACATGGTCTCCCCTTCACAATTTCGTGCAAATTTTGAGCAAAGTTTTGAGAGGGAAAAGATCCATGGAATTTTAAGGGTTGTGGGGATCGATGGACTCTACCCAACCAGTGGACATGGAGCCCAATTTCTGCAATAGAGGCCACCTTGAGTACTTCAACAGCTGCAACAAGAACCAGGTATCAGTTTATAGCCCACAGTGACAGACATAGCTCCGGGCCATCATTCGAGATTCTCCACCTACAAGGTACGCTCCGCCTGGGTTCTCTAAATGACTAGCCAGATGGAGGAGAAGACATGGTAGTGGGATCTCAGTGGGATGTTGAAACAGTAATGAGTCTTTTTGGTCTTCGTTAGGCATGCTACAAGATGCTCTTGGTTCTTCGGATCTCATTTTTATAACCGAGACTCATGAGAGTCCAGTCAGGCCACTTCCAGATATTATAGGTTATCGTTGGTTGTCTACTTGTCGTCCGGAAACCCAGTCTTCTAGTGTGGTCAAGGCTCTGGTGGTGTGGCATACTTATTACGGGAGTCTTTTTGGGGTAGAGTTTCTTTGGTCACAACAGGATGAGTTTGCTAGGTTTATGACATTATGTGGGTCTGGCTAAGCAGATCACCCCCTCTCTCCAGAGATATCTTCATTGCAGTATGTTATTTTCTCCCAGCCTCATCACAGTTCGCTTTCTAAGGTGAACTTGACAATGACCCATATTTGGATCTATACTTTGGCATCATCCAACATTCCGCAGTGGGAGATATCATCCTATTGGGTGACTTTAATACACGCACTGGAGCCCTCCAGGTCCCTCTTCATGATCGTTCTGAGAACATGTTCTATGTTCAGGAGATCAATCCAGTCTCTGTGGGACTTCATTGATCATCTAATGGTTTATTAGGGCCTTTGACAGGGTATGGCAGGCACCTCCTGTGACTTGGTGAATCTCACGAGCTACTGATCCTCAATGGTCTCCCCTCCTTCGTTGATTATCACTCTTTCACTTATCAACCTCATGGTGGTGGTCAGAGCGTGGTGGATTATGTCCTTTCAAATCAAGAACTTCTCCCCTTCATTCATCACTTCGTCGTAACCCCCATCCCTCTTGTTGATCATGCTCTCCTCTCCTCCCTCCAAATTGGCACCCCCCCACCCTCGACCCCCCCTCCTCCACCACGAGGTCCACCTCAGACTAATATTCTCTTTGTTGAGGGAGACCCCGACACCTTTACTTCCACCTTCCGCCAGACATTCCCTTCCTTATCTCAATTTGCTTCCCTCGATTCTACCTCCGCCAAGTACACATGTCTTTCCAAGTTTCCTCTATCATCTAGGAGACATCCCTCCAAATCTACCCACACTCCACTCAATCAATCCCCCTCCCCCAAAAGACTAGTTGCTACCCCATGAACCAGTGGTACGAGGATTACTGCAAGCACCTCCACACCCAACTTCGGCATGCTTTCAACCATGGCCACCCCTCCTACCCAGCTCTCAAAGCTTCCTATCGTTGTCTCCTTCACCACAAGAAACGCCTATTCATCTCTCGTAGGCGACGAGAGCTGAGTACTTCCCTTATTCATTCCCCTATACATTTCTGGTGTACCATCTTTCCTCACCAATCCCATATCCCACCTGATCTTGATCCGAAAGCCATGTTCTACCATACCTCTTCCCTCTATGATATCTCGGGGCAACCCCTTATCTGAGTTACCTCTCCCCTTCCCTCTTGTTATTTTTTCACCCCCCATGATGTCCAAGAGGCTATTTGGTCCATGAGTTCTAGTAGAGCAACATATGAGGAAGGGTTACAAGTTGAACTCTTCAATCATGGCCCTCGAGCACTTGATTATCACTTGGCTAATTTGTTTAACCATGTGGTTTGTACTAGTTTTCCGTGTTCATGGTCACATCATATTATTCATCTGATCCATAAATCAGGCCCTAATACCAATCCCAATAACTACAGAACGATCATGGTTGGCCACACTTTCTACAAACTATATGCTACAGTTCTCCACATGCAGCTTTCTAGGGAGCTTGAGAGGAGACAACTCAGAGCCAAAGGGAAAGCAGACTTCAACCCAACACACCAGACCATTGATCACATTCTTACGCTCTGTGCCATCATCAAGGAGGCACGCCACCACCCCTCAAAACTCTATTCTTTCTTTGTAGACTATCCAAAGGCATTCGACTATGTCCCCAGAGTGGCTTTGTTCTAGAGACTCCAAGATATTGGCATTTCTGAGACCCTTCTGACTGCCATTATGAGATTATATGAGACAATCCTTGGCTATCTTCACATGTCACACGGGATCTTAGATTTTATCAAGAGTACCATTGGGGTTAAGCAGGGGTGTCCACTCTCCCCCACTTTATTTAGGATTTACATTGATGAGCTCGAGTCTTTCTTACAGGAGCACATTCAGGACGGCGATGGTGCCTTATTCACCAGATCTTGATTTCTATTATGCTCTTTGTTGACGATGTGGTTCTCTTGGCCTCATCTCCGAAGGGTTTGTCGAGACAGATAGATGCCTTGGCCCTCTTTTGTGATCTTCATCAGTTAACGATCAACTTGGGTAAAACCAAGGTTATGATCTTCAACGGATCGAAGAAGCTTCTCACTGATCTTCATATCTTCTTCAGAGGGGAAGAGGTTGAGATCACTAGAACCTATTCCTATTTGGGGGTTCAATTCATAGGTCCTTGTTTCATCCTATGGCATGCTCTTCAGCCCCGAGTTAATAAAGGATACGGCTCCCTATCCTTTTTATAGAGACAGTGCTTCAGACGCCATTTTCAAGACATTTCATCCAAGATGTCTCTCATGGATACTCTCATCCAATCCACAGTCCTCTATGGCTCTAAGGTTTGGGGGGCCATGCATACTTGACTGTGATTGGACCTCAACAGAGAGAGTACAGATCCTCCTCTGTCGTATCATCAAATGCAAACAAACAGTACCTCAGTCCATCGTGTTCACAGTGTTTGGTGCTCGAACTTTTTGGCTTGAGGCTATTTTCAATCTTGTCACTCTCTTACACCATCTTCGAAGCTTTGCTGCCACAACAAAGTGGCGTGATCGGTCACCATACTTGGTCTATCTCTCCTCGGAAGCCATCGCCTCAACCAACGCTTCGATTCACTCTAGATGTTGGTTTGCGGGTGTTGCAGATCTTTTAGCATCCGTCGGTATTGCGATGGACCGAATTCCTCCTTTTGGGTATTCCTTGAATGCGCCTGGTTGCCTCTTACCTACTAGACAGGAGCTTAACAGAATCACTAGAGATGAAATTTATATACAGTTTGTGCAAGTCACTTGGATCAACCCTCTAGGAGGGTTACGTCTCAAGATGGCTTTCTACGCTATGCACTTCTTGGATCTAAGGGATGGTCTCATTGTTTAGCTCTCTTACACATTACACCGTTGGGCACACGCTCTCTGTATTCCTTTAGGCCAGTTCAGAGTGGGCTCTCATTGTCTCCGGGTAGAGACAGATCACCAACTCGACCGGTCAAACGGGATCTGCCAAGCTTGTCACCTTTGACAGGTTGAGACTAAGGAGCACTTCATCTTACGGTGTCCTATTTACTATGGGATCCATGGGCGGTTTCATTGCCTTTTCAAGGACCTTCTTCTCAATGAGCTCCAGACTTTGACTAGATTCTTCAAATACCTTGATCAGAGATATCTAGCCTTATACTTCCTGGAGGCCCTTCAGCTTCGCTTCCTCACCCTTCAACAACACTCTCAGTCGAAAACAAGCTCCATTCAGAGTATCACCTCCTCCTTTCCAGTGCTTTCTTCCTCTAGGGGCACGAAGAGACAAATAGATGGTGGCACAGACCTTGATCGTTCAGTTAGGACATGACATTCCACCTCTACCTCCACCCAACACCATCGGCAGGGACAGTCTCAACCCCATCGTGACAAATGCACGACTTTTTCCAGGCTGCAGCATCAAGTATTCTCCTTCAGGCAACGATGCACGCCTCATTACAATTACACTTCTAGCTCTTCCTCCAGACAGAGTACTATTTTGAGTTTCCTTCAGTCAGCCTCAGATGGTAGGAAAGATACTTCCAATGCTTCCAGTGGCCCATGACAGTTTCACCATCACCATTTTCGGATCACAGTCCTTGGACCCACTCTCCTTCTTTGGACCAACGCTCTTCATATATCTCCTTGTACATATGTTTCTTCGAGACCAGCTCTTCTCTTATAGAACTAGGGTTTGTTTGAGTTCTACTTTTTATAGGAGATACTTTTACGCTCCCACTTTGTATAGTTCCTCGGTACTACACAGTCCCATTGACCTACTTTTGTGGTCATTTGTTGGACATTAATAAAATTATCTTATCTTATCTTATCTAACCGTCGTTTACTCTTAGCATGCTTTCTGATATGACGATATGCTGGCATGAGATGTTACATATTTGCTTCTATAATGACTCATATACTTTGTTGCTCCTCTCTTAGTCTAACCTTACTGCTACTTTTTTAACTTAGTAAGTGTCTTACTATGAAGGTTGATTTGTACCTTAGTGAACTAAGTCAAGTGATTTTCATCCATTTCATAACTTTTTACCAAGCCATTTGTCATCTTGCTAGCCAATTCAACCATCCTTCATTTTCCCTCTTGTGAATATCTGTTATTTGTAATAACATATGGTCTCAATACTATTCCAATGTATGAATGCCTCAAATAAAGCCAAAAAGGTCTTGTACTCTCAAAAAGGTATTTCGTGATAAATTACATGCAAAAAAAGCAAATAGAAAAGGTCATCGCAAGTACTCTCCCTCCCAAAACCCAGGTTCCTTTGTCCCAGGTTACCAAAGCCACATCTAAAGAAAAGGGACTAAGCAAATGAAAGGGCTAAATGAAATATCAAAGGAAAAATCACAATTCTGAATAATTACTCAAATTATTAACTGAAAACACACTAGATCTCAACAAAATAACACAGCATCATCACATACATTTGACACATTGAAATTTACCCTTGAAAAACCCAACTAGGGAAAAACCAGCAATAGGTTGATTTTATTAATAATATAAAACCCTTGGGCTCCCTTCGTAGGATAATGGCCCACTAAGGAAAATACAATGACAGAAGCTAGCTATTAAACCTTAATATCAATCCTTCAATCTTCCTAGTTACTAGCCCTCAATTACCCCTTGCTTCGTTCCTCGAACCCGACCCGACACACATAGCTAAAAGTCCTCCAAGGCTCCAACCCTCTGCGTGATTGTTGTCTCTGTTGTGTCTTCTCTCACTTAATTGACTTTTATAACATTACAATATGCAAATACCTAGGGCCAATAGCATGGACTGCCAAATACCATGGGCCCTTTACTTTACATAAAGTAATAACAAAAGTACATTCACTTTAATAGTTCACTTAATTATCCCAGATGCGGGTGGAAACCAGAATCGCGTGCCCCAAGTGGACATACGCGTGGTGAGGGAAGCCCGGACGTGTGGAGAGCGAGCCAGCAAGGAAGCGTCAGGAAACGAAGTCCCAGCTGGAGGCAGAAGGAATTAAAGGAGAGGCATGCGAAGGAGGGGAAGTAATGAGGAGAGGAAGGATGAAGTACGAGGACAGTTAGTGGGAAAGGACCGCATGAGAATCAACAACCGAGAACTAATGGATCATCAAATGCGGAATGACTGGTGCAGAGGGGAAGCATACCAGAGGAGCGTGCGGAGTAGTGGTGGCGAGGCAACTGACGGAAGCCACGGGAAAACATTTAATCCTGGTTTTATTGCAGGATTGAATGGGATGAAGTAAATAATTAAGGATGGTGGTGTTTTAAGGTTTTGCTAATCTTGCAAGGTTGATTCTAAGAATGGTTATGATAACTCGTGGGTAAGGAAAGATCTAAGGTTCTTCTTGCTTTTTCCTTTGTTGGTGTTGCTAAGATCTTCTAACCTCTTGTCTAACAATGCCTCTTGTGCACCTTAGCAAGGTGAGTTAAGGTTTTATTTTGCATCTTGTTAACCTTGTTAGAGGAGACTTTTCTGTTGAAGGAACTCTCCGTAGTGAGCTTTGGAATTCATTATTTGCCCTAATTATGCTAAAGACTACTTTGACTCGCCTAGGGTTACTAGTCTTTGCCCTAATTCATAAATATTGAATTGCCAAATTGAGTAAGGGACATTAGCTTTGATCTCTTGTTGCCCTAGGGTAAAGACCATGGTCTAATCCCTTCTCTTCTTCATATTTTATCAGATTTTTGTTATATATATCTTTGAAAATACAAAAAAATATTATATTGTGAAAACCCTAAAAATTAGAAAAATTGAAAAAACCAAAATATGTATCTATTGAAGCATCTAATCCGCTGGAAAAGTGTGCCCCCTAGGTTTCTTGGTGAATCTCTAAGGGTGTCCCTCTTCTAGGGTTAATTTGTGAGATATACCGTTGATATGCTAGTTCTTTTGTATTTTTCAGATACAGTACAGCAATCAAATCAGCAAGTTTTGAAGGCCAGAAAAAGCAAGGAAAAGGCCTAGTTTCACCCCTAGGGGGTTGGACATCTGTTGGAAGAGTTTAATCGGGTCCACCATCAACTATGAGGGCTGGTTAGGGCTTAAACCAGATCTGGTGAGTCACTTTCAGATCTGATTTAGTGCCTCCCCTTTACCCCTTTGAGGTATATTTCTTGCCCTAACCTCAAGGTACATCTTATATGGTAAGTTGACATTGTTTAGTTGGTTTTCTATCTACTTCTGAAGTGTCATTAGCTATTGTTTTGTTATAACAGCGGTAGCGTATTGAGGTTATTGATCTTGTAAGTGATTTCAAATTATCATAACTCCTACCCTCTCCTAGTGTCATCTTATGCTTCATTGTTTTGAGCTCATAAGGCAATGGTCTTAGTTGAGAGGTTGCTTGTGAAAAGTATTTGTGTGATGTGTGAGTGATTACATATATCCTTTATTGGAATTTAGGGACTCCCCCTTGGTCTTAGGACTTGACCTAAAGTGTTGGTAAGCTGGGTTGTGGTGACATTGGGCGCTAGCTTCTCCCATGATTACCCCTCATAGCACCGGGATTCATGATCTTAATCAGGGTGCTAGTTTGAGTGGTAACAGATAACATAATTTCTTATCAAGAATATTGTTCCTTTATTTAGAAGAAAAAAATGTGTGGTTCATTCCCCTTTAAGCCTTTGTATTTTATTGCTGGAATTTGTTCATATGTATCTTTCTTCTTGATTCCGGCCAGTTACATATTGACATATCCATCAAGAAATACATTCTTGGATGTTTGTGATGTCTCCTTAATTCGGGTATTTACAAGTTGTTTTCAGCACTAATGGATAGCAAGAAATGATTGTTTATAGGTTCTTGACTCAGTCTATATCACTCTTAACCTCATAGTAGTTGATCATTGACTCCACTTGCCTAGTGGACTTGACAATAGTCTTGGTCCACCCACCACATTTCCAAAACCCTTCTAAAAGATATTTCTGTTTTCCAAAAGCAATCTTTGATTTCACCTTGAGCCAAATTGCCTAAAGCTTTAGCAATCCTAAGTTAGGGAAGCCCCCCTTGTGCAGGATGAGAGCCAGCCTAAAGTGAGTGAGGGGACTATTGTGGTGACATTGGGTAGCCCCTCATAATTCCACCAAGGTCTTGTTTGTGCTTTAGGGATTTATCACAAGAAGTAAGGGTTTTGGTGCTAACAGGTAGCAAAAGGATTTTTGTTGATCAAGGATGCCAATTGTTAGACTCTAGTGCCTACTCGGATTTTATTGATATTCTTGTTGCTTAATGGAAGGATGTAAACACCATTGTATATACCCTTCTGCTTTTTGTTTTCCTTGATGTAAATATATTTTTGTGAATATAAGAAGTATGTTTGAAAAATTAAATTAAAATGTCAATGCGAAGAAAGCTTTAAACCATTGGAAAGAACCTACAACAGTAGAAAGCTTACAAATTGTAAGCCATGTGCAACCATATATTGTCAACATGTCAAAAATTCACCCACTGAACAGTGAATAGAATAGGTACCACTTTCCAAACTAAACATGCGCACAAAAAAAACACTGACCATGCATTCCCAAAATAAGTAGAGAGCATCTTGGGTCAAATCTGTAAATTCCTTGAAAGATCTTCATACAGCATCTGTATTGGATCATTTATAATGCAGGAAAAACAAGTTTACATGTATAGATACTATGAATAATCTTGAAAAGGCTTAATGCAGATACAGCTTATGTCAGTACTTATATATGCATCTGCTAGACCCAGCTCCCAGTGTTCCTGTTGTTATATACAGTCCACCTCTTATGTTTAATGTACTATGTAGGATCATTACTTGAGGGAATAGGCACGATGAAACCGGCTGCTGACCAATAAAGCAGGCCCATTTCAGCAGGAATGAAACAGATGAACAAGGCCACAAATCATTGTGACTGTCACATTAAATTCATTTAAAGTTAAAACTGCCCAGTATAATAATGCCATGTCTTTTCTTTGCTTGAATTTAACCTTCAAGGCATTTTCTGAGAACAGTACATGTAAACCTCTGAGATAACTAATACATGCTGCCTGGTTTTAAAGAAACATGCATGGAATCAAATAAGAAGAATGTCTATGACAATCAAATCAATGTGCCAAGCTTTTATTGAAAAATCTTACCAGGCCTAAACGAAAGATAAGATCATTCACATATTTTTCTCTATCTTCAGGAGTTGAAAATTTAGAAAGCTGGAGCTCAACAGCTAGAGACAATGTTTCTCGGACTGTTAACTGAGAGAAGAAGAGGTCTTCTTGTCTTACAAAAGCTATCCTACAAAATGTGCAAAAGGAAACGATGATAATAGTTTAGAATTTAAAGCCAAATTTGTCACACTAGTAAAATGTTTTCCAATCAGTCATGAAGACAACTTCAGAAACTCACTTAGGTGACGTCTTATAGAATGGACTGCCATTGACATATAGTTGGCCGGTGAGGTGTAACCGAGGTGATGCAGCAAGCTGGCCTGCTAGAATATTTAGCAATGTCGTCTTTCCAGATCCTGATGGCCCCATTATTGCAAGAAGTCGCCCTGCTTTTGCTTCACCAGTGACATTTGTGAGCAGAAATCTCGTCTGCAAAACACCACCAAACATAGATTATTCTTCTTTCAAGTAAATTCACAGAATATAGCTAGAGACTTTTCCAATCTGAAATTGCATAAAAGCTACAGCACAAATAGCAAGCTTGAATAAACAAAGACTACCAGAGTATTTCATCTGTTGGGTAGGATTTACACTTAATTTTCAGCTTTGACATTGATTTTTGAGAGGCTTTCTATTATCATCTCAGATGTCTGATGACTAGTAGGAAATTGGAATGTCATCCTATTCCTATCTGCAAGTCTAAATGGCTCAGCAAAATTGAAAAACCTCTTTAATGCACCACTTTTCCATAGATATGGAACTATAAAACTGAATGCAAATTTATATAAAGCATTTCCCATGGTCTGTTAACAATGTATTAGAAATTCGATAGGATAATATAGGTCTAAAGCATAAATCCCATCCTTTACAGTTTTCAGCCTTTTCCGTTGTACATAAGAACTAAGAAGACATGTATGACTAGCAATAAATCTTGACTGGAGACATGCTTGTTGGAAACTGGAACCCTCAATAAACTTCAAACACATTATCAAATCCCTACCTTTAAAGTTATGGGTAGCCAACCCAGTAAGTCTCATTAAGATAAAAACACATCAAGAAAACAAGACAAAGTCAAACACTAAGCATTGGTGACCATAGATTTTGAAGGCATTGTAGTGAGTCAATCTGGATTCTGAACTCTTCTGCTTTGCATATTGTATCATTTGAAAGGTCTCATCATTCTCACATATTAGATATAATTTTTCGTCTCTTTTGCTGCATGTCTCAGGTGTTTGGGCTGGTGGAAACCTGTTCTCAGTGCCTCACAGAAATATCTGATTGGCAGATTTTTTATGAGCATTCTTTAATCAGGAGGCAACTGGAGATGGAATCCTTGAAGGGAACCAATTCAGTCTCCTTCGGAAATACAATAACTAATGAATCTAGAACAGTAAAAACTATTTTAGCCTCTTCAAGAATGACTTGTTAACACAGTGTAGGAGAGCGTGAGCTGATAATTAATGCATTGACTGTTCAAGATCATAGTAACAACTGTCAAGATGACCATCATAGGGAAATGTTTTGGCCTATTTACATACACCAGAGGTATACAAAGTTGGATGAACACCCAAGATCATAGTAACAACTATCAAGTTGGCACCCATAGGGAAATGTTTTGGCCTATTTACATACAGCAGAGGTTTACAAACTTGGATTAACACTCTGTTACAGCTTGAACTAGCAGGTATATAAAGCCTCAAAAAACACAGCTAGCCCAACTATAACCCAGAGGTGTTACCCAATGTCACCTCGATATCAACCTCTCTACACTTCCGGTTGGCTCTTCTCCAACTGGTGGGAGGCTTCTCTAAATAGGATTGCTAGGCTATGGCAATGGAGGCACAAGGTGATTTGAAGAGTTTGCCTTAGCACAACTTGAGGGCTTCTTTGTAGTATAGGTGATAGGAGGGTTATGAAGACTAGTGCCAATCCCCAAGGCGTATGGAATCTCGAGATAATCCGTTTTGGGATTTGTTTGAAAGTGTTTGATTGGAACCTTTGCAAAGCAAGACAAATTCCTACTCAAAAACTCTTGAAGCTTCATGAAAAATTTACCAAGTAAGGGTGGCCTTAGCACCAACCTTCAACCTGTAACCGTAGCTTATACCCTAGCCTATGCAAGCTTGACTTGTAACCCCTCCTAAGATATCCAAATCATAAGACAAGCCACAAGGCTAAAATATAAAATAAACAAGGAAATAGTTCCCTATTTAATCGACCTGAGCAAATTTACTTTCTTAGTAAACTAGGTTAAAAATCTTACAATGCCAAAAGATACATGTTACATCAATATTCCGCAATCAAGAGAAAACCCAACAGAAGAAAACCTTTAACTTCAAAATGCTCCAAAAAGATATGTCAATTAGGCTCCAAAATAGAGAGAGCTCTCAAAATCCAACCATGGGTTCAAATGAGGAAGAGGCTCTCTTTACATGGGAGAATAGCTCAACTTCATTTACAATAAAATAACAATAAATTCCAGATACGTGTTACGTCAATATTCAGCAATCAAGAGAAAACCCAAGAGAAGAAAACCGCTCCAAAAAGATATGTCAATTAGGCTCCAAAATAGAGAGAGAACTCTCAAAATCCAACCATGGGTTCAAATGAGGAAGAGGCTCTCTTTACATAGGAGTGTAGCTCAACTTCATTAACAATAAAATAACAATAAATTCCTAGATCTGGCCTAGGGTGGAATAAACAACGAATAACTTCCACTAAAACCCTCACAAACTCTAACAATATCCAAATATGATGTGGTCAATGCCACATGTACAATGTCCAAGATACATAAGACCCAAGAGAGAGAGTGCACCACTAGATCTAGGTCAAACAATGATGAAAAGAGGTTAGATCTAGGGTTTGACCCCTTAGATCCTCCCTCTAAAAGTTAAACACTTTCCTCAAAAGTGGTGCCAATGGTCCAAGCATGTGCCAACAGAGTCAAACCAAGTGCTGAAAATAGCTCCAAAAGGTGAAAAAATGGCCTATAAGTTGACCCTAGTGTTCTCAAACCCCTACAAATCTTGTTGAGCATTCTATACCTTTGGAAAGGTCTCGAAAAGAGATTTCCAACCATATATGGCACTTCCCAAACCAAGCTGGGATGAGTGAGATCTACCCTCCAAAATACAAGGTACCAAGCTACTGAAAAAACGACCCTGAAAACAGAAAATGAAGGGGAAAAAAAACAGCATAAAAGATGACTCCAACACTCCCAAACTATTAGGATTCTGTCTGAGCTTTCTGTACCTTTGGAAAGGTCTTGGAAAGATCTTTCCAACCATATATGGCACTTTGCAAACAGAGCTAGGATGAGTGAGATCCATCTTCCTGAAGACAAGGTACCAAACTGCTGAAAAACGGCCCAGAAACCAGCAAAGACGACTCAAAAAAATGACTTGATTACTCTAACCCTGTAGAGATCTAAGTTGAGCGTTTAGCACCATGAAATAGTCCTCTAAAAAACCTTTCCATCCATATATCATAAGCCGCCATATGAGCTAGGGTGTGGAGAAACAAGGGTTTGAATACAAAGTCCTGTTTTGCACAATTCAACCAGGACTCAACATGAAAACTAGCTACAAAACCATGAACCCTTGTCAAGAACTCAACACCATCATGGAACCATCAATATACTAAAATGCATGAATGAGGAGCAACATCATATAGCAATAAGCACCCAAACCCTCACCAATCATCAAATCTCCATGAACATCAAAAAGCTATCATCCAAGGCATCATTAACATGCCACCCCCATGAAGTTTGTAATGAAAATTACAATTGCACACCCATGCAAAATGTGGGGTAACACACTTAACACTCATTAAAAACCAAAAGGCAAAGGAGACATGATAGCTTCCCTAATTGACTGAGGGTTCTTTCTGGCAGAATCCACTTGGAAGGAGCCAGAAGCTGCATACTTGATGGGGAGCCCTAATTCATGGCTGGTACTAGATTGTTTTGGAAGCATTAGACAATTAGATTCAACACACAATAGGAATAAGTGAACCAAATTTCAACTTTTGTATGACTCGCTTGGGAGATGCCTTTTGCACTCCCTTTATTCTTTATCTTATTTGTCGTAATTTCTAGTCCCATTGACCTATTATGGTCATCAGATGACATTAATAGAATTTCATTTCAATTCTCATTCCTTCCCTTTGAATACTGGAATGTATCTGTCTTAGAGGTTGTTTCAAACAAGGTAGGAATTTTTGTAAAAGTGGTTTGAACAAACTAAAGAAAGATGGCTAATGGCCACAATGATCAAAAACTGTGTGGAAGTCAAATAGACAAGAGGATCTTTACAAATGCGTTAAGATCCAAATGGAGGACATAATAAAAATGCATGTCTTCAACCATGATTACAAATATTACCATTTCCAGAAAGCCTGCCAAAAATACTATGTTGAGGAAGAAATGCAAGAATTAATAGAGTTGAAGAGTAAGATACAATAAGATAAGACAATTTTATATAATGTCCAACAGATGACCACCAAGATTGGTCAATGGGACTAAAAAGAGTACATCCCATGTGTTACCGCTCAAAATAGCACCCACGACAAAGTTACAGATCACAGTGCAATGAGTGGCAAGCACGAGAAAAGCTAGAGCCCACTGCCACCACAGCCTAGCTTCTTGAACACTTTAGGTCAACTCTTAAGACCAGGGGGGAGTCCTTAGAACTTGGTGGACAATAATTGCGATTACCTAGACAATATACAAACACGTTTCCCAAGAAACCTCTCGGCAAAGATCAATGCCTTCTGGAGTCAAACCAATGAAGTATAAATATCACTGAAACAGAGGGAGGAGTTAAAGAGCCTTATCACAAATCCCAAGAAATATAACATCAAATTACTACTGCTGTTATAGGATTGCAGCAATGAATATATCTCAAAAAGCTTGATAAAAATCAGTCATAACAATGTCATCCTTCCCATATGAAGTGTACCTTGTATAGTATGGGTAAGGAGGAGCCTCAAACTAGTTCTGAAAATAGGATATCAGATCTGATATAAGCTTTATAACAGCCCTCAAATATAGTGTAGTCCCGCTTAACACATTCTCCAATGTACCTCCAACCCCCCGAGGGTCAAAATAGACCTAGAAATCTACTTTTCAGGTCTTCAAACTTGGTAAAAGTGCTTGAAATACCTGTTGTACCTTGCAATAACAGATCTGCAATACAAAACCCTAGCTGACACAAATATCAAGATATCACAAAAATCAACCATAGGATGAAAACGCCCTCAAAGATCTATCAGAAATTCAACTAGCGCACATTTTCCTATCCATGCAGAACTTCCAAATTGCGAGTATTTTGAGATATAAATTTTTCTAATTTTTAGGGTTTTTCGGATTTTATATTTTTTTGGATTTTTGTAATAAATGTAGAAGAGAATTTTGATAAAAAGAGTGAAGGGAAGGGGTTATGACCTTAGTCTTTTCAACCGAGGCCAATTAGAGATCGAGGTCAATGTCCCTACTCAATTTGGCTATTCAAGATTTACTAACTAGGGCAAAAGGCTAGTAACCCGATACTAGGTCAAGTAGCCAAAAACCCTAATCAAGGTAAAAGATTGACTCCAAGGCCCACCATGGAGAGCTCCTTCAAGAGGAAGGTCTCCTCAAACAAAGTATACAAGGTGTCAATAAAAAACCCTGATTTACCTTGCCCAAGATGCAAAAGCAACATCAAACAAGAAAATGGAGAGATCTTACCAACATCAACCAAGAAAGAGAATAAGAGATACTTCTTAGAACCTTCCGTAGCCACAAGTTATTACAACCATTCTTAGAATCAACCTTGCAAGGTAGCATAAACCCTAGAAATTTCACCATTCACCATTCACCATTCATCACAAGCAAAAGAGAGAGGTGCGCATCACACAAAAGCTCCTATAGACCATGATAAAAAGAAAAAAGTGCATATTAGAACCCTTGTCCATGTTTACAAATAAAAGTGAGAAGCCTTATTTATATAAGGCTTCCTTGGCTTTTTGAAGTTTTAGAGCCTACCTTACTAAAAAGTAAAAATAACTTAAAACTAAGGCTTGTCACCCACAAGCCGAGGACTAAGCCACAAAAGACAAAAAAATAATGATACAAATGATGCAAATGGATTCAACCGAGTGGAGTGGTGAGTCGAAGGAGGACTTTATGCCCCAACAATGTAGAAGATCCCTCAACGTCCTCCCCTTTAGCAAGGTAAAGCTCTCTGGATGAGGATGACATCATGGTGATGTGAACACATATGTACCAAGAGGATGGGTCATACAACAAAGAAGGTCCAAGTGGGCATAATACCAAGAGGATGGGTCATACAACAAAGAAGGTCCAAGTGGGCATAAAGGAGGTGTGATAAACTGGGTATGACAACCCTTACACGCGCAATCACCTCATACATAGCAAAAAATAAGTGTGGCTAGGAGCCCCTAAGCCATGTGTCCTAATGGACCCATCCCAAGAAGCACTGGACACCAACCTAGGGCCCAAATGGCCCAACAAGATGAGGGACTTTCGCCCATCATGAGGCAGTCAGCAATGCCACTAAGCCAACACTTCCTGGAATGAAAACCAAGAGGACCTACCATGACCATACCATGGGTCTTGAACCCCACTAGACCAACACTTTTACATAACCAAGCGAATATTTGGTCTTTTACAATAGCAAAAGACCCCTTCGCTCTGGTATATCCTCACAAGCATGCTACAAATGATCTGGGCTATAACACCGTGTAAAGATAAAGTGGGCGTGCAAAAGCAACTCCTAGATCAATACTAAAAGCAAAAGATAAAAGAGGGGACTGCAATACAGGATCCTCATCAAAGTCGTCAATAACTATGAAGGGCCAATGCACTCTTGTATGATATCATCCAAGGAGTGATCGGGCTTAGAGGGCCTCGTTGCATGATCCTTCTAGGGAGTACACAAGAGAAAGGAAGCCCATCTCTCCTAACATGCAAGACCATGGGGAAGAAACTTTAACTCCACATGGAATCCTAATTTTGTGAATGAATAGAAGTAGTGTGGTGGACAAGGGGAGCCCAACTCTGGGGTTGTCTAAAGTTGATCTATCTATTAGTCTGGTAGTGTATGTCCTATGTCATGGAACAACAACTCCTTGTGGGTCTCAAGGGGGTCAACTAACCTCTCAGTGGGGGAGGATCAAGAGGAAACCTAAGGTTAGAGTGACATAGAATACGAAGTATCGTCAATCTTTCTTTGCATCTTGTTTCCTTCAACAAGACAACAAGGAAGTACGTGTCGATCCTCGTGAAGATTTCCACTTGGGGCCAAACATATATGGATTGAGACCTATGTCCAAATAATTCCCGCATGAAGAGAGCAAAGTATCCCTGCTAAGGGTGGAAAAAGAAAGTGGAAAGGGAGCCCCTTGAGTCCCAAAATAGGCAATAATATCACCCTCTAATCTCATAGTACAAGGGGCATCAGAAAATGAGGTGCCCCTCCATCTCTGGTTTCTATAAGTGGCATCACTAGAAAACCTTTTCTAGTCATGGGATGTGGTGATCTATCTTAATCTAGAGTCTGTGGGAATTCACTTGAAACTAGTTGAGGGGGATCCTAAGGGCATGCATTTAATGTCTAGATGTATACAAGGGTCGGACAATGAGACCATCTCTCAGCTCCACAAAGTGCTCATAATAGAAGGCCATCTTCTAGCCAAGACCCTCTGAAGGCAAAATCTAGGTGACTTGTGTAAATTTTCCTAGCCTGGGTGTCGTCTACTCTTATGATATCAATTAAATCAATTAATTGCAAAATTTTAAAAATGTTGAAATCTAAATTCTGAACATAGCATCAAATGACACAATAGCTTGAAATAGTAAACAACGGAAGCATAAAAACAAATTCACACATACACGGGTAGTTTCTCCTTCAAAATCAGTTTTTCATTCCTTAATCAAAGCTTACGAAGAAACCTCCACAAACTATTAAGACTAGCAGCTATATGGCCTAGTCAAATCACCCTAGAAATGAGTTGTACGTCCTGCTAAGGACAGCCTACACAGAAAAAAAGGAACAACGGTGGCATTTGCCTGTATGGCCTATTGTACAAATCAATTGAACTGCTTCTTCGACCTAGCTAACTGTTGGTCGATCCTCTTCCTCGTATCTCCACCTTCTCTCCTCTTGTGGCCTAACCTGCTCAATTATTCAACTGTGTCTGAATCTTTCTATCTTCTCTATATTTATACATTGTCCAAAAACCTAATCTACCAAAACCCTGATCTCAACTTGAGATTAAAGGTTGAGATCAAATCCTATTTAAATAATCAATGTATTAGACTTAACTACAAAACATAAGACTTTTCACTTTTTCCTAAAGTGAATTACAAAATAGAATTAACTACCCACTTTTCTTAAATGGTTACTTTTGATCTCAAACTACTTCCTACACATTCATCTTGAACCTGTCAAAAAGTTTTTGTCCAAGCTCCATTTCTCAACACTCCCTCTTAGCAAGGAAGGAATTTTGCAACATTCCACGTTTGTCTCTTAATGCTTCAAACTTCCCTTTTGCTAAGGGCTTGGTCATAATATCAGCTAGTTGTTCATCTGTGGGAATATAATGGAGCTTTAGTGCTCCCTTTGAAGCTTGTCTCATATGAAGTGTTATATGATCTTTATATGCTTGGACCTGTCATGAAACACTAGCTTCTCAAAGATTTGTTACAACTCTGATTATCACAATAAATCACTCGAGGATCTAACTCCTGATCAAACAATCCTACAAGCAACTTGCGACGAAAGATGGCCTCAAAACTAGCAGTATTCACTACCATATACTATGCCTCTACTAAGCTAAGTGCCACAAAACTCTACTTCTTGTTGAACCAAGATATTATCATTGATCCCAAGCTAAAGCAGCACGGCCTCAAAACTAGCAGTATTCACTACCATATACTATGCCTCTACTAAGCTAAGTGCCACAAAGCTCTACTTCTTGTTGAACCAAGATATTATCATTGATCCCAAGCTAAAGCAGCACCCTAAGGTGCTCTTCCCATTTGGATGCATTGCCTGCCCAATCTAAGTTTGTATACCCTTGCAACTTCACTTCACCATCTCCAAGATATCTCAAGACCACACTCCAATGTGCCTCCCAAGTATCTAAGAACATGTTTTGTTGCTACCCAATGCTCCTGCCTCAACTCCACCATGAACTAGCTCAAGGTGTTCACTCCAAAACATATATCTAGTCTAGTGTTTTGACTAAATACATCCAAGAAACTATCAACTACCTCTACAACGTAGGATCCACCATCTCTGAATATGAAGTCGTCCTTCTTCAAATTAGTGGTCATAAGTTTGCAGTCCTCCCTCTGAAACCACTTCAAGATCTCAACTACATACTTACCCTACCCAAGGAAAATATCCCTTGGAATCTCCCTTGGTCTCTGCCAAACCTCCAACCCCAAGAAGTCGTGCATCATGCCAATATCCTTCATCTCGCGCTTAGCTGCGATGTCTACTTTGCACCCTACAATGAGCTTCTTTGAACCTGTAAGAAACATCAAAGAACGTATCAGCTGCCTATACAACAAAGGGTCCATCGTGTCTGAATTTGAAGTTGTTACCTTCTTCAATTTAGTGATCATAGGTTGGCAGACCTCCATTTGAAACCTCTTCAAGATCTCAATTGTATACTTACCTTGCCAAAGGAAAATCTCTTTTAGTCTCTACCAATCCTCCAACCCCAAGAAGTAATGCATGATGCCAATGTCCTTCATCTCAAACTCAGCTACCATATCTGCTTTGCACCTTGCAATGAGCTTCTCTGAACCTGTAAGAAACAAGTCATATACATATAGCACCAAAACAAGCAAATCAATCCCAACAAACATATAGTATCAATTGGGATTTGTTTCACTTTAGGTGAAGCCCATATTCTGCAAATACCCATTAGTCCTAGAATTCCATGCTCTCAGTGCCTACTTGAGTCCATACAAGGCCTTTTTCAACCTACAAACATAGGACCTTTTCCAACTTACCTTAAGGCCCTAAGGCTACTCTATGAAAACTTCTTGCTCAATTATACCATTGAGAAAAGTTATCTTCGCATCCATCTGATATATCCTCCTCCATCCCATAACTGAAACTAAAGACATAACTCTCTAATGGAAGTGTACCTTGCGACTAGAGCAAAAGTCTCCTACTAATCCACTCCCGATTTCTAGGAGAACCCTCTCGCCACAAACCTCACTTTGAACTTCTCAATGTTAGCATCTGTTGCATGCTTAATCTTGTAGAGTCACCTAGAACACACTACTAACTTCCCCTCTGGTCTTGGCACTATGTCCCATACGTCATTCTTCATGATGGAGATGTACTCCTCCACCATGGCATCCTGCCAAACTTGTTGGTTTGTGGCCTCTTGAAAGTTGGAAGGCTCAAAAATCTATGATGCTACTCATCAATGCCATGTAGTTTGGAAACTTCTTCGAAGGTTTTCTCTCTTCTGATGTGCTCCTACGAGCCTCAAATAACTCCTAAGCATCCCTCAACGTCTAAGTGAACCATCGAGGTCTCCTGACAAAACTACAAGGAGCTACAAGCTATTCTTCACCTGAAGGCTAATGCCCTCAACTGGAAGTCACTACTAACTCTGTCTCAACCTTTGGAGCTCCCTGCTCCTCAACCTCTGTCACTTGAATAGGCTTATGGGACTTCCTGGATGCAAATTCTTCCTCAAACTTTACATCCCTACTTACTACTATCTTTATTGCTCTAGAATAAAGACCCTATAGGCCTTTGAGTTCTTACTATAACCAACAAACAAATCCTTCCTACTGGAGCAGTCCAACTCGATCCTCTTCTCTATTGGCACATGGATATAAACTAGGCAACCAAAGATACGAAAATGACTCACCTCTGGCTTCACACCAATGAATGCCTCTTCTGCTGTCCTATCCTCCAAGATCCTATGAGGACACATGTTTTGAATGTAGACTATTGTGTTGCATGCTTCTTCCCAAAGGAACACCAACAAGTCTTAGTGATGTAACATGGCCAGCGGCCCTTATGATAGAGGCAAAAACCATCGAACTCCTTGGAGGTATACTCACCCCCATTGTCTAATCTCAAGGCTTTAATCTTCTTTCGAGTATAGTTTTCAACTAGAGCTTTAAACTCTTGAAACTTGTTAAAGACCTCATCCTTGGTTTCTAAGAAGTAAAACTAAGTTTTGCGAGAAACGTAATCAATAAAGGAAACATAGTACATGCTTCCTAATTGATGTTGATGACATCAATTCACATATATTCGTATGTACCAGGTCTAGAATCTCCTTAGACCTATGCTCGCTACTTCCGATAGCGATGTTGGCAAACATGACAAGTGTGCATTCTCTACATACTCTCTACTGCTCAATGTTGAACTCTAGAAGACTTGTGACTCTCCCTCATAATAGGAATGCCTTATGATGCAGCTGCCCCATCCTCTTGTGCCACGACTCACACAAGTTGCCAATGTCATGAACTAGGGCTCGAACAAGTTCACCATGTAACCTGTATGAATTTCCTTCCCTAACCCCCATCACCTGTGCTAATTTTGGGCTAGAGTCCTTCGATCTAACAAGTACTTGTCGGTTCTTGAACTCTACTACAAAGCCCTTATCTTCCATAACCAAAATTGAAAGCAATTTTTTCTTGAAACCTAGAACAAATAAAACATCATCAAAATATAAAGAGTTACCTAACTAGAGTTGGAAGGGAATAGTACCAACTCTTACTACTAGATACTTGGTATCATCACCAAGCTCAACCTGAACTCCTGAGTTTTGCTCTTTTAGTCTAGAAAACAACTACCTAACTGAAGTCATACGTTGAAATGCCCCACTATCCTCACATTAGAGCAAATTTGGGGTCTAAAATGGGCCGCCTGAGGAAAATAATAAAATAATATTTATAAACTTTGAAGGAAGAAAGAAAAAAAAAACTACTTTTTTCTTCACATTTTCAACATATCTCCCTATGGTTTTACTCAAATTTCAAGTGGAAGCACTAGTTGGATGTGGAATTCACCCGCTCGAAATTTGAGTAAAACCACAGGGAGATAAGTTGAATATACGAATTAAAAAAGTAGTTTTTTTATGACAAATATACCAAGTCAACCATTATGGTTGACTCTTTTTCTTGAAATTCTATTGGTTCTTGAATTCCAACTCATCAATGGCTCTTTTTCTTATGAGGCCCTTTTTAGATCCCAAATTTATTCTAATGTACCACGCATCTCTCGAAATTGTGTTGAAAGAAAGGCAAGATACCATCGAGAAATCCTTCTCAAATTGGAGGCAAACTCGTTCATCTGAGTATCAGTAGAGGCTACTACCTAATTTAGTTGTTGCTTCCCTTTACCCTTCTTTTGTCTAGACATTGTGATGCATAATATCCATGTATTTATGACACATGAAGCACTTGATCTTACTCAAGTCCTTCATCCCTAGATGTGAGGTTGACTCATTATTTCCCTTGCTCTTGTTGGGTCCTTTTCTTCTTCCCTTCGTTGTTTGACCAAATAGAACAAGGTCACCATCAACACCCTTCTTGTTGGCCTTTGAATCCATCTGAGTCTCCTCCTAGATACAATCATCCCATAGTCTTTCAAAAGAGGGAAGATGCTCACGAGCACAAATTCCCTGGACAAATGTCTCCCATGAAGCTGAGAATTAATTTAGTGACATGTCTACTAACTCTGCATCTACAATCTTCTCCCCAACTGTTGCAAGTCAGTAACGAATCTACGTAACCTTCATCAAGTAAATGGTAGTTGTGTCTCATATGGTCATCTCTATAGCTCTGAGTCTGTTCCACAATATCATATTTATGTTTATGTTCTCACTCTGATAAAGGCTAAGCAGGGCATCGAAAGTGTCCTTTGATGTCTTCTACGATATGTGAGGAGTCAAATTATCCTTTATAACATCCATGATCATCCGCTTGGCCTTCACTTCCTTTTCCATTTGACCTACCAAATTTTGCAAATCTATTGACAAAGTCAACAATATCCTTGATGATATCCCGAAGAGCATTATTTTCCAACAAGAGCGTGACCTTAACTTTCATAGATAGGAAACTCAAGGCACCTTCCAATATGTCCTCAAATCCGAGGCTATCTAATACCATCTTTGAGATCTACTACACAAACTTTGAAAACCCTCTAATTCTTAATGCTTGTTTCCAATAGTTGTCGGCAATCGATTTAGGCAGTTGGTCTACTATCGTAAACCCTTAAGAAACTCAATCAGAACCTATAGCATTGATAGCATGTACATAGCCTAGGTGGTTGTTATCCCTATGATCTCAATTAAATCAATTAATTGCATAAATCTAAATTTTGAACATAGCATTAATCACAAAATAGCTAGAAAAAGTAAATAGTGGAAGCATAAAAACAAATTCACACATATACAAGTAATTTCACCTCCAAAATCAAGTTTTCATTTCTTAATCAAAGCTTACAAGGAAATCTCCACAAACTATTGAACCTAGTAGTTGTACAACCTAATCAAATCACCCTACGCCTGGAATGACCTGTTGTACAAATCTATGCAGATTGTATAGAGATGTACAAGTTGTTTTGTACGAGCTACTTCAACCTACTTGACTATTGGTCGATCCTCTTCCACCTATCTCTGCCTTTCTCCTCTAGTCACTTAACTTGGTCAATTGTTCAATTGTGTCTGAATTTTTCTATCTTGTTTGTATTATGCTTTGTCTGAAAACCTAATCTACCAAAACCCTAATCTCAACTTGAGATTAATGGTTGAGATTAAATCATAGTCTATGTCATTAATGTATTAAATACACTTTATTAGACTCAACTGCAAAACATAAGATGTTTCACTTTTTCCTAAAGTGAATTACAAAATAGAATTAATTACCCACCTTCCCTAAGTGGTTACTTTCAAAATGTCACATTCATTTTGACACATGCAAGAAGTTCTATTCGAAATACTATCTATAAATTTCCTTTCTGATTGCCAATTTAGGTCCTGCTTAGACACAAATGTTGAAGAATGTAACTTTGGAAGATATTCTTATTGTATTTTTAATGTACTCTGAGGAATATTCATATTGTATTTGATCATGTAAAAAGCCTAAAAGAAATCAAGTAAAATAGACAAGTCGGCACAGTGGGTAAACTGCCCCAAAAATGGGCAATTTGCCCCAAACAATGGGCAAAACTACCCTAGTCAAGTCAGCCCAATTAGGTAAAAAGGTCATGTTATAACTAGTATAAATAAGAGTGGCGCCTAGCTCATTTGGCATATCACTCGCTCAAACAAGTTCGCATGAGTAGAGAGATAAAGACAAGTTTGTTTGGGAGAAAGAGTAGCTGCATTGAAGACATCTTATTCTTGGGTTTCTTTGTTCTCGAGTTATTGTGCGAGATTGGCATTGTACTTGCTGACGAATATATACTAAAGAAGTTTTGTTGGGTTTTTCCCGTGAGAGGGTTTTCCCAGGATAAATCTTTGTGTACTCTTGTTGATGCTCTGCTTTTCTATCTTTCAGTGATCCTATTGCATATGGTTATTGTGATAATATATAAATTGTTTGAAGATCTAACATAACCATCTTTATAGTATTAAAATTCTAACATGGTTTCAAAGCTAGCCTGAAAGAAGCCTTTGTGCAGCAAAATTGCCGGAAGATAAAACTAGGGTTTCTTGTTCTGAAGGGTTTTCACCATAGATTGGCCTGAAAAGGAGGACAAAGCAACTCACCCTAGGAGGACGCATTTTTCTGTGGAGGAAGTTTCCAGATTCGAGAATTTTGAATTTTGACCCTATCACTACTGCTCGGGAAAACTAAGGCATTAGAATTTTCATACTTATGTCCACAGATTTCGCTGAAGGAGGGGTTTGCTCAACTAGCCTTAGGGAGGCGCATCTTTCCCTCAACTCAGATTTGTAAGATTCCAAAGTTGGAAAATTAGGGTTTCTCGGATAAACCCTAGGTCAACCAGGTAACAGATTTCAGAAGGCATTGAAGTAAGCACTTGGTTGGACCATCTTGATTGGTAAATACTATTATCTTTATTTCCATTTGAGGTTCTCATTTTATCAAGATGATAAACAATACCAAGCTTGAGGATAAGCTCGAAGGAGCTGATAACTTCCGAGCATGGAAGTATAGAGTATTGCTCATTCTAAAAGAAAATGATTTGGACAACTATGTTAAGGAGGAAGTTGCGGAGCCAGAGAAATTTGATTAGGACCAAGAGGATCATTGCTAACTCCATCAAGGATCATTTGATCCCCCATATCTCATCATTGAAGACTCCCAAGGAGATGTTTGATGCATTGAAGAGACGATATGAAGTAAAGAACATTATTAGGAAGATGACCTTGAGAACTCAACTCAAGGGTGTGAAGATGCAAAACTCAAAAAGCATCCAATCCTATTTCACAAGGGTCTCCCAATTCAAAGAACAATTAGAAGCTATTGGAGAACATGTTGAAGAAGCAGAATTGGCGATGACTACATTGAATGGTCTACTAAGATCATGGGAATCATTAATTCAAGGAATTTGTTCTAGAAGGAAGCTCACCAAATTCAGTAGGCTATGGGAAAATTGTACTCAAGAGGAAGCCAGAGAAGAGAAGATGGGTGAAGAAGATAATCAAGCCTTAGCAGCTCATACAAAGAAAGAAGAACTCTCTCACAAGAAGCCTAGAAGACTCCAAAAGAATCATAGACCTCATAAGGACTACTCAAACTACAAATGCTAAAATTGCGATGAAAAGGGACATCTTGCAAGAGATTGCACCATAAGCAAAGACCATAACAAGAAAGGAAAGAAGAAGAGGTATCATGCTCATACTACAGAAGATGATGAACCAGTTAAGAAGAGAGCGAGAGAAGATTCCTTCAGTGATGAAGAATATGTCTTGACTTCAGCACTCACAAGGTAAAACTTTTGATGATACAGTAGTAATTGGAGAGCAAGAGGGAGGCTTGTACAAATTAAAAGGCCAACCAAATCAAGCATTGGTGATGTTATCACATCCATGCTAGCTAGAGCTACCATGCTGCAAATTGTGTGGTTGGGGACCATACTACACTTTTTTTTTCCAGATCAGAGATCAGATGCCTTCAGAGGGGGCATACATTTTGTTCAGATTGCCCCGAGCAGAGATATCAGTGGGGACAGATGGCTTTGCATTGGTCCAGACATGTATACATCATTGCCTACAGGGGCACCCTTCCTTGCCAGGGTTTGCATAAGCCCATTGAGACAATTGCCTAGCCATATTTTGATTGAGAGTACTACAAAGTATTGCTGGTTTGGCCAACTATTGCCTGGATTCAGTAGAGATCCAGTTTCAAAGTCAGCTTCACCAGCAGGTATATGGTGTGGCAGGTATAGCATTTGATGTTCTATTGCTCATGTTGTTGATTAGACTTGTTTATATATGATAGTACACTGACTTTACATATGATGTTGATGTGGTGATCTAGTTGTCATTATGATGCGTTTGGCCCTTGGTGATGTTAGTCCACCCCTTCCAGTAGGCTCCTGTCTCTGCACACTGGATCATATCCCCACTATTGGTATAGACTTGGTCACTTAGTCCCCCTTTGGAAACTGACTTTGGATCCACCTTCACTTTCTCCACCCATCCGACTCATTCATGTTGGTCTTTCCCGACTTGGATTTTGATTTGTGACCTTGACGATCCCCTTCCCCACTGACCTCTGGGTATGCCATGATTCCCTGTCTTTTGTGCCTCGCCTCTTTAGTGTGTGAGATGCACTCTCAAGCCTAGGATTTGCTCCTGTCAGTTTCCCCCGATGTTGCAATGCAGTATAGGATTGTGTAGCCTCACCGGGTGTTCCCTATTGGTCATCGAAGCGTGTACACTCACCCCCATTACTTTGCAGTATGAGCACCTTGATTATATCTATTGAGATATGTATGTAGCCCAAAAGGGCCTTGAAATGTAATGAAATGAAGAAATGTAAAAGCAAGCCAAAAAGGCTATTGTAAATGTAAAATCAAGCCAAAAAGGCTAAGTATGAAACTCAATGTAAAAATCCATGCAATGTGTTTGTAAACACACATGGACATAGGTCAACCATACATATCAGCTTTGTAGTGGTTATTTCCTCACCTAGTCCTGCGGGGCAAGGAGGTGAGATGGAGCAAGGGGCAAGCTCAAGATTGTCTCCTAGAGTCTCAAGTTACGATTTGTCGGACACCCAGTTTGGCGGCTCTAGAAAAGATCCTCACGGAGTCTTCTTAAGGCACGGATGTGAGTTGTGAGGTATTTCTTAGATGACCAATGGCGGTTTCCCTGCACTATACCAATTTGTGAGGCACCGCCCTTCCCTGTGTATTATCATGGTATGCTTATCTCAGTGGGCCCCGCTTTCCCGATTTATCCAAAGGGTCACATGATCTTGGTCCTTGTTTTCCCTTATCCTTCACCCTACTTTTTCATCTCACCCAAAGTCAGCTAAGTGGTCAAGTCTATAGGTTGTGCATAACAGTTTGAGTCTTTTGGAGGTGGTGGGCCCACCTCACCTAGGGCCTCGTATTTTTTATCACCATGTTGGTATCGTATTGTTTAGTAATGTACTAACATGTATAAGGAAGGCTTTTCGCTTCATATTGCATACAGGGATTCAGCCAGCACCATTTTGACCAGATTTGACTTGGTCAAACCAAGTTGACTAGGCCAAAAATGGGCCCGAAAAAAATATTGCGATCAAGATTTCGATTTTGGTCATTTGTTATCTCTTGGGGTCCCATATGAGCCTCCAAGTATCAGAATTTAAAAAAGTTGAGGCAGCGATGAGATTTTTTTAATTATTATGGGTCATTATTGACCTGTTTTAATTAAAAATCATGGATTTTGGGTGAACAGTGCCTAAGTGATGGATCGTGGTCATTCGAGTGACCATATCTAATATTTTTGGGGTCCACAATCGCATTGCAACAGACGGTTCGACAATCTGGGCACTATAAGTGGGTCAAAAGCCCAATTTACACCTTCAGCAATAAAAACCAACAGTTAATTAAATGGAAAATCAAAATATGGCAAAGGCAACTATGGCAAATGGCAAAAAATCAAAGGTTGGCTAATATAAGGGGGTCTTCTAAGGTAATGTTGGTAATATTTGGACATCTATTATGTGTTGTGGGGCCCTCTCTTGCCCAGCTCACCATGAGAGGCGAATTGGCCCATGGGGGCGTTTTTTTTCACTTAGTGGAATTCCATATTTTGTAAATTATTATTGTGAGACCTTGGTTGTATGAGTTTGGGGGATAAAAACCATATAGACACCCCCTAACCTTGGTTTTATTTGTTGTATGGGCCCCACGAAGGGCCCCTCACTCCACATGTACGCTAGAGAGGGCAATTCGCACCCCCTCATGGGCTCTCCTCCACCATTCGATTTGGCTATTGGGGAGTGCATCCTAGCCATCCATTTTGGAGGGAATAGGGTTTTGAGAGTGGTCTTTCTCTATAAGAGAAGACACTCACCCATTGTACACTTCTTCTTGGCACATTATACACTTGAGCTTGATTGATAGAGAGACATTTTTCACCCGAGTTCTTGAGAGTTTATGCATGGATGTGGATTGCTTGACTGATATCTAGTTTTCCTTAGCTTTGTTGAGTTGTTGTTGTAGTCTCTACTTTTTCCTTGGCCAAAACGATTTGCAGGTCAAGAAGACAGCTGGAGAAGGGCACAATTTTTGGAGTGGGAACTCCACACTTGCTCATTTCTTTAGGGCATCAACAAAAGGGAGTTGTTATTGCTTAATGCTTCTTAATTCTTTCATTTTCAGTCATTTACTTGCTGGTTTACTTAACTATTTGCTGCATACACTGATTTCATCTTGTTTGTGACAGGTGGCTAGGGCGTAGTTGGCTAGCTGGAAGCTCAAACGCCCAAGGGGACACGCTGCTGCTCAACAACTGAATTTGGGGGCTAGTCTTCGATCAATCTCATCCATCCATTCATTTCCAGGTATGTTCTTCTTGCTTGTATCTTAGATTTCATTTTCATTGTGTGTGTTAAGCTGGAACTTCACATAAAAAACCATAAAAATACAAAACTTAAGATTTCACCATTAAAATTTGTTTTCCTTTAAAACCCGCTTATGAAACACTGTTAAACACTCATATCCAAAGTTTCATAATTTTCTGACTCCATTTGCCCATAGATTCAACACTGGTCCACTTGGCAAAAACGCCCCTCTAGGGCGTTTTTCTCTTGCTGCTTGATTGAGTTACTTTGGGGTTCTGGGTAGTTTAGATTTGGCTTTAAATCGTCATTTTACCTTAGGAAATCAAGCTACCGATTGCTAGAAGTGCTTTTAAACACTATTTTATCGCTGCCCTAGGTCCATCATTTCACTGCTTAACTCTCTTCCTTGGGAAGAATCACTCTACTCCTTCACTTCTAGCTTGTTTACAACCTTAGGTGATTTTCAGCCACTTAATCAATTATCTAATCTATTTTATTCATCAAGATTGATCGCTGGTCACATTTCATTTTACATACTTACTTCACCTTTGTGTCCAACCGGTGGTTGAAATCGACCTTAGGATCTCAGTAGCACTCATCCCTTGTCTTTATCTCTTTATATTTTGGGATTTGGGTGTATTTTTGTCTCTCAACCATCACCGGTTGAGCGAGATCTCCCCCCTGACTTGGCTACGTGCCTCGTCTGAAGTGACAATAGCCTTGTTCGGTGTGACTTTCGTTCCTTGAACAAAGGACTTGGCCATTGCTGGTTACACCCTCCTAGCTGCTCACCCTCTACTGTTCCTGTTGGGACCTTTATCATCAACAGCTAGAGTTTGTGTGATAACAGGTTCATGACACTATGGAACCAAGTGAACTACGGCACATAAGGCTTGTATATATATACACTACAAGACTTTACCGATTGTAAGCAAAAATGGTGACTGGTCTACCCGAGATCCAAACAAAACATGATGGTGTATGTAAAGAATGTGAAGAATTTAGTTCTAATCAAAAGGAGATCTTGAATCCAGTACATGAGGACCAAGGATGAAGACTTCAGAAAGTTCCAGACTGGACAAAGAAGACGATCAAGGTCTTCAGAATCAGATGCTGGAACGGAGTGCGCTTCCAGAAACTCCAGTGACTTCTGCAAGGAGGCAGAAACTAAGAGGGATCCTACAAAACACATGAAAGATAAGTATTTACTGTCATTTGAATTCCTGAGTATTGTGAAGGATATTGCTCATAACAGTTACATGTAGATCTGTGATACAGTTTTCTTTTATGCATTTATGTATGACTAAGATTGACTAGCAGTAGGCTCATGTAGTGCTTGTTATGGGTAAGTGGCCTATACTGTTGCACAACATTCCATGAGCCCTTGATGGAACTAGTCTAGAATGAAACATCTTTGCTAACATGTTGAGAGCAGTGCACGCACTTAATAGTATGTTCTAGTAGAGATGGAAGGCATCTACATAGTCGTCGTGTGTATACGAGATATGGATGAGTGTTGTGCTAAAGCATTGGCTAAGATGCATTGGTTACATGACTGTGTGCATTATGCATAAGAAGTTGTCATTACATGGAATGTTACTAATCATATGATTAAATTTGACTTGTAGGAAAAATCATGTGCTATGACCTACAAGAGAATGATGATAAGACTTAGTGACGATTGTTCAACAGTGACCTTCAAGTAGATCTACAAAATCAAGCATACTACAGAAGTACAAGGCAAGGTTCATGGTTTCTCTCAGAAAGAGGAAGTCGATTATGGCGAGACGTTGTTGCTCCTATGGCTAGATACAATTCGATCAGATCTATACTTGCGATAGATGCAGTGATGAAGTGGAAGGTACACCAGATGGATGTAAAGACTGCCTTCCTGAACGACGTAGTAGAGGAGAAAGTGTATGTGGAGCAACCACTAGGATTTGAGAAACATGACAGGCAGACACATGTAAAAATTGAAGAAGTCCTTGTACAGTTTGAAACAGGCACCCAGGATGTGGTACAGCAGGATTGACGGATCTCTGATGAGCTTGGGCTTTACCAAGAGTAAAGCAAATTCCAACCTTTACCTCAAGGTTGAGGATGCAAAATCAGTGATACTACTTTTGTATGTAGATGACCTTTCCTGACAAGTGACGAGAAGCTCATTGTAGAAACGAAGAAGAAACTTGTCGTAGAATTCGAGATGAAAGACCTGGGTATGATGCACTACTTCTTAGGTTTTGAGGTGTGGTAGAATCCAGAATGCAGTAGAGATCCTGAAGAGATTCGGGATGATGGATTGCAAGGCCATGGCCACACCAATGGTATCGAATTTGAAGTTGTTGTGTGATACTTCTTCAAAGATAGTGGATGCCACTGTATACAAACAGATGATTGGTTCGTTGATGTACTTGATGAACACAAAGCCGAATATATGCTTTGCGGTGAACACATTGAGTCAGTACATGGTAGAGTTGAGATGTGTTCACCTGATTGCGAGAAAGCATGTGTTGAGGTACTTGACAGGTACGATTGATTATGGGCTCAGATATGCGACAAATCAGAAGATTAACTTGCAAGGTTATGTTGATGTAGATTGGGTCGGTAGTGTCACAGACAAGAAGAGCACTTCAGGATGCTGCTCAGTTTGGGATCAAGTATGATCTCCTGGTTCAGTAGGAAGTGTTGACCACTAAGCCAGCTAGGTGGGCAACCATGTACCATGTACTATGAAGATAAATGAAGTGTACCTTACAAATTTTTCAAGCTCCAAAAGATTCAGCAGGGCAAATTTTGCCCCTCTTTTCTCTTCTTCTCTATGAAATTGCCGCACCCCTGCAGGGGATTTTGTAAGGATATGTTAGCATGATGGTCAAGTTTTGTAAAAGCTTAGTTGCCTAGAACTTTATCATTAGGGAAGTCCTTTCATCGAGTGTTTTTTTTCCTTGGATAATTAAATTTGCTCATTAGTGATTTTAATTATATGAGTTTTTTCACTCAAATTTCCTCTAAAGTGGTGAAAGACGTTCTAATGATCGAGCCCATGGGGTGATTAAGGTCTAGAAGTATTGTATATTACCATGCTAAACATTATCCAAAGTCTTGCGGAATTTCATTAAGTTTTACCTAGTTTTTTTAATGTTTTGTAATTAAAAATGTCCTTCAGCGTAAATTGTTGTAATGTAAAAGAGGGATAAGTGGTCCTTAGCGATGTTGTATAGGGGTATGGGTACTCAAAAAGTTTTGATAGGGTTTTGGCCAAGTTTTCCTAAGTCAGTCAAAAAATCAGGAAAAATTGCCTATAATTAAAAATGACAAATTTTTGTAAAGTGTCTAAAGTCACTTGGAAAGGGGAAATTATGTTTCATAGAGTCATATTATATATCAAGAGGGAAATCAAAGGCAAAAATGGGGCCCCCCATGTAAAGTTTCAAGAGTTTGAAAATGTCTCCCTAAGGGAGGCACCCTCTCTCACCATGGGAAATGAGAAAATTTGAAATAAGCCAAAAGGGGGGATCCCACCTTCATGATTCCCTCCCCTTGTCCTAGCAATCAATTATAAAACATGGGAGGGGGGTTTCGTTCCCCCCGTTGTTTGGATTTTTAACCCATGGAAGTGTGCCCCCCTTCATGGGCCCCCTTTCTCTTCAAGTGACAAATGTCACTCATGCAAAGGGGCTCTCCCCTCTCTCTTTTTCTATAAAAGGAGGCCTCTCTTCCTCATTTGGGTCACAATCTTTCTACTTCCTCGAGCTCTCTCAAGCTCTCATGCTATTTTTCTCTCTTGCTCTCATTTTTGTGAGCCATTGTAATTTCCAGTCATTTGATTTTTAATAAAAAAACTTTGGAGGAGATCTTGTGTTGCTTTGAGGTGATTTGTTCCTGCATTTAAATGCTTTCAAATGCTATTGAGGCCAAAGAGACAAACTGATTTGCCTTGGTAAGATCTTTTCATTTTTGTTGTAGATCTTATGAGTTTTCTCCTTTGTATTTAAGAAGTTCAAGCATTTCTTGGTTGAATAATTTGATTTCTTGAATCATTGTGTTGGATCTCACCTTTCTTAGTGTTTGTTAAGCATATTTTATAAGTTGCAGGTCATCCAAGATTGGAGAGTGGAATTCCTTGGTTGGATAACCCACTTCTACAACCATTAAAAGAGCAAGGAACACATTCTCTTCCCACTCTTTTTAAAAAAAACTGCATTTAAATTCTAGCTCTCTTTTGTACACTTAAAGCTAGTTAAATCATTCATTTTCAAGTTTTATTTGAAGCAAGTTATTGATCTTAAATTTCAGAAATTTTTCTCATAATTTTTATTCTAACACCAATAGTGCCCCAAAGTGATTTGGGGCATTTTTATCTTTTCTTTGCTTGCTGGTTTTTTGCAAGTTTCTAACAGTACAAGGGGAAACTCTGCTCAAATTTGGTGAGAACAAAGCACAAAGGGCATCGAAAGGAAACCACTTCTAGTCCACTACCAAAAAGAGTCAAAACTCCTCTTCTTTCTCTCTTTTCTTTCTCTTCTACAGTGCTGAAAATTTCTCCTTTGTAACAATTCCAAGGGAGTCTCTTGGACCTAATTCTTATTGTACTTTTCAAGTTAAATTTGTACTTTTATTTCAGCCATCCATTGCATGCAAAGGTAGTTGAGCTTTTCCCACCTTTGCATTGCAAGAGAAGAGGGGCTAGAACTTACTTTGTTTTTTGTTATTTTTAGCATAAGTTTTACATGTTTTGCCTCACCTCTTCCTTTTGGAAGAAGGATTGAGTGGCTAAATTAGCAATCTATTTCCTTGTTTTATTAATTTGTTGCCCACACCTTGCATGTGAAGAGGCTTTGCCCTCTTGCAAAATCGTGTTGGCTAGTGTTATTTGGTTTAAGTAGCATTTTTTCATTCTTTTGTTAAGCGAATAAATCTTGCCTCACTTTTGCCCCGTATTCACTCCCCTTGTCGGTTAATCCAATCCTGGGTGACAAGAAAGGGAAAAAGATTGTGTTGGCTAGTTTAATTAGGAACTCTAACTACCTATTTGCAAATTGAGAAAATAAGGATTAATCTGTGCAACTAGAGGGGTCGCGGCTGAAAGGAGCCTCGTGGCACTTTGTGTCCTCCTGTTGAGCACCTGGCTTTTCTTTGCAGCTGACTTGTGGAGCTAGAAGGGAACCTTGTTGTTCTCTTGTTGAGCACCCAACAGTTTCTCTCAATCAAAGGATAAGGGTTAGAGGCAGTCACATTAGATTAGATGTTTCTTTTCTTTTCTCAAACATCAATCCCCTAAGCTAAAGTGAGACTTTAAACTTACTAAAATTTACAGGACCATTGCAAAACTTTCAAGCACCTCTTTACTTTCAAGCATTTGTTTACTTACAATCATTTGTTCATTTAAATCTTAGATTTCATTGTGTTTTCCAAGTAAAGCTTATTCATTTAAAAACAAATTATTTCATCGGTTTTCTGTAGCAAGCTCATATTATATTCTAACTTGGAAGTAATTTATTTCGGTGCTTTTATGTGTCTTATGCAATTTACTTTCATTGAATAAGTGCTCATTTAGATTCAATTTGTAATTTGAGCCCAATAGATAAGGCACTGGATTAGTCAATAAACGGTTGTTTCATTCATTTAGCATTGTTTGGTTGATTTTCAAGTAAGGTTTGATTGTCATTAAATATTTGTTGCATATTGCACGATTGCTTGTCATTTAAACTTTAGATAAGTTTAATTAAAAATTTAACTCCTAAAACTAAAACTTTGAAAACTTAGTAAATAGGGTCTACCCACCTTGGCTCCTTTAGGAGTTGGGCCTAAACGGAGGAGTTGAGAATCAAGGTGACAGTGTGTCCTCAACTCGTAGCTTGCCCCCAAGGACACACCGAGTGGGCAACAGGAAGCAAACGAGTGTGGCACTCAGTACAGCCAAAGCAGAGTACATGGCAGCTTGTTCAGCTAGCTGCGAAGCAATGTGGCTTCGGAAGTTACTTGCAGGATTGCTTGATCTCAAGTTAGAGGCGACTTGTATTTTCTGCAACAACCAAAGTTGTGTGAAGTTGTCCGAGAACCCAATGTTTCATGACAAGTCGAAGCACATCGAGATCAGGTACCACTATATCAGGGATATGGTGCAGAAAGGAGCAGTGCGGCTCCAGTATGTGGCGACAGGCAAGCAGATAGTTGATGTGCTGACCAAGCCTCTGTCGAGAGTGAAGTTTGAGTACTTCAAGGATAAGCTTGGAGTTGTCCAAATCAATGATCCTCGAAAGAGGGAGGGATGAGCAACATAGCACGTGTGAGACGCATGTAGTCACGTAGTGACGTAATTTTTGCTCCTGGGTGGGTCTCCACTTGAGGTGATGTGGCAGTGGGTGGTCACTTGAGGTGATGTGGCAGTGGGTGGGCTCCCAGAGTACACTCACGAGGATGCAATAGGTAGTCACATTGGTGACATAATTGAGTCTTTTGACTATTGGTGCTATGTTGGGCATACACAACATGTGCGAAAACACAGGTGGTCACTAGGTGACGTAATTCGTGGTCCTGGGATGTTCTCCAAATGATGTGACGTGATAGCGGGTAGTCACTTCGGTGACGTAATTTGTGCTCCTAGACTCTACTCACGAGGTTTGTGTTGCCATGATGTGCGAAGGCGTAGGTGGTCACTTGGTGACGTAATTCGTGGTCCTAGGCTGGTCTCCACATGATGAAATGTGACGTGCTAGCAGGTAGTCACTTTGGTGACGTAATTTGGGCTCCTAGGCTACACTCATGAGATGATATGGACACATAGTGAGGTAATACAAGTGGTTGCTTTGGCAACGTAATGTGTGCTCCTAGGCTAGACCCACTTAATGGCTTGCTCGTACAAAACTTCTAGTGATGTATAGATTCGAGAGATGTCAGAAGTCAATGGTCAGAGTACAGAGTTGCAACAGCAGTGATGATGATGGCATTGGAAGAATACCTTCCTTGTTAAGAGGGAGTGTTGAAGAATGTAACTTCGAAAGATATTCTTATTGTATTTTTATTGTACTTTCTTCGAGGAATATTCATATTGTATTTGATCATGTAAAAAGCCTAAAAGAAATCAAGTAAAATAGACAAGTCGGCCAGTGAGTAAACTACCCCAAACAATGGGCAGTCTTCCCCAAACAATGGGCAAAACTACCCCAGTCAAGTCAGCCCAGTTAGGGAAGGACAGGTCGGCCCAGTTAGGTAAAAAGGTCATGTTATAACTAGTATAAATAAGAGTGGCGCCTAGCTCATTTGGCATATCACTCACTAAAGAAAGTTTGCATGAGTAGAGAGAGAAAGACAAGTTTGCTTGGGAGAAAGAGTAGCTGCATTGAAGACATCTCATTCTTGGGTTTCTTTGTTCTCGGGTTATAGTAGGAGATTGACATTGTACTTGCTAACGAATCTATACTGAAGAAGTTTTGTTGGGTTTTTCCCATGAGAGGGTTTTCCCAGGATAAATCTTTGTGTACTCTTGTTTATGTTGTGCTTGTCCACCTTTCATTGATCATATTGCATATGGTTATTGTGATAATATATAAATTGTTTGAAGATCTAACATAACCATCTTTATAGTATTAAAATTCTAACAAGAAAGAGGTGACCAGGCACAGTTACGGAGTACCTAAAAGGGGTAAGATGGTCTGGAGAGATGGCCACAAACTAAAGTAACCAAAAGTCATATGAGAAGCAACATCTCGACGCCCTAGAGTATTGGCTAAGGCATCGACCTTCGAAGAACAAAGTGCTAAATAGGGATATTGATCCCTCCCAGAGGCCAAGTCCCCAAAAATACAGATCCTGTGAGAAATGGCAATAAAGTGGCATGCAAAAGAAAACTCAAGTGATCAATCTAAAACTAGAGTATTGGGAGCAAGAGTGGAGAGCAAGCGCAAAGCGCCAATTTCCAAACGACTCAACAAAGCATTTTATAAAATGTATATTTTAATATATTTTGATGCATATATATTCAAAAACCATGCAGTTGCAGAGTGGCAAATTAGTTGTAGAAAATATGAAAACATAATTTTTTGTAGTAGATTAATAGCATCAACCATTTTGTACACAAATAACATCAACCATCTAGTAGTTATAACATATAACATTGTCATCAAATGATCAACCATAACATCAAGCTTCAAGTTTCAAGTTTCAACAAATAACATTTTTCATATACAAATTGTATAGATAACATCAACCATGAAATGAAACAAGGCATCATAACCAAAGAGTTGTAATATGCAGTTAACTATTCAAACTTTAGCCTTAACTTGTCATATAATGTTTACAAAAGAGGCCATGTCAAAGAGTCAAGATAAATAATCCTAAGTTCTAGAATATAGATTCTAAATTGAAAAAGATAAATAATTCTACTAGCTACAAAGCTTTCCTCTTGCTAATAAAAATATTTAGTTATGGGGGACTCAAAATTACTGATCATGTCGATCAAAGGCAAAACAAGGTTAAAATGATGACAAATATTACTCTTATTAATGATTGTAGAGAACTAGTTCAAAATTTTGAAGATGATTAGTTCTTCACTTACATAAGGACTAACATCTTGGTTGAAGCCTGATACTTATGCTGATGTTGGAGCTACATGAGGTTAATTAAAAATTATCTAAAGTGGTACCTCATAGGAATTATGGATTCTACTCGAAGTGAGGCCATTGAATATAGAGTGTATATTGTTTCTAGATTTGTTATTTCTTCAATACTTACATGGCCTGTGGAGGATACCGCCTCATATAGATATTATTATCTCAATTATTATTTGTAGTGGCAATACTGTATGTCTTTTGAAGTGAATTTTATTACATTGTCGTCCATCAAATTTACTAATTATCCTACATCAATGAAGATAAAATGCATCTATAGATTAACGAGGTTATAAAGGTATGCCAAATTAAATAACGTAAAGGAACGACATTTGAACCCCATGTTTCTCCAGCTCCTCTTTGGCCTCCTTCTTTGCCTTCTCCAACTTTTGTTCCTTCTGATTATCTTTCATCTTATCAAATTTGTCAAGTAGGGCATTTTCTATTGATTTTAGCCAAGTAATCAGCTTGGCTCTCCAACTTTTGCTTATCTTGCATGTTATCAAATTTATCAAGTAGGGCATTTTCTATTGATTTGATATGAGTAATTAGCTGGCTATTTCATCTAGCAAGGGAAAATCTTCAATTTTTTTTAACTTTCTCCATTTAATTAATATTGATCATTTGCAAGATATGAGAGAATCTGAGTAAATAGTTATTTTTCTCCTTACTCTATCTACTTATATATTCATTGTGTTCCTTAAGTTAACTAATTCTTGATCTATGATTCTACTAGGGAAAATGATGATGTAGCCACTCCTACTGAAAAATATGGTTAGACAATATTCTTTGCGAATAAGAGTATTGTTATCACACCATAGTAGCAAGGCTACTATTCCTGTTTAGCAGATATCTGCACATTCCAGAGCTTCCATTATTCAGAGCATGGCTATGATGATTGTATATTTTCTGATCACTCATGATCAGAGCAGTGTATTATTCAGACTTGTGTTAGACCTTGTGTCAAGGCTGAGCCTTGAGAGTTCAGATTTGATGACCGATGTGACCCTTTATCCCATACAGTTTCAGTTCAGTGCTCAGAGATGTATTGCAGCAATGTTTCAAATGGTATATGATGCTTATTACTATGATGATGTTGTATGACCTATGGATGTTTTATCATTGACTGTGGATTATTATCTTGTTGATTAGTCATGTTCACAGCATTTGCTTGGTATATTATTCCTGATGTGGCAAATCGTTTAAAATGGACTATTAATTATAAAATGGACAATTACTTGCACATTTAGGTCATTTAACAAAACACACTGGTTTTCCACCTTACATAGATTTGGTCTTTCCTGACACCAGTTGTCTGCTAGTTGAGGCTCCATATTCACTTAACTCCATCCACACATGACTTTCCTTGTTTGACTTTAAACCTTGACCTGTCTCATTTGACTTTCTGATACTGAGGACTTCCCCATTTTTCTACCTCTGTGTTTGGACTGCATCCCTGTATGTTCAGTGTCTCGGCTCTAAGTTGGTGACAAAACTTGCCTTTGGTAAGTTGGATTGTAGGCCTAAATCATTCTGGTCAGTTGTCTCGATGTTTGGCATTGGCTCGAACTCCCCCTAGTCACTTGAGATGTTGTTGGCTAAAACTGAAAGCTCATGTACTACTTATGGAAACTTATAATTTCGCCCATGGAAACTAAAAAGGGCAAGAGCGATGAACAGCTAAAAATACTCCTCGAAGAGTATAAGAAAGGTCCAAAAAGCAATGATTCTTAAAAGCTATATCTAAACAATTGCTGACCTTATATATATATGAAAACATGCCCTGGATGTAAGCTGCAACTAGTTGTAGGCCAAAAAGGCCATGAAATGAAATTGAACGATCCTAATGAACCTGGATCAACTTGATGTAGACATGATGCCTAAGTTGAATAAGCACTCTCTAAACAACTTATCCATTTGTGAGGCACAGCCATTCCCCGTGTTATTTTGTCCAAGCACAAAGTTTGTAGCTTTCCCCTTTTTCCCAGTCCAAAGTATTTTTGAGTTGAGTAAGACAAGTCAACCCCTTGGCCCAACCTTGTTCCTAGCCTTCATCCTTCACTAGCAGTTTGACCATGTCCAATGGGTGAGTTTGTCATTTGAACTATTGTGCAAGTAATTTCATATAATAAAGGAATATGCTAACTTGATTAATGCCACTGAATGGATGTTATACTTTGAGCTAAGCTGTGAGAATGATTAGAGGAACATGTCTTAGTCTACTAATATGATTTTTCCTTGGTTATATATGGACCTAGTCAAACCTAGTTTGACTATGGTCATTTCTTGGGATCCGTGATGATGTGGGCCACATATGCTTATAGATGATGATTGATGGACCCACATACTCTTGATGATGATGCCATATGATGGACATATGGTTCAGATGATGATTGATGCAGTTCAGCAGTTTTATTTATTACTTCAGATCATCAGATTATGCACTGTCCGTATATGGTGGACCCTACAGCTGGCCCATTAGGGCAACCCATGGTGCATGAGTACACATTCCTAGTGGATTTGGGTCTTCTGGATCCAATGAGACACTTATCTTTCAATTCCGGGCACTTCTGACAGTGATTGATGCAGTTTTACACTTGTTGACCAGATTTGGGGCTGATTTCCCAGCCTGAGCAACAGGGGCCAGGAGAGGCCAGTTCACCTAGGGCGCTGTATGAGGAGGGGGTGGTCCAGCCACTTGTTTTTACCATTTACCCCCCCTTCTGGAGAGCCTGGTGGGCTCAGTTGGACAGCGCAGATGCCCTGGGAGGCAGTTTTGGCACTTTCACAGTTACCGAGGCAATTAAAAAATGGGATAAAGTGGTCATTGAGGAATTCGATTTGGGCAATTGAGGCAAGGTTTTGGCATTTGGTTTTCACAGAGGTCTTCCAGGGTAATCCCACTATCTTCCAGCCAGTTTTCACCATGTGGGTAGGCCCACAGCGATCACAGGAGATCTTTTACTGCTTGTCTGTCACAGATTTTGAGGACAGATTTGATCACTTATATTATCTTGGACATATGTTATTATTCTATTGTGCCTTGGGGATGAGCTAGTAAGGATTGATGCCTCCTAGCCCCACCATGTGTTTCTTATGTCTTGTCCTAGTCATTATGGGGTGGATTTTTGTACCTTTACCCCTCGAGTGGATGACGTCATCCTCACTTTGTACCATTTTGTTAGGGCGTTATCATTATATTGGGTGATCCATGTGATATATTGTTATGATTCATTATTAGCCATTGATCATGTATTGAGATCTTTTAATCTCAACCACTCATTTGATGTAGTATTGTAGAGTGGTATAGGGTTTTGGTCTTTATTATCTTATATAAGGAGAAGACCCCCTATTGTATAGCTCACCTTTGGAGCTCTGGAATATTGGAATAGAACACTTCTTTGTGGAGCATATCTCTCGTCTTGTGGATTTTCTTGCATCTTGAGTATACAGTATCTCTTCTATGTATCATTGTGGGTTTTGGTTCTACAACTATTTGTCTTGCAAGGAAGTTGAATTGGTGGAGAGGAGGGCGATTTCTTGAGGGTTATTGTTGGAGGGATCCACATATTCTCTCTTGGGTTGATCTTGTGACAGGGAGTATCATTATTGTATATTCGTGACATAGTTGATGCTTTCTATTACATCTTTCTATCATTTACATAATCATCTTACTTGACTTGTTTCCATTGATCTTGTCTTGTAGGAGGAGGACGATTTGGCTTCTTGAGGAGGACGATTTGGCTTGGAGAATCAAAATTGCACTCTTGAATATACACATAGGAGAATGCTATCAATTTGCAAGGTGGCCCTAAGCAATTGAGGTAAGATCTACAAGGTATGTGCCTCTTTCATTCATTCTTTCTTCATTGGTCACAAACCCTAATTAATTGAAACCCTCATTTTGGTTTTTCTTAGATCTACTTAGATCTAGCCTTGCTTTTGAAAAGATCTTAAGAACCCACCTCTATAGCATCCACCCCTAGTTGGATCTATAGTTTGGTGGTGATTGGGTTAAAATTGACACACTTTTCAAGGCAATATAGCCCTCTTGAACCAAATCGCAATTCCTTGGAGAGGCTTGTTGGGTTAGATATAGCATGTGGGTAGGTGAGATCCCACTTGATTTGCAATCTACACATTTGATAACCTACCCCTAGACTTTTACTTGGGTGATTTCTACCTTGTGGGCATCATTCCACATTTTAAGGGATTAAAACCCCCTTTTGAACTACTTGGCACCTTAAAACTCAGATCTAGTAAGATCTAACCCTTGGATTGACTTGATTTTCAAGATCCATATAGATCATTGCATAAACCACTTGGATCTACAATTTGGTGGCCATTGGACTTGATTTGACACACCTTATCCACCTTTTAGCCCTCCTTGAGCAAGGTCGCACTTCCTTGGGTGACTGAGTTTGCCCACTTCTAGGACCTGGGTAGTTGAGATTTTAGTGGATTTGGAACGGGCATACCTTGAAACCTATACATAGAGTATCATTTTGTGACGATCTGCCTTGGGGGTAGCATTCCTTGTTTTAAGGGATTGTGGTCCACTTGGGTCATTTCATGAAATCCTAGATCTAGCAAGATCCAACCACTTTATCTCAATTAGCCCACTTGAGTTGACTTCTAGGTGTCCCGATCTACACTTTGACATATCTTTTGACTCCATCAACCCATCCAACAAGGCACTAGTCCTCCTTAGGCAAGTCGCACTCCTTGGGAATTGTGTCAAAGCTTAGATCCCGTAAGTGGGTATTCCTAATTTCAACTTAGATCCATAGATCTACTCATTACACATCCTCTAGTACCAATTGCATCCCTTAATTTCACCTTGTGGGTCCACATTAAGCCATTTCACATATCCCAAGAAAGTAGGACCCACTTGTGTAACACATGGTACTAGATCTTGTCATTAGAACTAATCATGTGGCCTAAATCATACATTGGTTGAAACACTAATCATCTCTCAAACCACCTTCAACCATACTTCAATTTCTAGGTCCACTTTACCTTGCATTGGTTTCCGTAACTTACCATTTACTCATCCCTAGGAACCTTTGTCTAGGTCCAATCATCTTTGATTGGTTATAGGGTCTCCCCCTAGGTCTTGATTTATCTAGATCTAAAGTGAAGAGTGCCTCGGTTGACGTGACTCCCACCTTGCATTGGGAACCGTGGCATCTCTTGGGTCACCTCTTTAGTTGTCCATCTCCTCTACCATCCCGGATGTGATACCACTAGGGACAACTACAAGTTGTGTGATAACAAGTACTATTGAAGCTAAGTTGCATGATACGAGGAAACAAGTTCGAGTTTCCGAAACGAAAATGCGGTAGAAACGTGACCCCTCAAAATTTTGGAAATGGGGAAACACGATATATATATATAGTGTGTGTGTTATTTTATAAATAACACATTATATTGTAACTTCAAAGGAAAGGCAGCAAGAACATTTAAATTACAAGCAATGTTCCACCAATGCATATATCGGGATCCTCATCATCAGTATCACACTCTACTTCCTCATCTAGCCTATGCCTTTACTTCGATCCTCCAAGGACATCAACTAACATCATCCAATTTTAGTGAAACTACGTAACCCAAGCCTTAAAATATGGTAGAAAAATCTTGACATGCCTAATGATTTTGGCTTGAGCGAAGGGTAAATTCTTGCTAAGGCCGTGACAAAGGAGTTCAACAATCAATGCCACCAACATCAGGGTACATGAAGGGCTTGGTGCTCTTGATTAAATGCCAATCACATACCCTCATACATTATAGAATCCTATGAAAATCTTGAAATCCTGCCAATCCTAAAATCCCCTAAAAACTATTAAGTCTGCTGAATTTTGATGGAATATGAAATTCTACTTTCTCCATATGAAGTCCAATGAGGTTGGAACCACTCTCAAACATCTTGAAACAATTAATGGTAATGTTAAAAATTTAATTAAAATGATAGAAAAGGAAATGTCACTTTTATGTCACTTTTACAAAAGGAAAGATAAAGGAAATGTCGCTTTGACTTTAAAATTTTAACATTACCATTAATTACAAGCATTTTTGGTCAACCCTAGTACAAAATCAAGTCAAACCATGTCAAAATAGGTAGATTTAGTGTTGGAAACTGTTAGAACAGCAATCCATACTTAGTAACATAGTCCATAACCATAGTCAAATTTTATTGCTCATGTGCTTTATTACACCATAGTTTGGACTAGGTGACTTTAGTTGGTCAAATACCCACATTTGAGAGTGTTCACACCCACTTCCAAGCAAAACAGTTCACCCAAACTCCTGTTTTGTCCACAAGTGCGCCCTCATTAAATGTTGGAGCGCTCTCTCTCCTTGAATTGGGGAATCACTGTTGACTTGGATCGCTGGGGTGCATTTTGCCCAATTTTGGCTAGATTTGGAGCATTTATTGCTTCCTTGGACCTCCCAAACACCTCTATTTGCTCACTCACACTTGCCTTGGCCTCATTTATGACCCAGCATGCTTCAGCCACCTTCACACCAGAATTCGTGGCTGTTTGGGATGATTAGGATTGAGTTGGACCCACCTAGGGGGGATTGAGGCCAATTTGGCAATATTGACTTGTACACTCATCTTGAGCTATCTAATACTCTCGAATTTTTCATGGATGATATAATAACATGTTCTAAACATTTTCACATGTTAGACAGTCTGATAATGAAAAGTTTCAATTCACATTGTGTGTAAAATTGTCTCCTTTTTCAAGCTTTTTCACTGGTTTTGCAAATAATTTGATTTTGTGAGGTTCTCCATAGCTCCTAGATCTTATTGTGGATCAAAATACTCACATGGTATCAGAGCCATTGTGGAGTTAGTGAGTTGCAGATCAATATTGAGCATTGAACTGCATTCTAGAGAGGATTTCCAGATAAAAATTGCATGTTTTTGCAGGTGTTTCAGCAGTTTCTCACCATTAACGCAGCAGTAATGGAAGCAAACCAAATGTTGCTCACACCCTTCAATTTCTTCAATTGGAAGGCTAAAATGGTTATCAAACTGAGATCTAAGGGTCTCTATAGAGTAACCATGGGCACAGAAGTGGAGCCAAACTCTGCTGTGGAGAAAGCAAAGTACTACAATCGACTTGATGAAGCTTATGGATTGCTATGCCTGAGCATTTCGAGGGAACTCTTGTTTCATACAGACAGTTTGACAACCCCAAATGAAGTATGGGCGAAGCTAGAATCACTCTTTGGGAAAACTGATGAATTGAGAGGCCACCAGCTTGAAAACAAGCTCATTAGCTTGAGCCCAGTGCATTTTGAAACCATCCAGGAGTTCTTCACTAAGTTCAAGTCACTAGTGCTTCAACGGCAACAATGTGGAATTGTTAAGAAGGAAGAACAACTGATTCTGTCCATCCTTTCGAAGCTAGGTCCAGAGTTTTTTGTATTTGTTAGCACATTTCACTCAGCCAAGATGACCCTTCAAAATTGGCAAATGCCATCACTAGCAACCTTCATGGAGTGTCTCACTCAGGAGCAGGACAAACTAGTTCAGATGGGCACCATAAAATCGAAAGACCAAGCATTGGCAATGGGTGTTTCAAATGCCAACAAAGGCAAGCAGAAAGCAAAGAATTCGAAGCAGCCCGAGAAGAGGAAGTTTGACAAGACTAAGTCTGTTGATGGAGGTTCGAATCCTTCAAAGGAGAAGGACAAGAAGGGAAAGGAAAAGACCAAATGCACCTATTATCATAAGGGATGGCATCCAGAGAGCTCATGTATGAAGAAAACCATTGACTCAATGGCACAGCTGCTGGAGAAGAACAACATCCCAGTCCCTGAGGGCGCAAGGAAGAAAGAGAGCACCTCAAATCCTGACAATAAGGAGAAGTGTCATGCTTTGGTAGCAGGTATTTCGAATCCCTTATCCTTTATCATTGATTCAGGAGCTTCCAGGCATATGGTTTCATCCAGAGAGCTCTTCTCTTCTATGCATTCAAATGGTGGCCCAACAATTCGAATGGGAGATGATTTAGAAATCCAGACCAAGGGGATTGGTAGGATTGACATGGAGCATGGCTATTTTAATGATGTGCTCTATGTACCTTCATTGGCTGCAAATTTGCTATCAGTTTATCAAATGACCCATACAGGAGAAGCCAAGAGAGTAACATTTACTCCAGATTTGGTAGAAATCTCAAAAATTTCTTCAAATCAAGTTGTGGCAGTGGGGTTTGCTGATCATGAAGAGAGAATGTACAAATTCTCCAATTTCATTCCAAATTCTAGGGACCATGCTCTTGTCTCTCATGCCAACGAGACCTTCAAGCTGTGGCATGAAAGATTTGGCCACATGAACTACAAATATCTCCAGACATTGCACAAGGATGAGATGGTGGAAGGGCTTCCAGAAATCAAATCTTCAAATGGTGCATGCATTGGTTGTGTAGTTGGAAAGCATCCAGAGCGCAGCTATGAGAAGGGAATGGCAAGGAGAGCCACTCAACCACTTGGATTGGTACATTCAGATCTCATTGGTCCTCTTCCCACTCCATCATATGGTGGATCAAGGTATGTACTCACATTCATAGATGACTACTCTCGATTCTGCTGGGTATACTTCCTTAAATTGAAATCAGAAGTGTTTGAGAAATTGAAGATTTGGAAGGCCTTAATGGAGAATCATTGTGGTCATAAGATAAAAATCCTTAGGACTGATAATGGAAAGGAGTATGTGAATAATAACATTCAGCATCTTTGTGACGAATGTGGCATCCAAATGCAACATTCAATCCCCTACACACCTCAGCAAAATGGTGTGGCAGAGAGGAAAAATAGATCTCTCAAAGAGATGGCCACTTGCATGATTGAAGCTAGGGATCTAAGCCCTAAGCTAGGGGCTGAAGCCATCAATTGTGCTGCTCATATTTAGAACAGAGCCTTTCACAAATCAGTCAAAGGTAAAACCCCCTATGAGGCATGGTTTGGAACTTTGGCCAAAAACCAAATGTGTCAAATTTCAGAATTTTTGTATCTAGAGCATGGGCTCGAATTCCATCGGAAAAGAGGAAGGCTTTGGAGCCACAGAGTAGAGAATGTATCATGGTTGGATATGGTGAAGACACAAAGGGCTACAAGCTCTTTGACACATCCACACTCAAAACTTTCATTGAGAGAAGTGTGCAATTCGAAAAAGAACCAATTCTTGATTTTGAGCTTGCACCGAGGGAATGCTCTTCTCCTCCACACCTTAATGAAATAAGTGATGATTCAAGTTCTGACTTTTCTGATATTGCTGAAGATGACATGGTTGAAGATGACATTGTTGTACATGAGTCACCATCAAGGCCCAAGTGGGCTGAAAAAATCATACAAGCTGCAGGTGAATTAGCAGGCAATCCCCAAGATCCTAGGAAGACTAGATCTCAAGTAATCAATGCTTCCTTTGCAAATGAAAGTGAACTTGTTGATCACTGCTATATGTTGATTGGATCTAATCCAACATCATATCAGGAAGCTCATCATGATCCAAGGTGGAGAATAGCAATGCAAGAAGAATTCCAATCTCTCCAAGAGAACAAAACATGGGATTTGGTGCCTCTTCCTCCCAAGAGGAAACTTGTGCAATGTAAGTGGATTTTTCAAACCAAACCAAACCTGTTGCTGATGGTTCTGATCTGAAGTATAAGGCTAGGTTAGTGGCTAAGGGCTACTCACAAATCCATGGTGTGGATTATACAGAGACCTTTGCACCGGTTGCAAAGATGGACTCAATTAGACTAGCTCTAGCCATGGCAGCTAGTAAGGGTTGGCAAGTTCACCACATGGATGTTAAAAGTGCATTCTTACATGGTGAGCTACAGGAAGAGATCTATATGCAACAACCTGAAGGTTTCCAAGAGGATCCCACACTTGTTTGCAGGTTGAAGAAGTCACTCTATGGACTCAAGCAAGCCCCCAGGGCTTGGTATGCCAAAATGGATGTTTTTTTGCTCTCAATTGGTTTCTGTCGATGCAAGTCTGATCCAAATGTTTATTTGCAGCAATGTGATGATAATTTGCAGGTCATTGTACTGTATGTTGATGATCTTTTAATTACAGGGAGCTGCAACAAACAAATTGGCTCAATCAAAGCTTCTTTGCACAGTGAATTTGCCATGAGCGACCTAGGATTGCTAAGGCAATTTTTGGGTTTGGAAATTGAGCAATCTGAGAGAGGTATATTGCTGGGTCAATCTAAGTATGCTTCAGACCTGTTATTGAAGTTTAAAATGGCTGAATGTAAGTCAGCCAAGTGCCCATTCCTTTCAGGCATAAAACTAGGTGAATTTGAAGACTCTCCATTGGTGGATTGCACACTCTACAGGCAGCTAGTTGGAAGTTTGTTGTACCTTACACATACAAGACCTGATTTGTCTTATGTTGTAAGTGCTGTAGCAAGATATATGCAGCAACCACATGAGATCCATTGGAAGGCAGCCAAGAGGATCCTTCAATATGTCCAAGGAACAAAGAGCTTTGGGGTACACTATGCAGCTGGTTCTTCACTACAACTAGTTGGATTTTCTGATTCCGATTGGGCTGGAGATCCCATTGATAGAAAGTCCACTTCAGGTTTTGTTTTTATGTTTGTTGAAGGTCCCATTTGCTGGTCAAGTAAGAAACAGCACACTATTTCACTTTCATCAACAAAGGCCGAGTACAGGGCAGCAGTGAACGCAGCCACACAGTGTGTTTGGTTGCAAGGCATTCTTCGGGAGTTTGGTGTTGCTATTGATTCTCCAACCAACATTTGGGTGGATAATCAAAGTGCCATCAAGATATCTACTGATCCAATACAGAGGCAAAGAACAAAGCACATTGAAATCCATATGCACTACATTCGAGGCTTGGTGCATGACAAAGTGATTTCCTTGCAGTATTGCCCATCCACCAAGCAAACTGCTGATATTTTCACCAAGTGTTTTACTGAAAAGACCTTCACTCACTTGAGAGCTTTGCTTGGAGTGAGTGATGGATGGTGATTGCTGCAATTTTATTGCAGGTTCAACCCCATGTCCATTTTAGAGGGAAGTTTTTATCCCATGTGGTTTTACTTCTTGTCCTCGGTTTATATGGACAAATAAAATTTATGTTTGTAATGAGGTGACTTGAGCCTTTGTTGCCAAGGCCTCTCACTTTATTTTCATGAGTTGTACTAAGTTCTGGTTAAGGGGGGGTGTTAGAACAGTAATCCATACTTAGTACCATAGTCCATAACCATAGTCAAATTTTATTGCTCATGTGCTTTATTACACCATAGTTTGGACTAGGTGACTTTAGTTGGTCAAATACCCACATTTGAGAGTGTTCACACCCACTTCCAAGCAAACCAGTTCACCTAAACTCTTGTTTTGTCCACAAGTGCGCCCTCATTAAATGCTGGAGCGCTCTCTCTCCTTGAATTGGGGAATTACTAATGACTTGAAGCGCTAGGGTGGATTTTGCCCAATTTTGGCTAGATTTGGAGCATTTATTGCTTCCTTGGACCTCCCAAACACCTCTATTTGCTCACCCACGCTTGCCTTGGCCTCATTTATGACCCAGCATGCTTCGGCCAACTTCACACCAGAATTCGTGACTGTTTGGGATGATTAGGATTGAGTTGGACCCACCTAGGGGGGATTGAGGCCAATTTGGCAATTTTGACTTGTACACTCATCTTGAGCTATCTAATGCTCTTGAATTTCTCATGGATGAAATAATAACCTGTTCTAAACATTTTCACATGTTAGACAGTCTGATAATGAAAAGTTTCAATTCACATTGTGTGTAAAATTGTCTCCTTTTTCAAGCTTTTTCACTAGTTTTGCAAATAATTCGATTTTGTGAGGTTCTCCATAGCTCCTAGATCTTACTGTGGATCAAAATACTCACAGAAACGCATGGTTCAGATGTGGATGTGGCTTGGAAACGTGTTTCTTACCACAGGGAACACGTTTCCTACACATGAGATGCATATGTATGCCCCAAAACACATTTCTAGGCCATACGGAATGCGCTTATGTGTTTCAGTACGGAAACATAGGGGGTGCAACACTGTACCCCACATTTCCTACAACATAGTATTGGAATAACAATAGGAAAACTACCTCGTCCTGATGAAGATGTTTGTGAAATTATGATCATCTTTGGGATATTGACCTTTTGTCGAAGTTTTTCCTAGTGGAGGTGTTCCACTTTCTTTATCTATTATAAATTTCTTATTTCAAGTCGGCCTTGTTCTATTACATATCATTATTGTCTATGATCTCTTGGATTTGGGATTCATTGTGAAGATATAGTGGGTGCATATATTCTAGGGGTTCTTCGTACTTGTGGTGCACACTATGGAAAAACAAATTACTTGACCACCCATCTTAGGTTGAAAAGTTGGTCTGAGTGACTGGTAGATCCACTTGGAGCACCAAACATCTATTAGCTTTTACTAATCCCAGACCCGATCTTCAATCTCGAATAATTTACAACAATCATTAACTAAAAACACACTAAAATCCCAACTATTTATGCAACGAAAAAACACAGGAAATCACATTCACATTTGACATTTATTTATCCTGGAAAACCCCAACTGGGGAAAAACCAGCAACAAATGATTTTTATTAAGATAAAAATCCCAGGTTCCCTTCCTAGCAAAATGGCCCACTGAGGAATTACAATGATAGAATGCTAGCCTTCAAACCTCAAGATCGGTCCTTCGATCTTGTTGGTTCCTAAACCTCAGCTTCCCCTTGCTACTTTCCTCTAACCCTGCCCCTGCACTTGCACACTTGGTCGAAAGTCCGTCTCCAACCAATTAATGAGATCTCACTCACTCTGTGTGACTGTTGTGTCACCCCCTCTCACCTAAGCTACCTTTTATAACATTACAGAATGCAAATACCTTCAGCCAATACTACGGGCTACCAAATACCATGGGCCCTCTAGATCACTTTACATAAAGTAATTACAGAAGTACATTCACTTTAATAGTTCACTTTACTAAAGTGAATCTCCTAAGCCTGAGAGTCATTAATGACGATTTCCACCTGTTAGACACAGAACCTATGGAAGTACCTGTTTGATGCTACAAAAATCAACAACATCAAAGATGATGGTTGCACATATGATAGAGATATAGCTGGCATTGGACCACATAACATGGGCGCAGTAGAGTATGTAACAGGGAGTGCTTGTTGGTTTATTGTAGGACTCATTTGAGCATTTGGAACATACACATGAGTGGTGTAATGAGATTGTGACAGCATGGATGCATATAAATCTCACAATAAATTTGCATTGAATGTGGATTGGCATGCACAGATAGTTGCATTTGAAAATCATACTGAAACTCAGACTTGGGAGGATACTTGTATGTCCATTGAAAAGTCTACCATGCTAAACTGCCTCCCTTCAAAAACAACTTGAACATTGTTGCGGATGATATGTTTGTTTGCTTGGCCCTCACCTAGGTCCTTTGTGTGGCCACATATGCTTGTGTGTAAATGCATTTGTGTGAATAATAATAAGAGTAAGATACCCCAATGTATAAATGATTGACATGGCTTCTGCCACGATAACTCCTTTCTTTGTGCATTGAAGTAAAGACACCAACTCCCAAAGAAGCATCGTAGGTGAAAGCGAGAGCACTCCAAGTACTGAAGTGTCATGACAGTATGATAGCCCTGAGACATGTATATGTGATCTGTGTTGCATGTATTAATTGCTCATATTTTAGAAATCATCGGTTCTAATACATGGATTGTGCTACAGATACAAAATAGAGGGGCATTGGATTTTGTGCATTGCAATATCATGCTGTCCAAATCCAGGTGGAGGGGCTTTAGCCTATGTCTTGTAAAATAAATTGCAATATATAACCATAAAATAAACAAAGGTCTATACACAAAGAGACCATAAACAACAAGGTGTACTATATGGCCCTGGTTGAAGGGCTAGAAACAGCTGTAGAATATGGGGTGAATGAAATTGCTGTTTTTATGAATTCGCAACTTATTATTGACCAAATGACAGAGCATACAAAATAATTTTATTTTTTATTTTTGATTTGGTGATGCTTAAGGCTCGTGTGTAACTCTATGCTACTCTATGCTTATGAGGCATCAACATTCTCCATGCTCATTAGGCATCAACATTCTCATTATACTTAAAAGGTCCACATCAACGACATAATGAGGTGTATGTTGTTAGAGGTTATTTCCCATAAAGAATTGTACCGGCCCCAAATTCAGGCACGGGAGTCACTGGAATAGAGCCAAAAGAACCCGACCAACTCTTAAAAAGTAATTTAGTACCACTCTATCACGTGGAACACCATGGAAGCTGTTTAAGCTTTGAATTCCACTCTTAGTTGAAATTTTAAGGATCACAATACACAGGCATAACTTTAAGCCATTCACCAAGGTTCCACTCTCGCTGTGATCTACCTCAACTTCATGGCGCGAATTTCAAAGGGATGAGGCCAGAGACAAGCCCCATACGAGGATCCTCTCAGACCTTGCACCTAAACTAAAAGAAGTCAGCGCTTTGTAATGCAAGGGCATGTTTCGCAATGCACTTTCTCCCAACCAAAAACATAAAATATAAAATAAATAAGTTAAAAGAACTGTTACTTGGCACATTATTGCCACACTAAACCCTGAAGGGCATCGACATTCAAAACTAAAGTTAGAACATCTCTTGAAGCAGAAAATAAACAGAAAACAGAATAATTGATTAATAACAATAATAAATAATAAATAAATAAAAACAGGTCCAAGTATTGTTGAGCATTTACTCGAAAACCCTAAAGTTTCCCTTAACAGAACAGTCTGTGAGCAGTGACGCAATCGAGAAAAATTCCCAATAAATTCAAAGAAACTTACTAGTTTCTTGGCTTTGTCTGATAAAGTACATGTGATGTTCTGCCACTGAAGTGTAACGGGAACAATCTTCCCATGGATTTCTTCGTCTTCGTTGTTCTCTTGATCTTCTTCCTTCCTGCCATCATCCTGGAATTGGGTTTTTCCAACAATCACAGGACCCGGCAAAGCAAATATACGAATCGCCAAAGCTGCCACTATGGTTGCTAAAATTTTAGCAATGGGAGTAGCCATAGCCTGCCTGGTGAATAACCCAATTCTTTAATGATAAAAGCTAAGCAGCATAGAGAGCAAAGGGAGTATGCGAGGAGATGAAGATACGATTAGAAGATAATATAATATAATCCTCGGGTAGAGATGGATGGCCAATCATTTGGGGTATTCTTTCGCTTAGGCTGAGAAACATGTGAAACAAGGTGGGTCAGAATATGGTAGGTGTGATGTTTGACAAATTTTGGAACGTTTAAGGTTGTTTTTGTCTCATGTAGGTTGGTTTGTGGTGTGTTCTAGCGTGAAGTTATGGGAGTTTGGTTACCTACGTTAGTTTGTCGTTGATTTGTCTACGTTTGATGTGTGTGTGCCCTTTTAATATTATTATTTATGTGAAAATGTCAAATAAACTTTTTCATATTAATATTTTGTTTAATGGTGTTATTTAAAATATTTTAAATATGTTATAAGTAATTTATATATCAAAATACACATGATAAATGAGATAAAATTATTTATAAAAATCTTTATTAAAATCTTTGTTATATAAAAATATATTTTTATATGTATTTTTTTACTTCAATACTAAATTATTTATCATTGTTGTGAGTTACAGGTCATTATAATTGTTATTTATGTGAAAATGTCAAATAAACTTTTTCATATTAATATTTTGTTTAAAGGTGTTTATTAAAATATTTTAAATATGTTATAAGTAATTAATATATCAAAATAAACATGATAAATGAGATAAAATAATTTATAATAATCTTTATTAAAATCTTTGTTATATACAAATATATTTTTAGATGTATTTTTTTACTTCAATACTATATTATTTATCATTGTTGTGATTTACAGGTCGTTATAATTATTATTTAGTATTTTTTTGGGGCTAAGTTCTATAAATTTTTGTTTTAACTATAGTTTAGTTATAGTTTAAAATATTGCTTATATTGAAGAAATTATTAAAAAAAATGTTTTTTAAAAAATTTATTGGCTACATGACGTTGACATAGTCCTCGTTTTTTGGTGTCCAAGAGGGGTAGCGGGTTGATGTTAGGTCTTGTCCTTGCTTTTTGGTGCCCAAGAGGGGTAGCGGGATAGAGATCAGGCATGGTGCACTCCAAGGCAATTAGTTCTTCAAGGTATTAGTTGGATTGTCATTTATTCGGTAGCTACAATAGAGGTGCATGCTGACAGGGATTTGGTAACGGGATATAGTTTCGAGGACTGGGTCACTTAAAGGCTCGGAGCAGAGATACAAGATTTTTCTGCATATCCCATTGTTAATGCATTGATTTACAAAGGTACAAGGCCAGGTGGTCCGTTCGTTTTCTACACTTGGTGCTTGCTCGCATCGTTAGGATTTATGTGCCCATGCCTGCGGGGGTAAACTACGTCAAGCCATCTCTAAAGTGTAAAGGGGTAATCTTGTTTGTGTAGCAAACGACGATTCACAGTATGCGTTGGTGGGTAATATTTATAGCACCCAACAAAATAATTCTACAGCGTTCCATGAGAATCTAGATGTTGTTTTGGTATCCCTCTGCGCAAATCTCTCCGCAGACGGCTTTGCTACTTCAATGCAAAACAAAGCCAGCAAAATGGATCATGTGTATGGTCTTGTTGTGTGCCATAAATATTTAAGCACCAAGGAATGCTCAGAATGCTTCACAAACGCAGTGTCACAATTAAACGCATATTGTGACCAATTTAAGGGTGGACTAATTCATCTCGACAGTTGTTTCCTCCGGTGTGACAATATTAATTTTTATGGACAGGTTGTTAACGTTCGGGCTTCCTCTAGCTACTGTGACTCCAGGAATGACACTGCTCCACACACATTCTCTCAACCATCCCACGCCTTGTTGACACAAGTCATAAGGAACGCTTCTGCAAATAACAGTTATGCGGCTAGCTCCGTTGATGTTGGCTACTTATATGGTCTTGCTCAATGTTGGCCCTTCCTAACAAATAGTAGTTGCCAAGAATGCTTTATTGAAGCTGATAATCAATTACTCATCTGTCTTCCCAGGAGTGGAGGTCGAGGTCTTGAGGCGGGATGTTTTCTGCACTACTCAACTTACTCATTTTTCCAGATTTCTTGTATGAGTTTTCAAGATTTGTTGCAACTATGTGTTGTTAGATGCTCATATAACATCTCCGTTGATTATTTGGTTTTCGTTTTAAATGCAACATCGCCAAATTTGGCATCCTATCAATCTCCAAATTTGACATCGTCGTTGGGCAAATCGTCACTGACACTATTGCCTATATTGTTAGGAAGCACTGGTCGAACAACTATGATAGTGGTGTTGTGTTTGGTAATGTTATGTCAACATATTAGACATCGAAAGAGCTACCTTCCAAAAGGTGATTATATATCATTGCTTGCAAACTGCATTGGCCAGATATCTTTGACTTTGTCATATTCAATCCTTATGGGAAAATTGTTGTTTTCATGCAAATGAGAATTTTTCCACAAGGGAAAACTTCAAGCAGGTTAATTTTGATTATGATGTCTTTAGAAATTCGATGGGAACTTTGATAGAAACAACATGCTTGCTAAAGGAGGATTCAGTGAAGTTTATAAGGTATAATATCAAAAGTGAATTTGATGGGTCTACTACATTAAATAAGTTGTTTGTTGATCAATTGTAATGCATTTCATAAGCAGGGAAGACTCCCAGTTGGAATGTCACATCCTCGCCCATCGATCTGATCGACGATAGGGATGTGAACGACTTATGGGGATTTCTAATTTTTGCCCCCATGACCATATTACGAAATTCGTAAGCATCTAAAATGCAAGTGCAAGTGCATAAATAAAAACACATCGAAAATAAATCTATCCACACACACATCATGTGTATATCAACATATTCAGCACAGGAATAACCATAAAAATCAGACATAGTTAACACATCAATGGATTAACAAGTAAACACTTATCTTTTGAAATGAAGCGGTCCAAGCAACTAGCTATGGAAGAGCAGCGTTCCACCCAACCATAGGCACTTTGTCCGGCACTTTTATCTCTTTGTTGAGAGGCCACCCTTGAGCTGGGCTATGTATCCACTAAGGAGGAACTACATAGGCTCACTCACAGCCATAGAAACATACTCTCATGCTAAGCCAGCACACAGTTGGGTTTATCAAGCATACCGAGAGACAAAGGAGGTGAATGCTATGCCAGTGAACTCAACCACAGAGCTACAAGCATCTCAATTGGTCTCAGACAACCTTGGCACCCAAAATACCTACCACACCCAACACGGGGAAGGTCCCATTCTCCGCTACACAGTCCATCAGGCGCTCCTTCCCTCCAATGCTATTCAAGGTGGGCATAGAAAGGTCCAAGCTGCTAAACATTCAGATATATTTGCCTACACTGGGTTTTCAAGCAATTCCAACCTCTAATATCTCTCATACATCAATGGTCTCTCGAATTCTCCGCTTTCTGGCCATACTAATTTGCAGTCACAAAATTCAATTTTTGGGTTTCCAAATCTTGGTCTCCCACTGATTTTTGGGCTTCTAATACTCTCAAATTCACCCGAGGTTTCAGGTCTATGAATCCCCCCACTGGATTTCATGACCAACATGAGTTTCTGGGCATTTTTAACACTCTAAAACATGTATTTTTCTCAGGTTACGATTTCTATTGTTTCTCTTGTTGGGAATGCATAACACGCTCAAAATTGCCCTCTGGTTTCCCAACAATGGAATGGGACGAAGGGAAACGAATCCCCATGAGATAAATTGACTTTTGGGTACCAAAAAATGGCCCATACTCAGCCATACAAATTTATGGGTTGTGCCCATGCTCCATTAAATTCATGAGTTGATTTCTCAGCTGCCTTCATACAACAAAAATAAATATCAGCATGGAACTCCACTTAGGTAGTTGCTTACCATTTATGATTCATGGGTTCTTAGGATGACACTTGTAGACAAAGGATTTGATCCCACACACCCCTCTCCTCTCCCTAGTGGATAAACACAACCCCCTCATTTTTAGCTGCTTCCAAAGCCAGCTCTCATACATTTTATTTGTAATATAAATATTTACATGCTATTACATTTTTCCATGGCCAACTAACACATGTCCACAAAATATAAAATACTTTCCTTTATCATTCCAAGCATTTGGGGCCTTGGCCTTGAGCTCCACACTATGAATCATACATTACATGTTTACAATATTTACATTATCAAGCCAATATGATCTAAGGGTCAAAATGGGGGTACTACATTCCCCTCCCCATTGGAATAACATTGTCCTTGGTGTTCACATGGTTTACCTGCCTCATTAAATTCTTTCTTTAGTTGTTCATACTAAGATTTCCAGGACAACCACATTTCCAACTGCATCCTTAAGATGCATTTAGGGTCCTTTCATCTAGCAATACCTAAGCTCAAACAATGAGTCAATTCACATGTCAAATATGTTCTCATAAGAACAATCCCTTAACAAGATGTTTAGAACCATAGCCGAAGCATATACACATGTATATTCACATTAAATCAACAAGTAGACGCAAAATAAACCAAATACTTATCTGCATAAGCATCTTCCTTTGGCTCCACAAGTATCCCACTTTGACTTCATACAACTATGGCACCCACAAGACAAGGATGGTACCTCTTCTCTCCTATACAGTCCCTTGAGCATACCCACCCCTTCCAGTCCTCTTCAGGGTGTGCATCGAAAGGTAACCAAGTTTCTGCAATCCTCGGATCACCTGTGCATACATATAATTCAAATGTTGAGCCAGCACGTTGGCTGCGCCACAACATTCAAATAACCAATGCCAAGCCAGTACATTGACTGGGTTTATCGGGCATTTCATTAACCAGTATGCTAATCCAGCTCTTCGAATGGGTTTATCAAGCATATAACAACCATTTCCAAGCTAGGACCTCTATTGTGTTTATCATGCAATAAAAAAAATACAACTATGTGGTTTCCTCTCCTATGCAAACCAATGGTTCCCCTCTAGGAACTCCATAGGTAACTCATTTAACTGCAGACTAGTACGACCCCACAATACCCACTCACACAACACAAGGATGGTACCCCTTCTCTGCTACACAGTCCCTCTGGTGTACCCATCCCTCCAGTGCTCTTCAGTGTACACGTAGAAAGGTTACCAATACCCATGCTCTTACTGGATTCAATAGCACTGCGGAGAGACAAGCACATGTAAGGAATTTTTACAGGTTTTCTCAATCCCAAGCCACTCTTGGCATTCTTTTACATTTTCAACTTTAGCAACCAACATATGCCCCACTGGCATAATTTCACCGTCACACATGCATTACATACAAGCATGCAACTCACATGAGATATCATCAAAAAATTTAAACAAAATTTAAAGTTGAAGCAATACATGTTCCATCTCATTGCCATGAGATATTTATCATAATAATTTCATTTATAAATTCTCAATTATGTTTTGTACGGAAACCAAATTTCACAAACATGAGGTCCTTCTCATGATGTTTGGCTTGCAAGAAATAAAACATGGTCTTCCCGCAATGTGTCCTCCTAACACAATTCACAAACAACCAAACAGTCAATAACATTAATAATCAAATTCAAATCTGAATTTACGATTCTATCTCCTACAAGGATTATATTTATTTAACTATGAGGCCATCCTCATATTGTTTAGCTCTTGTATATATGTGGTAACATTCTGTCCCTGACGGTTTTATGGTTGTTTTCATAACCTGGACATCAACCTACAACATGTCCTCTTGGCATAATTCTATATCATCCAAACAATCATTAGAAAGTTTTTCAAATATGCTTCCTACATAAATAAGATTTCACAACCATGAGATCCTTCTCGTAATGTTTGGCTTTTTTCACATGGTAACTTCCAGTCTTTAGCATGGACTTACAAAACATTGCCATACCCAAGACAATTCTACCCGCAATATGAATTTTCAATTCAGCCAAACAAGTTGTTAGTACACATGCATATAATCTTTTCATGGCAACATTTACATTAGTCACCGGAGTGCTCTCAGAATTATAACACACTATAATTCAAACACTATCAGTTGTTAATATTTCAATTGCAATGAAATATGTTCATTTTATATGCATAATTATCACAATAAAATGCAAGATGCAGTCACATTATATGTGCAATCAAATAAAATTTTAAATACTCATGATTGCACAGTCATATCCTTTCATACAACTTTGTCCTCTCAACAGATCATTCTGGTAGGCCATCAAACATGACTACCTTCTTCATGCAATTATTTCCCCTGCATCCATAACAGCTCATGGAAGGTTCTTCGAATTATCAATAATTCTATCATTTCATCTATTAGTGAATGACAATGAAGTATACACCACAATCATGTATTCACAAAATGCATCTTAACATATGTACCCACACATATGCATGCATAACCACAGATTTACAAAATACTTTAGTGCACACTCACTCATCGCCCACAATGCACTACATCATTGCTCTAAAACATTTGTGTGCCTACACATGTGTCCTACCATGGTAAGTTGGAAATCCTATCCAATGCCTCAACACAATACTCAACCATCTCCCCAGTCACTTGGTTAACTATTTGGGGCCTTCCTTCTTCACTCGAACACAACATAGGGAATTCACTCACTCCCTTTGTGTTGGCAAAGAGGTTTTATCCTATATTAACACCAATAGGGAGTTCATGGGATACTTGTCGGGCACTGCAGGATTCCCAACCCAACATCCTCATGGTCTCACACATGGCATGCTCTTATTTATTAGGAATGCATTCAAAATTTTAAACAGACACATGGTATAAGGCTGTTTGCACTTACTACGCCATGCCTCACCATACCCTGTGGTATGCCATTCACATAAATGCATTCAATATTACATGCATACCATTTAATGTTGATTAAAACATGCTTGAAGGGATTCTTACCCATCCTCTTTCAACACTTATATAATCAGCATAAATAAAACATTACCTGCATGTTTGCCATCAACATATCTAATGTTATATGATTAGTTTACCTCTTACTAAGGACTACACAATCCTTCCACCAACCTCATTATCATGAATTTGTTGCTCCATCATTTCCTCACAAGGTTGTTGGCCACGTGCAACAACATCCTCAACAAATTCATCCACATCTATAACGTCTATGTTCAAATAATCATCATCAACCACAATAATTATCATAAGTGGCTCATTGCATATGAAAAATCACACTGCTTTTACCAATTTGCAACATCATGTGTATGCACAAGCATATTTGCATGCACTATGCATTATCTCATAATATGCACCTGTCGACCTTTCTTCGCTGTCTATTCCTCAAGGCACATATTTGGCAACCCCACGGACGTGCACCAACAACTGATGACCGTCGACCACCGTGCACCTTTTTGTTTGCCGTGCATATGGTCCTTTCTTCGTGGTACTGCCATGAAATCCTCCCCGCAGACTCTTCCCCACTGCTCCCGTGGAATTTTCTCCACGGATTCCCACAACTTCTCTTCGTGGTACCCCCATGGATGCACGCCGACGACTGGAAACTGACGTTGAACGACGATCGACGTAGATCTACACTCTGCGATGCCTGCAAATTGTGGACATCGTCTACCTGCATTTCTTTCTAGCATGGCTGGTCCATGTCATACCCCTCTCATCCACATGCACAGATAGGGTCCACTTCAAACTTTCCCAATTTGTCATTGTTCAAGTGGTAACAACTCACTAAGAAATTAGTTTTGTAAAAGCTATTGTTGGATTCATTGCTAATCAAAATCGAACACATGGATAGACAATATATGCCCAATGGATTTCCCACTCTCCATTATCCTGTGTGCAATTTGTAGATGCGTTGTGAACCATAATCGTTGATCATGATTTCTTCTCTCTGCTAATAAATCTGTAAGATCAAAATTTTCCCAACTTCCTCAATTCAATCCGTTACTCCTATCGGAAGCATACATATTAAATTCAAGGGATTCACGAAGGCACCATCTGTCAATTTAAAACCATGATTTTAACCAAAACATTATCATCACTTCATGTGCAACTCCGGTGCTCTTCCTGTGAGTGTGGATTTTGGATTAAACAACCCCAATGCTGCAACCATTCACTCTGATACCACTCTATCATGTCTCTTCCCATCGATCCAACTGATGATGGGGACGTGAACGACTTATAGGCATTTTTAGTTTTCGCCCCCACGGCCATATAATGAACTTCATAAGTATCTAAAATGCATGTGTAGGTCCATAAATAAAAACACAGCGGAAATAAATCTATCCACACACACATCATGCGTATATCAACATGTTCTTCACAGGCATAACCATACAAATCAAACACAATTAATACATCAATGGATTAACACGTAAACACTTATCTTTTGAAATGAAGTCGTCCAATCAACTGGCTATGGAAGAGTAACGTTCCACCCAGTCATATGCACTCTGTCCAACACTTTATCTCTTTGTTGAGAGGCCACCCTTGAGCTAGGCTATGTGTCCACTGAGGAGGAACTACACAGGCTCACTCACAGCCATAGAAACATACTCTCATGCTAAACCAACACACAGCCGGGTTTACCAAGCATACCGAGAGGCAAAGGAGGTGAATGGTAAGCCAGTGAGCTCAACCACAAAGCTACATGCATCTCAATTGGTCTCAGTGAGCCTTGGCACCCACAATACCTACCACATCCAACACAAGGAAGGTCTCATTCTCTGCTACACAGTCCCTTAGGTTCCCCTTCCCTCTAGTGCTATTCGGGGTGGGCATAGAAAGATCCAAGCTGCTAAACCTCAAAGATATTTGCATGCACTGGGTTTATCAAGCAATTCCAACCTCTAATATCTTTCATACATCAATGGTTTCTCGAATTCTTCGCTTTCTGGCTATAATAATTTGCAATCATGAAATTCAATTTTCGGGCTTCCAAATCTTGGTTCTCCCACGGATTTTTTGGATTCTAATACTCTCAAATTCGTCCCAGGGTTCAGGTCTATGGATCCCCACTATATTTCACGACCAACACAAGTTTCAGGGCGTTTTTAACACTCTAAAACATCCATTTTCTCATGTTACAGTTTTTGTTGTTTCTCTTGCTGGGAATGCATAACACACTCATAATTGCCCTCTGGTTGCCCAACAATGGAATGGGGATGAAGGGAAAAGAATCCCCAGCAGAGAAATTTACTTTTGGGTACCAAAAATTGAGCCCATACTTAGCCATACGAATTTATGGGTTGTGCCCATGCTCCATTAAATTCATGAGCTGATGTATCAACTGCCTTCATACAACAGAAATAAATATCAACATGGAACTCCACTTAGGTAGTTGCTTACCATTTATGGCTCATGGGTTTTTAGGACGACACTTGGAGACAAATGATTTAATCCCACACAACCCTCTCCTCTCCCTAGTAAATAAACATAACCCCCTCATTTTTAATTGCTTCCATTGCTAGCTCTCATACATTTGATTTGTATTATAAATATTTACATGCATCACATTTTTCCATGGCCGACTGGCACATGTCCACAAAATATAAAATACTTGCCTTTATAATTATAGGCATTCACTAGCGAGGCCTTGGCCTTGAGCTCCACACTAGGAATCATACATTACATTTTTACAATATTTACATTATCAAGCCAATATGATCTAGGGGTCAAAATGGGGGTATGGAACGAATGTCACTGTTAAGAAACCGAATGAAAGGCAAACTCCTCAAGCTACATAAGAGTTTATGACATAAGTAAAGCTCTTCAAAAAATTCCATCACGGTAATCTTGTTTGTTTACTCGAATATTGCACGCAAGGGCACACACATTTACTGGTTTATTTGTTTCTACTACGGTGGGAGGAACAATGTAAGTACATTCCATTTATTTGTTTTAGACTAATGCTCTTTTAAGATGTAGTCATAGGATTAATCTATTGTCATCACAAAGGTTACACTGCACTAGAGCATGTCGTCAATGGTATATTAACAGAAAAAGTTGATGTTTACATCTATGGAATTGTCGTTCTTAAGATCATGAGCGAGAGAAAGTGCATAGATACATGTCTTTGTTTTTTGAATTTGTTTATTAAATAATTTTGGCTAAATCGATTATTATAGCCATAAGCTCATTTACAAACATAAAATTCATAGCATGAGTTTGCTTATGCTGTAGACTTGGAATCAATACAAAAGCAATCAAGTTTTCGATATTGTTAATCCAATGGTAGACGACAACTGTCCAAGAGAGCAAGCATTGAGAGTCATCACAATTGCACTTCTTTGTACTCAAGGTTCTTGAGCTCTATGGCCGGTCATGTGTGAAGTTTTAAGTATGTTAAACAATGATTCAGATATTCATGTTCAGTTGACACAACCAACTTTCATATATGCATCCACTTTAGCCAAACCTATGCAGTGATTTGCTTTCATCCAATAATTTCCCATGTTGTGTTCTAGTCTAGCTTATAATCTATTTTGTAACATTAAACTATTGACCTATTAAAGTATTCTTTTGTTAATATGATTTTCATTGTCCTATTAAACTATTGAAAGACAATTAATTAATATCAATTGTGGGTTTTATTGGAGATTATATATAGTGATTGTCCTGGGAATACTAGCAAGAGAGGGATATGGGCAAGTGTGTGGAGTATTAGGTTCACTGAAATATTGAAACGACAAATATGAGTTAAATTGGGGAGTGACTAATGATAGCTAGAACGTGAGCAAGTCGAAGTTGAGGTTTACTTGGAGAGATAGGATTTCTTTGTAACTCGCAAATATTCCATGATAACATGCTTCGAATCTCATGAAAAGCATGTTGAAAATGAAAAAGCAAAAAGAAAATTCAAGACAAAAATGAATATGATCAAGATTAAAAAAATAATGTATGCTTTAGTTAACAACGTCTAAAGGGTTTTAAAAGAAACTTGTTTTTTGAGTTAATAAAGCAAACTATCCTATATACAAAGAAGCACCATGATGAAATATACCTAAAAATACATATAAATTTAATTTAACAGTGATGGAGTTGATTGATATTTTATAAAAAAATTTAAAATAATGACTAAAAATGATTCCATTAGGTTGCATTTTTAACATTCACATTAATATGAACAATATAGCTAATCCTTAAAATTAACCTTTACATATTGAGAAGTCATTAGAGATAACCCTTATATACTCATGATTTTATCTCATCAATGAATTAACTAAGCATATTAATGATTATCAATAGTTTGATATCCATGGGCAGTGTTGCATTGGTATCCTCAATAACTATGAACTTATCACGTGGGTATATCCTTATTATAGAAAAAGAGATAATGCCAAAGCAAAGATTGATCACTACTTAAAAATTAATTAAGCGATAAATAAAGACATAAAAATCAATACCTTATTAAAAAAAATTAGTTTTTTTTACTTTATTTAAAAAAAAATGTATGTGACATTGATGGAAAAGATAGGTTTTCCAAAGATAGGTTTAACTAACTCATACAACTTCTTCGTACCACTATCATCGAATAAAGAAATAAAATAATGCCAAACTTTTGAAAATGATAGTTCTTTGAACAAGTATGTTCAAAATACTCATTGAATGTTGAAGGACAAGGGCTTGAGATATGACGAAGAAGCCAAAAAAAACATGGAAAAGTTTGAATATTCACATGGTTGAATCTAATCTAAACGCTTATTACTATCCAAAGCTTAGCTTATTTATTTTCATGGAAAGTATATACGATACTATTAAATTGCATAGAAAGCCATATTCATTTGCACTAACTAAAACATTTGAGAGCAAGGTATTCAAGATCAATATCCTTTATCTCTCCAACAATAACTTTATATATGATTACAAAAGGATCAATATGATGATTAACTTTAACTTTATATATGATTACAAAAGGATCAATATGATGATTATTTGACATAGTCAACTTAACTACTCAACATGTAAATATACAAAAACTTCATGGAGCTCAAGGCCCTTTATCAATTCCTTACATGGCATATTAGTTCCTCCATGTTTTAGTAAAAAGTGTCCTCACTTTCTTGACAAGATCTCACTTTCTTGACAAGATGTTTGATGGTATTTTGAAAAGTAACCTATGAAATCCATTTGGCTTGAGTGGGAAGTTGCCTTGGGTGCAAGATGAGGTAAGAAGTATGTCGTTGCTAAATGAGCCCAGCAAGTGTACAAGTTAGTAGTGTATCGACCTCTAAGAACTATTAAAAGTATGGAATGTTGTCAAGTGGTGGGAAACTTGAACCTATTCTTCTAGAAGAGGCAACTCATAAAGCTTCAAATAATTGAAATTAATGACATTATGAATGTCTAGTTGTGACATGGAAAATACAAGTGATAGGCATTGCCATTAATTTGTTGTAGAATGTTATAAGGGCCATAATGAATATATTTGAGTTTATTATGGCACTACCCCTTAAAACAATGTTTATCCATATACAACCAAACTTAGTCACAAACATGAAATTGAATAAGCACACGATGTTGATCATCCTAGAGGGATTTATAATTATCCTAGGAAGCATGCAAGGGATCAACAACATAAGAATGAATGTTAGCCAAATTTTGAACAAAGGAGGATGCTTAGCCATGTTCTTGTTGTTGGGGAGGTGAGATAGAGAGATGAAGAGTCATTGGGAGTATATAAGGGGCCACTCACTTGTAGGAAGAATTCCCAATAAATACATGTATAGCTTGACTATAACTATGCTAGAGAAGATGTGAATGAGATTCTTGTTGTTTACTTTGAGTGTAGTAAATATGAAGGGCGTGCATGAGGCTATGATTGACCACTTCACACTTACCTTCATTTTATATATTAAACATAGTAGAAAAGTTAATATCTCACGATAATAACTACCAAAGGGTCTTCCAAAAGTTGCGAAGGAATTAGGAACATCTATTGGACACAATGTTACGATGGTACCAACACCAGCGTACTTGCAGAGGTGCCCTAGGGAAAGGGTGTATTTTTTTCCGAGGAGGGGTGTTTAGCCAGCTTATTTTGAGGTGGGGTTATGACCAGACCCTCTGGTTTCTCCTCTAGAAATACTATGGCTTAATGGCATCACTAACTGCCTCATAAAATGGTTTGAAACCCTGAGGTTCGTGTCCGGGGCTTCCAAGGGTGGGTCACTAGGTCCCATGACCCCGACCTTGTTTTATTACTCCAGCGGCAGGTTCTTCAGCACTCTGACATTTACTCATCCTTCAGAGCACCTCCGGCAACCTCCTGGCCCTCAAGTTCACCAGCGCCCTCTCTATGGGCCCTCCTACAGACGATGACTTCATCCTTGTTGGCAAACTGTATGCTTGCTAAAGTTGGGGGGCATTGAGGGTTTTCATCTCTGTTGGAGTTAGTTGGGGCATGATGACCCCCCCCTACATAGTCTGGTCTTCAGTTTGGTCAAATTTGGCCTTGTCCAACCATTTTGCTCATGTTTGGATCAAATCTGGGGAAAAATACCCAATTTACCCACTTTTATCATTATTTTATATTTTTTTGTTTTAATTTTAAGTTGACATTTTTAATATTAAATTGACCTTATTTTATGTAAACATGAGTGTGAGATCATATAAATTCAATCTCCTCACTTCATTTTCATCATCAACTTTTGGGATAAGATCATTATGTTTGTTATTTTCCCTAACTAGGGCTCTTTGAAGGGATGCACTCTCCTTGATGAAGGATATTTTGCAAGTTTGAAGCATTTCTTGGAAGTTTTACTTTTGTTCATGCCATTGCTAGGGTGAGGCTGGAGTTGTTTGCTTAACACATGCACTTGGAGGTATCTATACTTTTTGTTTGATGTCTCTCTGTCAATTGTATGAAAGTGATGCTTGTTAGGTTGAATGGAAGCCACTGTTGCTTCATTTTGTCCTTATTAGCATTTCATTTTTTTCTTTGATCACCCTTGCATTCAAGCTTGAGCTTTAGGTCGTCAAGTTTTGTTAGGCTAGGCCTCCTCAATAAATCTCAAAGATTGTTGAGGTTAGCCCTAGTTGCCAAGCTTTCCAAGTACCATCTCAAGGATGATTTCTCCTCTCATTGATGCCCTAGGTTTGGTGATTAGCTCTCTCTTGAAAACCCTAGTTGTTCAACTACTCTTTTAACCTAAATTTCTAAATTTGTAGATATTGTAAATATTATTTAACCTAGTTGTTTAATGTTAGTTAGTCATGCATTAGTACTTTCTAAGTTTATTTTGCAATCATTAGGTTTAATTTTTTTTTTTGGAGTTAGTGCTTATTTACATGTTATGAAAAACCTAAATTTAGTAGTAAAAACTTGAATTAAAATCCTAAACAGCAGGCCCGATTACTCATGCGTCCTAGCTCCTCCCTCTCCTAAGACTCTCGATCTCACCACCTATCTACTTGGCCTCCCTTCTACTTTTCTCCTATACCTTCGGACCCCCTCTCTCTTCCATATCCAACCCCATCTCCATCCCTTTCGTTAGCTCTTTACCCTAGTCCGAGTCCTCTCCTCCTTTGCCGGCTGGTTCCCTTAACAACTCTCGCGACCTGCTCCCCTTTCCTCTGCATCCCATTACCTCTCCCTTCGACCTTGCTGCCATCTCTTACGGTCCGCGACCTTCTTTTCCACAGTCCCGTTCGGTTGTCCCTCTCCAACCCGCGACCCCCTTTCCTTTCTAATCCGCGGCTCCCTCCTCGCTCTCTACCTCGCTACCACTCCTCCTGTTTCGGGCTCCCTCCCTATCGCATCTTTACCCACGGCCTTACCCTACCTCTTCCCTCCTCAACACTGGTATGCAAATTTGAATTTGCAGACCCTGTGTACCTTGTTTTCCCTCTATCCTACGTGCCCTAGCCAAGCTTGGCCCCTGTGCATACCTGAACATAAAACCAATAAAATTAGTGTTTAAGTTTAGGGACTTTTTGTCAAATAATTTACTGTGCAAGCTATCTCAGAAAGTCTCACACTATCTCAGAAAGTCTCACACAGTGATGTTTATTTAAGTCAATTGTTAACACTAGTTGGTGATATTTTTGCATGCCATGTTTGATATATATTTTTCTGCTACAAATGTGCTAGATGAAAATCCAATTGACCATTGAATTGTCATGCTTTCAGCTATTATTTAAGGTGAATTTGGGCAGTGATTAATGAGCATACAATTGTCATATGAATTCTTGAAATCATATTCGTGTTGCTAGATAAACCTTGTTTCATTACCATCAAAGTTACAATCTTTGGAATGCTAAATGATAGCTATTTATCTCCATTGAAATACCAAGTAAATAACTTTTTGAAGAATAAATTTCAGTACATTATTGGTAAATAATCCTAAACCGACATTTGGGAGTGGACTTGTTAATGTTTTGGCAATATAGTATTTTGATCCAATATTGATTATTCTAATACATGTGCACATGTTTTTATATTCCATTGAACGATCTAAGTGGATTATCCTTCCCTCTTCTTTTACACAAGCCTGCCCTTTCGGGCAGCCCTTGTGTGCCCATTCTTACACACAAAACACGAACAAAAAATTTAGAGAATTCTTCATTAAAATCAATATTTGAAATCTATTTAATTACATGTTAAATTTCCTTGCCAATAATCACCTTTTTATGCTAATTTACTGTGTTATCACCACCCAGAACTAACATACAGATCTGGAATCTATATGAGTGCTTGTGATAAATTGAATCTGGAAACTAGCTTCGAGTCCAGTAAACAAAACCAAAATCTATAAAACTATGGCCCTTCGGGGCAATGTTCTTGCCACAAGTCAAAATTACAGACCCGTAATGTCTAAAAATAGAGCAATTCGTATCAGTAAAATCAAATAGAAGGGAAAGGAGGGTGTGAATTACGGTCTATCAGGCTACATTAGTGTGCCTCTCCCTTTCCTTTGTCCATTACACCTTTTCCTTTATCTAAACTGGCCATCAGAACCAGGGAATCCACTCCTAGTCAACTGGAAATCATAGATCTCTAAGTCACAAAGGTCTCCATTAGATATTTCATAATCGCCAACTCCTTCACCAATCTCCGCTTCATCTCCATTGTCTCTTGGAGCGCCTATCCAATGAAGAATTTAGTTTGTCAATAAACATCAAGCTGTATGAGATAGCGAGTGTGGTGGGTTCTTGTAGTGGTGAAATTAGGGCACCAATAGCTCTCCTCAATTTCCAGGTTGAGTTCCTATTGATGCTCTCGTTTGACCTATGCTTTCTGCTCAATGCGGCTAAGCCATTTTTGGACCTCAAGGGTTGTAAGTTTCTTGTATTGAGAAGTCGAACTCGTAGCCTTTGTCTCTGCTCGTGAAGGACGTTGGGGCTGATTGGATTCCCCAAGACCTCTGGAGCTTTTACAAGGGGGTCGAATGGATTCCCCACGATCTCTGGAACCTCAACGAGGGCCATACTTAGAACTGAATATAAACAACTACTGAATGAATTGCAACAATTACACATGAGTTTGAATAACTTGCAGAGAGATTCATCCCAAGCGACATCATCAATGACGAGAGGGATCATTTGTGTTATAACCTTGTCTTCCTGCTGAGCCATGATTATCTCAACACAAGAAGACTTGTACTACATCCTTCCTCCAACTCTCATCATAATCCTCGGGGTGGTGGAATAGACCAAACATGAAATCTCCCAAGTGTGTATGGTACTATCAACCTTGGCATCATGGCACGTGGGCATCCCTTCAAACCTCCACCTGTCGTCAACCATAACTGCCATTGTTTGTCGGTGGGCCTCAACTCCTAGGAACCCCATCCGGGGAAGTTTACAACTTATTATTGACTAGATGGAAAGGCACACAATTATTTATTTATTTATTTTTGAGCTAGTGACACTCAAGGCTCAATTGTAACCCTATGCTTATGAGGCATCAACATTCTCCATGCACATTAGGCATCAACATTCTCCATGCACATTAGGCATCAACATTTTCATTGTACTTAAAAGGTACACATCAACCACTTAAATATAATGTATGTTGTTGTAGGTTATTTCCCACAATGAGTTGTATTGTACCCAAATTCAAGCATGGGAGTCAGTGGAATTGGATGAAAAGAACTCAACCAACTCTTAATAATAACTTAATTAGTATCCCTTCATTAGGTGGAACATTATGGAAGCTATTTAAGCTTTAGATTCCACACTTAGTTGAAATTTTAATGCTAAAAAAAAACTTAAGATGAAATCACATTCTTGTGCTAAACATAAAAAATAATTTAAATTGAGAGAATTGCCAATGAGGAATTGGTTTATTAGTGAGGTTGATGGATTGTTAAGTTATTCATTGAGCTTCCACTTTGGATGTGATATGGACCACCTATGTGTCATGATTTTCAAAGGGATGGGCCCAAACAAAGGTGATTTTGGAGGATCTCCTCTGACCTTGCACCCAAACTAAAGGAAATCAATGCTTTGTGATGTGACCTCTCAAGGGAAAGTTTCTTCATGCACTTCCTCTCACCCCAAAACACAACATACAAAATAAATAAATTAAATGAATACATTATTGCCACACTAAACCATGAAGGGATTTGATATTAAAAATGACCTAACATGGCTGTGAGATTGAACTAACCATTATGTTAATATGTTATAGATGAAAGTTATAACATCTTTTGAAGTTGAAGATAAACACAAAACATAAAAAACATAGGTTACACTATTATTGATCATTTAAACTCAAAAACCCTAAAGTTTTCCTTAATGTAACAACTTGTGGGTAATGAGGCAATCAACCAAAATTCCCAATAAGTTCAAAGAAACTTACTTGTTTGATAAAGTACATGCAATATTCTTCCACTAAAGTGCAACAAGAACAATCTCCTCATCGATTTTTGCATCTTCATTGTTCTCTTGATCTTCTTTCCTGTTATCTTGTGATTGAGTTTTCCCAACAATTAGGACTTGGTAAAGCAAATAATGAATTTCTAAAGTTGCAACTATGGTTGCTAAAATTTTCACAATGGGAGGGGCCATAGCCTTCATTGTAAAGAGCCTAATCCTTTAATTATAAAATTAATGCAAATGGAGCCTATGAGGAGATACATATTCCGATGATTGGAAGATAATATAATCTAATTCCTAGGTAGATGTAGATGGCCCATCATATGGGATATTCTATAGCTTAGGTTGAGAGGCATGCAAAACAAAGTGAGTCAAAATATGGTAGGTGTGATGTTAGACAAATTTTGGAATGTTTAAGGTTGTTTGTGGTTTCCCATCAAGTTAATAAAGCTATGAAGCTATGGGAGTTTGGTTAGATTAATTTGTGTTTGGTTTTTCAACATTTTAATATGTAAACGTCTTTCTTATTTGTGTGAAAATTCCATATAGTAAGTTTCACTTAGTCTATTTTTAAAATTTTCTTACTGTCATAATTGAGAGATTGAGAGATGAGAGTATACTTTTTAACATATATGTTAATATAAATACATTAACATATTAAGATACATATATGAACATATTAAGATACATATGAATTAACATATTAAGATACATATGATTGTTATAATTTTAAAGATTATAAGGTTTTTATGTTAAGATTTTATTTCATGTTAATATTTTTTTAAATTATATATATTAATATAAATTAAAATGTATTGTAAGTGATTATAAATATACAATATTTGTGAAAATAAAATAATTTATAAAATATTGTTTATAATACAAGCTTTGTTAATTTAAAATTTGTTTTTTATATGCAAGTTTCTAAGTTATGTAATATCATTGTTCCTTGCTTAGATAATATATTATTGATAGTTGTTTGCTTTATAAGTCATTCATAGTGGTTATTCTTTATTGATGATCAGTAGTAGTTATATCTAATGTTATTATATTTAATTTTATGTTGTTATGTGTTATAGGTTACTTATGGTGATTATGTCTTATGGATTATTTTTTTCTTTTTGATGTTATATGTTATCTTACTATAATGATAAATTTAAGTTAAAGTTTTGTTATATATTGTTATTATTTTTCTTCTTATTAAATATATAGTTTAAAATTGAAATATGTTATTATTGTTCAAAATAATATTAGAACAAGTGAATAAATTATATAGACATATTATTCTTTTGTCAAGGAAAAGCTTGCGAGGAAATACAAGCGTTGCTTCTTGACATTCATTAATAATATTTTTGTAAGATCACTGGTGTAGACTACTGCACCTAACCCAAGGCATTCAAATTGGGGACTTGTTGGCACACAACTAGCCAATTGCCTAATAAACGTTGTTGACAAATGGTTAAGCTAACCCTTGAACTTGAACATATCATCAATTATGAAATGAATATGCAATTATAAAGATAGAAATTAAATAGAACAAATCCAAATGTTTACAAGATTAATGTTTAAAGGTAGACTATGCTTAGTGATTAATCCAATAGGTTTCATGGACATTCTCTCTTTAGATAGACGTAGGCATTGCTTAGTGATAAATCCAATAGATTGCATACAAATTCTCTCATTAGTGATATAGCCTATAAATTGCATGGGCATTCTCCCATTAGTTATAAAGCCAATAAATTGCATGGGCATTCTCCCATTAGTTATAAAGCCAATAAATTGCATGGACATTCTCTCTTTAGTGAGAGTTATGCTTTTCTCAATGATACATCCAATATGCTTTGCTTAATGATAAATCCAATAGATTATATAGACATATTGCCATTTGTGAAATGAATATGGAGGTTTGGTTACATCATGTGTTGTAAGTGAGGTGGAATTTTAGTAGTAGAGTAGAATTATGCATTATTGGAGACATACATACTAAAATAGTAATTAAATGTGAAAATGTTTAGTTGAAAATGAAGTTGTATATTAGGGTTTATTTGATGTGGCTATGAAGAAAGTTTGAAATGAAAATAATTAAGCAAATCCAAAAATAATTTATTACTTATAATTTTAAAATTAAAACTATACTCTCTATCTCATTCTCCTTGTGAAAGTTGGTATGCTCCTTATTAAATGAATCCCTAAAATGATATATTCAACACAATACAAGTTGAAAAAGCTTGACCAAGAGAGGCTTCCCCTCATTTCTATATAATCATGCCTAACCCATCTTCAACTAAAAGAGGTTAGAAAAAGGAAATTTGATAAGGATTAAAACATTGGGACATCCAAGGTGATATAACCCTCTAATGACAAAAACCTAAAATTGAAAATTGAAACTAAAAACCCAAAATTGAAAATTGAAACCAAAGTGTCAAATGCCTATGGAGTGATGAAAATATCGAATACAAAAGAAAGCTCTGTTGTTATAAAAATGTCATAAATAAGTCAATTGGATCTAACTTGAGTGGTTGAGAAGAGAAGATGTTTATCCTCTCTACCCTATTTCAAATGCCATTTATGACATGCTCACTCTTCATGCGCTGATTGGTGATCGGGGCTCTTCATGAGCTAATTGTTGGTTGGGAATGGCAAGGTATTAGCAATCTCATTCTTACCGACAAACTAGAGGATGAGACAAGTAGTTACATGTAAAAAAAATGCAAACAATACCAAACTTGATCATCATTTTACCCTACAAGGTTCAAAGCCTTAAGAAAAAACAATGATAACTAAATTAAGAACTAACTCGCATGAGCTACATAGCAAAACCAGTAGATGAAACTTTCTAAAAACTCATTGGAAAAAAATAATTTATAGACTATGAAACCTAGAGGAAAATGAAGACAAAGCTCATTTAATTTTAAGATGTCCTTTATACAATGATAAAAATGGGTTATATTAATATTGTCAATCGAAATTTAGTTCATAAAATCCTAAATCAAGATAACCAAATTAAGTTTAGAGATTTCATTGTGAACTTACACTCACATTGAAAAAAATGTCTAAATCATTCTCTTATATTATGATGCTTATACACTAAATTGGATTTTAAAAGATTAAAACATATCGTCGTCATCATTATCATTAATATTTTGAAAAATATATTCACTAAAATAAAATACAAAATTATATAGCAAAATGTTTTGAAAAATGAAATATAAAATAACAAATCTAGATGTTTCAAAAATAATATAAATTGATAATCAAATTACAACTATCCGTTTGGATTTGATTACCAAACTCTAAAATGAAACAAAGCAAAAAATAAAATAAGCAAAGATATTTATGTATGCCTTTGATTTGATAAAAAAATCAATGTTAAAACTCAATAAAATCATAGTATAGGAGTTTGAATTGGACTCTAAAAAAATACATGGTAACATAAATTTTAGTTACATTGTTATAAAAATATTGTTACAATATGAGATGTCTATCATACAAATACATGATAACATAAATTTTGGTTACACTGTTATAAAAATATTGTTACAATATGAGCAATGCCCATTTTAGAAAAAATCCTTAGTCTATTAAACTTTAATTTAATGCTTCTCAACACATTGAATTCCATATGTTAGCCAATTTTACCAATTTATATTTATGTCTCTATATATGTTGACTCTCAAGTTTTGTCATGACATTCTCCCAACCCTATCACCACCCCATGGCCAAGGAAGTCTATGATATACATATCACTCTTCCACATCATAGCTGATCCATTTTATGGCCACTCTGCTAAGCACACAAGGGGCCAAGGAAGTCTATGATATACATATCACTCTTCCACATCATAGCTGATCCATTTTATGGCCACTCTGCTAAGCAAACAAGGGGTCCTTAACTATAGTTTTCTCACCAAGTAGCAATTCAATACATATACACATGTATGCCATTTATAATTTCTACTTTCCTAGCATGCAATTCTTATGTTATAAACAAAAATTGTTTTAAGGTGAGATATTTCCCTCTTTATAATGTTGCCTTATGGATATCATTCTCCAATTTCTATTGCAGCCACCTATCAGCCTTATGTAGCATTCCTTGGTCATTACATCATCTCTCTCACAATGCCTTGTTGCTCCAATTGCTTCGAGCAATTCTTGACAAGTCCAACTTTACCTTCTTGGATTTTTTTTTTAATAGAAACAGGGTATGAGATTTGTATTCAAAAAGGTTGTGCACAACCATTCATTACAGAAGAGGAGGGCCTAGTAATTGAAGAAAATTTCAAAATGGGAATTGTTTGAGTAACTAGATTAGCTCTGATATACTTTCTAAGCTGTTGTCTATTGTTTGCTATAACATAAGAGGGATATACCCTTACATACTGGAAATTTAACAAAATGCAGAAAAACATTCAACTTTAAAACATAGGTGTCAACCCAACTGACGTGGAGCTATTCTAACCATATTTCTACTGCTGTACCGAAGTTTCTTCTTCAATTCTCATGTCCACAATAGGTGATTCCTGGCAATGGCTACATTGTGACATTCCAACCATTTTTAAAATTTCTTATTTAATAACATCTACAGTACCCATCAATTCAAACATATTTCGTTCCAAATCATCAATTCGTGAGTCCTGGCAAGTTAAGTGCTGGGAAATGTACCTAATATCCGCAATTGATTCCCTGTGAGCTTTTAGACCTGCGCAGACAACTTCAAACACCTTCCGCAAATGAACTTTAAAGTCTTCCACGCTTGCTTTTAGGAACACCAATCCTTCTACTAGGCCGGCCATTGAACTGTTGTCGAGGGTTGAGTCGTCAAACAAAGGGTGGAAAGCTAGAGACCGAGCGGAGAAGGTGAGGTTGTCCAGATATCTGAAGAGCCAAAGGGGAAAGTTCACAGAGGATTCAGAACGAGAGGGGCTCGACATAATGTATTCAAGGTTGAGTTCACGGAGAAGAACGGAGGAAGGAGCCGCCTTTAGTGCCGGAGCATGTGTACTGCCACCGGGGTGACGAGCGAGGGTGAGGCCATGTGAAGGTCCATGCGCCCTTTCCAAAAATGTCGTTGAACCATTAAACAATCTTGTCTTAACCAAGATTAACCGCCCTCGATACCAATTCTTATGGGATGCACTTGTGGGTTTCTTTACCATTGTTGTATTTAATTGATTCCATGGGGAGATTAGCCCCTTCAATTTGCCGCTTCATCCGCTTGTTTGTTGTTTTCCCGGAGTATGTGTAGATAAAGGACTTCAGGGGGGGAGGCTATATGTTTAATCCTCCTTTGCATTCTATTACTTCTAGAGTCTCCTTTCATGGTCCTTGTCCTCTTTTTTTGGATGACATGTCTAGAGTCTCCAAAAACCTTGAGTCTATTGATGTTGAGAGTCGAAATTATTTCCACGGAGTGATGTAGAGCTATCCATTCTGCTTCATTATTAGTTTTCTTTCCTAATCCCCAAGCATAGGAAATAATTTTGTTTCCTCTTGGATAAAAAAATTATCCCTCCCACACTCGCCTCCCCTGGGTTTCCTCTGGATGCCCCGTCAAATAAAACCGTGTGACTTGGTTGTGCTTTCCACCATTGATTGAAGTACGTGCTTTCTTTTCTTATTTCCCAATCAGAACTTCTCTTTTTGGAATTGGACTGAAGTGCACTCACCTTCACAAATATTTGACACCACTGGAATTCTTCCCAAGATAGAACCTTAGTATTAGGGAGGCGAACACCTTTGACTATGAGGGATTCCAAGATCATATTTAACGCTTTGTAGGTTACTATGGTGTAGTCTGCTTTCTTGTTTTCGAAAATGATTTTGTTCCTTTCTATCCATATCTGCCAGCAAATGTTCATAGGGAGCAATTTCCAAATTCGAACCATAGTAGGTTTATCTTTTGTTACACCTGACAAGATGTTACTCCATTTCTTTATCATTTCAATGACTTGATTCAGAACTATTGAGTCCTTCAATTGAGTCCCCGAGAAAATTTCCCCCAACTTGGATGGCGAATTCGCACTCTAAAAAGAGATGTTGGGTGTTCACTGTAGAATTCCTGCACATTTCACATCTAGATGGCCCCTCTATTCCTCTTTTGCTTAGATTATCACAATTAGTAGTTTATTGTGGGCCAAAAGCAAATAATAATAATTTTTTTTGGGGATGCAATCAAAATTCCAAACCTTTCCCCATATATTTTGAGAGAGATTACCATTGGTGTTGATCAAGCTTTTGTATCCTTCCTTGACTGTGTAGTGATCAGCCCGGCCCCATCCTCTGCTATCTTTGACCCTTATGTTTAGAGGGGTTTTCCCGTGCAAGAACTTGAGGAGAAGAGAGTAGTCCTGCTTGAGATTGTCTGGGAGATCCAACTGCTTCCATCCTTCCCAAGCCCCTATGTTCCCCCAAATTGAGATGTCTTTTAACTTGTGAAATCCCTCGTTATGCATCCAATTTCTGATTTTGTCAAGTCTTGGAATAATGTTCAAAGGAGAGAAGTCCATTATCTTGTCCGTCCAAATGTTGATTTTTTCCCATTTCCTGGGATCCAGTAGAGTTTGTCTTTTATTAGACCAGTAGAAGATTTTATAAGGTCCTAAGTTTTAGTGCCTTTGATTTCCAGATGATTATCCATACATCTTAATCTGGATTTTCTAGTATACTTTTTCTTTTTCTTTTTTTTTGAGAAATTCCTTACACCTTTTATTTTTATTTTATTTTATATTTATTTATTTATTTTTATTCTGAGAAATTCCTTCCACCATTCTTTTTCCCCCGAAATTAACCTCCAGGCTAGCTTGGCTCCCAAAGCTTTATTCATTTAAATCGGTTCCCTTTTTCCCAGTCCTCCTTTCTTTATGTTTTCCTTTACTATTCTCTAGTTGACCAAGTGAAATTTTATGCTTTGAATTTTCCCTCCTTTCCATAGAAATTTTCGTATTTCTATGCTTATATTGTTCATAACACGTTTGGGAGCCATCAAAATATCCCCAGTTAAGACAGGGTAGGAAGATAGAACAACCTTTAGCATAGTAACTTTTCCTGCTAGGTTTAACCAACGCGAACCCCAGGACTGCATTTTATTTTTTATTTTCTGAATAATCGGACTCCAAAGAGAATAGGTGGCCTTTTTTAGGGAGATTGGTATTCCCAATTACTTGAAAGAGGTCCAATCTGTACATATCTTGAAATCAAGAGCTGTTTCCAAATTTCTTATGACTATAGGGCTGCAATTCCAACCATAAATGTTACTCTTGCCACTATTTATTTTTCCTCCCGAAGCTCTGAGATAAAGATCCAGGATGGATTTGAATCTTTTGGCAATCAAGATTGAAGCACTTCCCAGTAAGATGGTATCATCAGTGAATTGTGCGTGGTTAATCAGTTGAAATCCCCTAGCGATGACAAGCCCAAGAATTGATCCATCGGAGATCGAGCTGTTGAGTTTTCTGCTAAGGGAATCTGCCATTAAAATGTACAAGAACAGGGATAGAGGGAAACCTTGCCGAAGGCCTCTAGAAAGGTGGAAGAAGGAGGTGGATCTTCCATTAACTAAGGGAGCAATCCAGGGGGAACCGATACAAGAATTGATCCAATTGAAAAACTCCTTTGAGAACCCGAACTTTTCCATAACTATATAAATAAATTCATGTCTGACTCTATCGAAAGCATTCGCCAAATCGAGTTTGATGGCCATACTTGAATCTTTTTTCTGTTGTCTAGAGTGTATCGCTTCTTGAACAAGAAGAATATTATCATATATTTCCTTCTTGATATGAAGCCACCTTGATTTGCAGAGATTAAATTATGGAGAAGTCCTTTGATTCGGTTGGCTATGATCTTGGTTAGAATCTTGTAGGAAGAATTGTAGAGGGAAATTGGTCAGAATCTCCAGATAGAAGTTGGATTCTTCTCTTTGGGGATGAGGGTGATAAAGGTGGAGTTTGTTGCTCCTCCTATGCGTTCCCTCCTTCTAGTCCAGTTTAGCATTCTGATTAGATATTTTTTGATGAAATACCAACATCTCCTATAAAAATGGATGGAAAAACCATCAGTCCCAGGAGCATTATCTGCGTGGAGGGACCAAAGAACTCTTCCAGATTCCTCCTCAGAGATCGGTTCGAAAAGGGTCTTGTTATTTTCTTCAGAGATGACTTTGGGGATGTCAGAGCTCATTTGATCCAGTTCCTCTCTGCTTATTTCTTCTTCTTCTTTGTACAAGTGTTCAAAGTAATTTTTAATTTCTTGCTTTATTCCTAGTTGCTCGTCAATTTTTTCGACATTCTCTTTTTTCAATTCCAGGATTGTATTTTTCCTTTTCCTTTCCTTACATTGGGTGTGGAAGAATTTTGTGTTTCTATCCCCTCCCTGTAGCCACAGACCTCTAGACCGCAATCTCCATTATACCTCTTCTTTTCTGGCAAGGTCGTGTATCTTTTTGTCAAGATCCTTTTCCTTCCTCATAATTTATTCTTTGATTGGGGCTGTCTCCATTTCAGTTTAAATTTCTTCTAAATCTTCTTGCACCTTTTTTAATTCTGTTCCTGGGTCTTTCTAGTTCCGCTTCACCCAATTTTTTAAGGTTCTTTTAACACACTTTAACTTGGTCTCCGAGATGTATCTAGGGGATCCCGTTACATATTGCCTCCAAACTGTTTTGACCACGTCCATGCATCCTTCACTTTTGAACCAAATATGATTGAATCTAAAAGGCAGAGGACCAAGGTTCCCTACAACTGAAAAGTAAAGGGAGATGGGCCTATGATCCGAAGTTGCAAAGGCTAAAATTTTAGATTCAGGAATGGAGGGATTAAATAGGAAGGTAGAGCTTAGAAAGAATCTGTCCAACCTTGCAGCAATGTGCCCTAGGACAACTCTTTTATTATTCCAAGTAAATTTCCGTTGCTTTGGTTTGATATCTATTAAATTCCATAAGGATTTAAAATCTTCCAAATTTTCCCCAAAGGGGTCTCTTATTTTTGACCCCCCTCTTCTCTCCTTAGCAGATATGGTGACATTGAAGTCTCCAACTAGGATGCAAGGAAGTTTTTCTTTGCCTTGTCGCTGTAACGTTAGACGGTTCCAAATTTTTTATTTATGTCCTGTTATTGTAGGTCCATAGATATTACCCACCCAGAATTTTTCACAATTAGATAGGTCTTCCGATTCAACAAAAATCCATTGCCTATTAGATATGAAAGAATGGCATCTGTAATTACCTTTGTTCCACTAGGTGATGAGGCCGCCAAATGCCCTAGTAGTGCTCATGGATTTCCCTTCTCCATTTGTCCAAGCATTATTCATAGTGTCGATGTTGTCTTCCTCTTGCATTTTGGTCTCTGGATCAAGAAGATTGTGTTATTTTCCATTTTCCTGATTCTTCTGACTGCTTTTATCTTTTGCTTCCCCTCTAATCCTTTGCAATTCCAGGAGACTATTTTCATTATTTCTTTAGTGTATGGGTTGATACCTTGTCCTTGTTTTCCTCTGTTGCTCCTAATATATGCTTCCCATTCGAGTATATCCTTATGTGTTGGTATAAATTGGTTTTCTTACTCGCTGCTTTTTCTCTTGTTGCTTCCTGTTCTTCAATGTTTTGTTTAGTTTCCTCCCTTTTTTAGTTTGTGGCTCCTCTTCTTCCTCCCTTTTTTGGTTTGTGGCTCCTCTTCTTCCTCCCTACTTTCGAAGGTATCTTCCATATTTATCTTGGCCCTTGATCTAGTGATTGAGCCCCCTGAAATGAGGGAGGTTCTAGTTCTTGTTTCACCGATTTGCTGTGAGGATATTGTTGGATCTCCTTTTTCTTCTATTTCTTTATCTTGATTTCCCGTTGGAGAATATTTATCTTTGTTATCTTCTTTTCTTAATGAGGGCCCTTGCTCTGCCTCGTTATCTTCGCTAGAGAGGACTTGATACCGATTTGCACCAGCCTTATTTTTCGCAGGGGATTGAGGAGGGTTATTTTTACTGGGTGGTTTGTCTCCTTTTTTCCTTGAGACTTCATTCCATTCCCCGCCTTATCCTTCTTCAGAGTCCTGCTGCTTCCTTTTGGGGAAGATTTTGTGAAATGTCCATATTCATGGCAAACCTTGCATTTGAACAGTATTTGCTCATAATCCACCATTTCCAGATGGTTCCATCCCTCCATTGAGAATTTATGGCTTCCGGCAGTCCTTTTTCCATATCTACTTCAACACAGATTCTAGCACATGAAAACATGGGAGGTCTTGGATCTGATTTGTCTATGTATTTCCCCAAGGAGTTTCCTATCGCTTTTAAGTCTTCATCATTCCAGCAGTGTAATGGGAGATGCGAGAGCTTAAGCCATACAGAAACAACTGAGGGAATGTATTTTTTTGGATCGAAGCTGAGGTCCCATTTGTTAATGTACATTCCTCTCGGACCCATGAAGTAAGGCCCATTCCTAAAAATCAAATCCCTATCTTCTTCTTTTTTTCAAACAAGAAGACAAAGAATCCCTTTCCACAAAAGATTTGCTAAACCTCGCCCTGTATCAATGGCCTCCAATTTTTGTTCAACCAAACTTCTATAGCTCGAGGGGATGGCCATAAACCAGTGAAATGGACCACCAATCCCTTTTCTGAGAAGACTACTGCTTTGCATTTGGACGCAGTAGACAAAATCTTGACTTCGGGGATTGCATACTTCTTGACAAACTTTGAATCATTTGCGGGAATCGACTTGGTGGATGCAGGTTGAGAGGCAACCACCTTGCAAAATCACTCGTTCAGAGGAAGATTTCTCTCGTCCAGGCCAGGATCCGGCGGAGGAGGATCCATGGGAGCCAAAAACCCCGCTAAACCCTAGATTTCAACGCAGAAACCCTAACACACTATTACCATGTTCGTACCCTTAATTTTAGGTGTGTCTTACATCACAAAAATGACCTTCTTGGACTTCTTAGCACTTAAAAATGCTGCAATTAATTTCATTCCAACTCCATATGGAGTCTTTCAAGGTCCATTATGTGTCCTTGTACCTCATTCAACTATGAGACTTTCTTTCCATTCCCATAGAAATATTTTCCACATTTCTAGACCGCACAACTAATTCACACATGGGAATGCCTCATTCGTTGATTAGCAGCCTTTGTGTGGCCACTATGCCACTATCATGAACTACATAACATGTCTGCATACTAGAATGTCTTATTCTATTAGTGAAAAAATCTAGTTGAACGAAATTTCCTTACCTGTTCTCATTACCTACTCATAAGTTGTTGGTTCATATCCTACGATATTCTGTAACTTCTCTTAGCATGCGTGCACTAGTCCATAAGGATGATTCACCCATCACCCTTAGAAGTTGCATGTCCTTTACCTACGGACATATTCCTTACCTTTCGAAGCATTCTCTTATGGAATACAATATCCATCTCCAATGATCAAGAGCTCTCATGGCTCTTCCTTGCAATTCAAATTGCACATATTAGTCACAATAATATATTGGATGTGTTTTTATCCAAGGCACTGATGTCTATTATTGGTCTCTTTTATTCCTTCATGATTAGACATGGTTGTCACTCCTTGGTAAGGCATATGACAACTGATTACTCCAAACAAGGTCTTCAAGAACCCCTCTATGCAATTCATAGTGCACATTCTAAACATAGAGAATGCATTGCATACATTCTGGATAAGGAACCGTCACTTCCTCTTTGTTCCCCTTCTTGCATCATGAGAGTTCAAAAAATACAATTCGCAAGAGGGTATTCTTATCCCTTCAACGTGTTTTCCCACTCGTTAACAAGAATTACCATGACACTATCTCTTGAATATCCATGCTCAACAACAAAACTACCATGCTACTAAGCATCCAACTTTATTTGGTTTAGTTCTTCACATTGATAGATAACATTTAATTTTACCATGCTTGCTTTCTCGAATGTGTCTCCACTTTATTGGGAGAGCACCATTACCATGGTATAGTATCATAATATTTACTCACTTTGAGTCACTTTCATTTTTGGTGCACTCTTGTGCCATTATACAAAAAATTTCCAAAGTTTTGGGGTTACTTTGGAAGTCACCCACATTAAGAGTTTATTGCTTAATCAAGCCCAGGGGATCTGTTCTGCTTGATTTCTGAAACAATTAGAAACCTATTTAAAAAACAAGAACAATCTATTTTATTTTCTCGTGGATAAGCTTTCCAAAGAATGCTTATTTTTGGTCCTTGAGTAACAAGTTATAGCTTATCAAAATTGCCAAATTTACCCATCTTTGCACTTTTCCCGCAAGTCCATTTAGTTTTAGAGGCCAAATTCAAATACATGTCCTAGAAAATCTATCGATAACTAGAAAAAATGTTTATATTGTCCCTGATAATATTCATGACAAGGATTACTCAGCATCTTTATGCTATATGATTGTATGCTCTAGTCAATTTCTATAGCGTTTTGGAATTGGCTACTTTTAACTTTTTCACTTTCTCTAGAATTAATTATTTTTTTTGTAGTCCCTGTAAGACCCTTATCCCTGCTTTAATGGAACACTGCAACATTTCCCATTTCCATCAATCCTATCATCACCATAGGGATTTTCTCAAAATCCATAATGTCTCAGGGGGACGATGAGGGTTAATGGGGCTTTACCCCTTGTGGCTTCCCTGTGCCGTTGTAGGGCGGTTCAAGGGCATCACCCTTATTTTTATTTTTTTTGTAAATATTTTAATTTCATGCAATCTTGCACATAAGAACAACCTCATTTTTTTTCTTATGTGGTAGGGTGCTGGCGTGTCATGACACGTGCTTACAGAGGTGTTAGACAGGTCCTACATGTCACCCTGTGACACGGCCATGTCACCCTGTGACGCGACCATGTCACCTTCCACCAACTGCCAAGTCATTTTACCACCTAGCCTTAGGCACAAATGCGTCAGTAGTTTCTTGTTATTGGAAGCGATAACGACTCGCCGTGAAAGTGGTTTTGAAAAGGTTGCTTGGGGAGTTGTTTCCAGTTAAAAGATGGCACATGGTCAGGCGATATCTTCCCAATGGCCCGCCTGCTCACTGTTAACCATCACACACATTTATGATGTGCTATGAGCCATGGCCGTTGATCGCGGGCACCTCCGATCGATCACGATCACTGACAAGGATTAGCACCTTTCCACCTAGCCCTTAGTGCTTGGCCTCATGTTACATGGTTCGCTAGGTCTGGCACCAGGGTGGTAAGCTCTTATTATCCCCTAGGTCAGATTCTAGCACTCAGGGCGCTGATGTGGCTGGTCCAAAGCATACCTCCAATCCATGTGGCTCCTCCACATTATGACTCCTAATCACGTGACTCCTCTAAGTCACTTGTCCACATGGCATCGGTGGGGGCCCACTATAAATTTTTTAAAATTTTAAAATTTCAGAATTGTATGAAATTCTATTTTGACAATAAGGGGATTATTTTTCGTGTAACACAATAGAACTTTTCCATTACTAAAACTCCAAATTTCACAAATTTCCCTTAACCAGTCTACCTCTCCCACTTGTATACCATAGATCTAACCCATGACTTTTTTTTCCAGCGAAAGATCTAACCCATGACTTGGTTAGAATAACATCTAACGATTGAAACCACGAGTTTTCATAGGAGCATTTAATCTGCAAACTTAGAATTTTTTGCTTGTAAGTGTACATTTATGGCCCATAGAACTCCGGTATTGAAACCCGAAGCTCCGATACCACTTTGTAACGTCCCCTTCACTCAATTCAACCTACGGGAGGGGACATTAACTAAATACGAGCTTCTAAATTTCGCCCCATGGTCATATTACGAATAGGGAAAATTTTAGGGGCGAAATTTGGCCCACAGGCTAATTTTCGAGTTTTTTTTTCCAAAAATAAATTCACCATTTTCCATTTTTTTAATATGATTCACCCAAATTCCATAGGATTAAAAATTTTTATACTAAGAATCGCCATAATTGTTCGAAAACTATATAAAATCCTTTGGAATTTGAATATTTAAAAAAAAATATTGCCAAACATTTTATGGTTGGAAATTTGATAATTAGTAAGATTCACCAAGGTGTCTAAACTTTAAGAAAATAATGGATCCTTAAAATTCTCTAATTACGAATTCATAACAATTAAAATACGTGTGCAGATGCATAATAAAAATATACAACAAAAATAAACTTTATCCACACAGATCTAGCATGCATATACCAACTTAATCATTACAAGCATCAATTAAGTTTCACATGCTGGGTTACTAACCACTGGAAGCCCTTGCTTACATATGTGTCAAGGATTCACATGCTGGTAAATAACTGGGTAGTCTTTCATTTTCTGGATGAAGAACACACAACTATGATTCTTGGTCGTATCTGGGTGATTGAACGGGGTTCTCTTGTTTTAAAGCGGTGGCATACGGATTTTAATCCTGTTTCGGAACGACTTCAAATAAACCATTTCTGGGTTCTTCTAAAAGGTTTTCCCCTGACATTGTGGGCTCGTGATGTTTTCATAAACCTGGCAAATCATATTGGGTCCTTTGTTTTCTTCGATGATAAATCTCTCTATCATGAGGATAAGAGATGCGCCTGGGTTCTTGTGGAAATGGATATCACAAAAGGCCTTTCGGAGAGTGTTCCTATCCGTTGGGGCGATAAGGTCATTCACTAGGAACTCGACTATTGGAGGACTCCTTTTAGATGCTTCGATTGTGGAAAAGCTGGCCACCTGCGAAAGGATTGTGGAAGTGGTGGGAAGGTCCTAACTTCTGGGGAGGGTCAAAATGTTGCTGATCAGTTTTCAGACTTAGGTCTGGAAGAGGAACAACAACCCCTTGCCTCTCTGGAGCACTTGACTTTCTCCGGTAAGTTTAAAGCCTTATTTCCTGACATTTATAAAAATATATCGGAGGTTGATTTATTACAGCTGGATGGGTGGGGGAAGGTGTCCACTTCCTCGTCTTCTCTGTTAGCTTCAGTGTCTCCTATTCCTTCTTTTGAGTAGGAACTTTCGGTTTTACCCAATATTGTGGCTAGTTCTTCTACTGAACCGGTTATTTCTCCTTTAATAACAGACTCTCAACTTCTTGATGTTGAAGCTGCTATTTTACATCCATTGCCTCCTTCTCCTATTATAGTGTCATCTGTTGAGGATTCGGTTGGTGGGACCTCGGGTGTTTTTTCTGAGCCTTTGCCGTTCTTCTGTGAGGGCAATCTGGTTACTGGTTCGGATTTCCCCCCTCTCCCAAATGTGACTATAAGGAAGAAAGAGGGGGGGAGACGTAGAAAAGAGTTGGCACGGGCATCTTATGGGGGTTCGGTGGGCTCCCTTTTTCAGGAAGATGTTGTTTTTCGGGCTGGTGAAGATACTGGTTCTTTTTCTCCTTCTGTTTTTCGGCCACTTAGAGCTGTGGGGGCCTCTCAGGGTTTCCTTAAATGATCATCCTGACTTTGAACATTTGGGGGGTTGGAGGTGCCCCCAAATGCAACACCTTCCACCGCCTTCTTGCGGTTTCTAGACATGCTCTTATTCTACTTCAGGAAACTCTCTATGATGATAAAAAATCTCGTGAGTTCATTACCTCTTTTTTGCCTGCCTGGCATGTGTGCTCTGTTGGGGCAGTTGGGCGTTCGGGTGGGTTGCTTTCTGCTTTGGATCCCACTTTGTTCTCGTTCAAAACCTACTATATGGTTCGGGGGGCATTTTACTTTTTGGTTGGTGTAGGTTTTTGAACAGTCCCCTAAATGTGTACAATTGTTACGGCCCTTTGGTGGAGAAGAGACTATATTGGGCTGGCTTGGCTACCTTTGGTTTATTAGGTCTTGCAGATCTGATAATTACGGGGGATTTGAACTTAACTCTGGGCACTCGGTATTCTTGGGGTGTTCGTGCACATCCTCAACAGAACTCCTGGTTTGTTAGTCTCCTTGATTCTTTTGGTCTTACTGATATTCTGCCATGCCCTCTGGTTCCCACCTAGAGAAATGGGAGGGGTGGTGATGCGGCGATGGCAAAACGCTTGGATCATTTTTTGATCAATGAGAATTTGTTTGGCTCCTTTTCACATGGTAACTCATGGGTGGAAGATGCCCATATTTCGGACAACTCTCTTGTTCTGCTCCGTTTTGGAAGGGTTGATTACCCCAGATACTTCCCTTTTAAATATTGTCACTTGTGGTCGATGGAGGAACATTTTATTGACTTGGTTCGGCATACATGGGGCACGGTTTTGAGGGATTCAGATGCTCCGGCATTGAAGAGACTCCCTAGCTTTCTGCGGCTTCTCAAAGCAAAAGTGGCTCCATGGATTCAGGATAGGAAGGCTCACTTGAGCATGGACTTGCGGTCTGTTGAGTCCGAAATTGCCACTTTGAAGGCTCGCCCATACTATTTGACTATTGATCCTGTATATATGGATGAGCTCAAAGCCCTGGAAAGTCAAAAGACATCCCTTCTGGCCACGGAGGAAGCGATGTGGCGGCTCAAAAGCAGGGCCCTCTAGCTGTCATGTGGGGATCGAAATACAAAGTATTTTCATGCTTATGCTGAAGGGAGGAGAAAGAAGAAAGCCATTTGGGGTGTTACTGTCTCTGATGGAAATTTCATTTTTTATTTTCCTGGGATTGAGGATGAGGCTGTTAGGTATTTCTCTGAGATTTATAGGAAACCATGTTCTATTAATATTCAGGAGCAGGTGAGGATCCTGCAGGTGATGCCACGCATGTTCTCGGCTTTGGAGTGTGCTGGAATTTATTCTCCGGTGAATAGCCAGGAGATTGAAAACATTTTGAAGGATATGGAAAAGGATAGGAGTCCTGGGCCAGATGGCTGGACATGTGAATTCTTTCTGCAATTTTTTGATATTCTGGGACCGGAATTAGTCCGTCTGGTGGAAGAAGCTAGGACTTCTGGAAACGTTCCTGGTGATGTCAATGCTGCTTTTATTAAGCTGATCCCGAAGACAACAAATCCTTCATCCTCTCGGGACTATCGTCCTATATCCCTTTGTAATTTGATCTATAAATTGATCTCAAAAAATATTGCACAAAGGATAAAAGGGGGTTTATCTGGTGGTATCTCTGCTGAGCAGTTTGGGTTCGTAAACAATCGTCTGATTTTTGATGCAGTTGGGACGGCCCAGGAGGTTATACACTCGATTAAGACAAAGAAGATGGAGGCTCTGGCACTAAAATTAGATCTTATAAAGGCTTATGACTTGGTGGATTCGTCATTTCTAAAGTTACTCTTATTAAATGTTGGCCTGGATTATTGGATCACCGAGTGGATTATGGGATGCATCAGATCTACAAATTTTGCTATCCTTGTCAATGGGTGTCCTACTGCCTTTTTCCAGGCCTCTCGGGGCCTTCGCCAGGGATGTCCCTTATCCCCACTTATGTTTATACTTGTCATTGATGGCCTCAACAGACTCATCCACCAGGCTAGAGATGAGGATCGGTTTTCAGGTATTCGGGTATCTCCCCACTTGATTATTTCTCATCTCTTTTTTGTTGATGACATCCTTATATTCGGGCTTGGAAAAGAACATGATTGGTTACATTTCAAATATATCTTGGATTTGTTCTGCAAGGCGTCGGGGATGCAGATCAATTTTCAGAAATCCTGTATTTTTGCTTTTAACCTGCAGGATGCTATAAGACAGGTCTTACATACATTGTTTCCTCTTGATTTGCGCGATCTCTGTCAGGGATTAACCTACTTGGGTTACTTTTTGAAACCGAATGCATATCTGGTAAATGATTGGATGTGGTTAGTACACAAGGTGGAGAACAGGGTTCTTGGTTGGCAGAATCGAAAGCTATCTCTGGCTGGCAGACTAGTCCTCTTAAATTTGGTTCTGTCAAATTTGCCAATTTATTGGTTTAGCCTTGCACAGGTTTCGCTGACCATTTTACATTTGATTCGGAAGCTATTGTTCAATTTCCTTTGGAGGGGAAACTCTCATTATCAGGGCTGTCATCTTGTGTCTTGGGAGCATATTTCCAGACCAAAGTCGGATGGTGGTTGGGGTATCCAGAATCTTTTCTGGGTATATAAAGCCCTACACTTGAAGTCTTTGTAGCGCGGCCTAAATGATGGGGGACTGTGGGGAAGGCTGATCCGGGACAAATATATAAATCCCCCATCGTTTATGGTTTGGCTTCACTCCGGTAAGCATTTGAAGCGACACTCCTCGGTCATTTGGACTGGTTTGGTGGCTATGCTACCTCTACTTCAATGTTGTTTATTTTGGAAGGTGGGAAACGGTTACTAGATCTATATTGGTAGGGACCGCATTCTTGGTCATCCAGACCCTTATATCTCTACGGAAACTAGTATTTCTTTAAATAACATGGGACTACTGTATCTAAATCAAATCTGTATGTTACCTCCTAGTCCTAATCCGTCGGGTCATTGGTTAAGCGCTGTGGAATTATGGCTGGAAGGTGCGGTGGCTACTGATTGGAATACCTTTATTGATGGTTTACGACATGCTAGCATTTGCCTTACCAGTGATTTGGACTCTCCATGTTGGGATTATGGTATCGGGGATGGCTCGGTTAGTGCAGCTCAAGCATACTGTCTTTTAACATCTGAGGCAGTGAAACTAAAGATAGAATGGTGGCACATGTTAATTTGGAAATGGGAGATTCAGGGTAAGATTAGACTCTTTCTTTGGATGGCTTTGAATTATAAAGTTATTACTGGGGATAGATATAGACTCCACGGGGGCATGGGTCCATCAGTATGCTACCTATGCCTGAATGCTGAGGAGACTTGTGACCATTTATTTACTATTTTCTCTTACACAAAACAGCTTTGGGAGGAGGTCTCCTATTTTTCGGATCAACATGGAGAGTGGAGTGGTTGCTCGTTGTCGGAATGCTTATTTAATTGGTCTGGTAGACACAAATCTGCTATGCAATTTCCTGCTAATTTCATTTGGGGAGTCTGGAGACTAAGAAACTCTATCCTTTTTTTATCATAAATCCTTTTCCTTTTCAAAGTCGGTGACATATATTAGAGGATTTATGACAGGTACGGTGTGGAAAACAAAATCTCTGAATGTTGTGTTAAAAAGTCCTCCAATGTTTGCTTCAAACAATCTGGTGGGTTTCTTTGACGGGGTAGCTCAGATGGGTCACTGTGGCGTTGGTTGCATGATAAAATTGGATGAGAAAGAGAGGATCCTCTTACATCTTGGTTGTGGAATGGGGAACAATACAAGAGCTGAGCTTTTAGCTCTGTGGGGCATCCTCTTTTTGGCAAAATTTCTGGGGATCAATAACATTGCCGTTTTTGGGGACTCTACAACAATTATTGATTGGGTATCTAATAGACACAGGTTACAGGTCCCTTCTCTTACTGCCTGGAAATTAAAGATTGAGACTCTTCTTGCTTGGTTTTCATCTGCTACCTTCTGCCAGGTGAGTAGATCGCCTTTCAAAAAACGGTCTTAAGATGGTAGAGGGCATTGCAGTTCTCCAATTTTTCTTCGGTGACCAACTTGTGGAGGAAAAGCTGGTCACTATATATTCATTGCGGCCTCCTCCATGTTTTTATCCTTTTCTTTTTGTTTTTAGTTTTTCTGTCGCGGAGAATTAGGATAGTTTTATTTTGGTGATATAGCTCCCTATAGAGACCATGAATCTATGGGTTGATGTATAATACTCAGAGCATATAATTTTTGGAGCATAGACATATGTTTTTAGTCTTTTCTGTTATTACTCAAAATTTTATATTTGGAGAAATTTTTTTGGGATCACACTTGTAATAGTGGGGCTTAGATTTAGTGGCCTCTTTATGAGGAGCTAGATTAAATGTAACTATCATGTGACATGAGATAATGTGTAGTTTCTTTGATTCATAATTGAATAGCAAGAAACTCTTTTTCTTTTGGAAAAAAAGTAAATATAAAATACCACAGTAGAGGAATCTAGGGTTATGCCCTCATGGATTCCTCCATACCCAACTCTTTTATGCATATAATTAATAAATTAATTTAGCGATGAAATCCCGTAACTTCATTCTAAGATCAACGCCAAATTATTCATTCACAAAAGGTTTCTTATGATGAAACGCCTACTCCAGAACTAATTCCGGAAGAGAGAGAGCTCGTGCTCCCCTCGAAGACAAAAAAGATTCGGTTCTCTCCCCCTCGAGAACTTTCACGATGGAGTTCTCTTCTCTTCGGGAGACATGTGGACTAAAACCCTAACTGCTTTAGCAAACAATTATCTAGCATTTCATTTTCTTTTAAATGTAATTATTGTCCACTTTTAATTAGGAGTGCGCCCCCATAATTACGCCGAAGGCGTTCTTTCTGCGAGAAGCTATTTCTTGACACTGTTTAAATATTCCTCGTCTATTAAGCAAATGATATTACACCACGTGTCTTATCCGTTTACTTCTCATCTCCATCTTCTTGTCCCTTCACACTCCACTCCATTTAACGTTTCCCGCACTTCAAATGATTAGGTCTCGTGTCTTATCCGTTTACTTCCTGCCGTCGTCTTCTTGTCCCTTCACACTCCACTCCATTTAACGTTTCCCGCACTTCACATGATCAGGTCTCGTGGTACTTCCATTTACTCCCTTTCACACTCCACTCCATTTAATGTTTCCGGCACTTCACATGATCAGGCCTCGTGGTACTTCCATCTACTCCCTTTACTGATAGCGAAGGACTGAGGTTTCCTCGATTTATAGTCGACGAGTGAAAGCAGGCACGTTCCATTGCATGTTCCAACCAGAAGTTTATCATTTCAGGTCTCGTCATTGTACTCCAAGATTGTTGTGATAATCTCTTTTGGGAGTGTATTGAGATCTCCTTTGAGATTGCTGCGATAATCAGTGAGGTCACTACCAAAAATATCTCCAGAGATTGTTGCAACTTGCGATTATTAAAGTCGGAGATTGGGTAAACGATGTTCATGGAAGAAGAGTAAAATGCCTCATCAGTACAGGCGGTCCATTGTACTTCGAAATCTACTCTACTGTCAGGGCCTTCAATGCATCGCCATTGTTCTAAATTGTTTTCTCTTCTGTATGTGGGTTTATGTGTTTTTCGGCTGGGGTTTCTTCATTTAAAGGGAGAATATGAGAGTCGAGTAAGAATGGATTTTATTGTTGTTTCACTTGCTGTAGAACACGAGATTGAACCCGAGCAGAGGAGGGCATTAGATTTGATAAAAAAATGGATCAGTTAGTTCAAGGTAGTGAAGGACATTGACTCTGGCAGTTTTGGTGTGGCGAGAGTGATGCAAAACAAGAAGACAAAGAAGTTTGTCGCCATGAAATACATCGAGAGAGGCTGTAAGGTATGGCCTAATGATTTGCAGAGACCTGTATTTGTTGATTATTTGGGTGTTTTTCACAATTGTTCCTCTGCTTGTTGTCGTTTAGCTGTTTATAGAGTCTAGTTATTGATGATTATATGAATGTTTTTGTCAATTTATCATAGGCTATCATTTGGTTGCTTGTGTTTTGGGGTATTTATTGAAGGTGGAAAACATGGATTTCATGTCTAAATTTATTCGATAGTTGTGAAAATCGTGAATAGCCATTGTAAAATACTTAGTTTCCTTGTTTTTTTCTTGCCTGGAATATTCATTACAGGGGATGCTCAGACGCTATTACTCTGGTTCTGGCAACAGTTTTCACTTCCGATTGGGGAGTGCAGGAGCAAATTCTGTGAGCAGGTTCTAGCATCGTAAGTATAGGAGGAGGAGGCGGTGGTGGTGGAGGGGGCAAGGAGGAGGCGGTGGCAACGACGGTGGAGGAGCTACGAAGGTGGGTGAATTACAACCGCATCTATCCCAGGATCAACTTACGGGAATATATTACTACATAACCAGTCCTCCTCCATAGCCTATGATTTCTTTAACATGATAATAGTTTTTAATGCTTTTTGTCCTCAATTGTATCTCTTGAATATGTTTTGTCTTAAACCCACAAGGTTATCCAACTATGAGACTGTTTATGTTTCAGAGAATTTGTTTATGCCCTTGGAAGTTTTAGTACTGTTCTTAACTGGATTTCAGAGAATCCAAAGCTCCTGAAGGCCCAAATATAGTCGAGGAAACAATTGAAGTGAGGAGATTGGTCATTGCGCCTAGAAAAGCCTACTATCTTGCTCCAGAGGTGGAATGGTCAAACATAGTCTTAAGGCCACTTTAAGAGGTTTGCAGACCAACTTCTGCGAGTAACTTTCATGGATGATAGCATACAAGCAATGTATTAAATGGTTAAAGAAGTTTCCTCTGGCTCTATTGCATATAGGACAACTATTTTTGTAAAGCAAATACTCTATAAGGTTTTTAAACTATGTGGACGTCACTAATTATTTTTTAGCGTTCTCTGCAAATCAATTGAGAGACCTTTCTGCATGATTGGAAAAAGGAATAAGATACAATGTAGAACATGCATTGGATATAATTGATTTGCTCTTATAGAGACTTCAGGAACTCGATCCATTAACTTTAGAAACAATTACAACAAGGATTCATATGGTTTAATGTTGTGATTCTTTTACCTCATGGTTATTTTTGGCTAGGAAAATGTTTTAGAAATGCTAGACACTAGTCGACAGGTAAGATGCTGGCTGCCTCCGGGGTTAGCGTCTGCTACACTATGCTTAGCCATGCTCGCATTATTGCCGATAAATGAAAAAAAAACTTTCTTGATAACTAAATCAATCTTTAGAAACTGTATATAAATCTCTCTTAACTGAGCAAAATAAATCCTTAATGAGGGACTTCAAATTCAATCATACAGTATTTGATTTCTAACATTCCCCATAAGCTTCCTGTGCAATTAAGTTTAACTCATGCGGTCTTTGACCCTCCAACTAGGGTTTTCATCGTTTCGCATATATGTATCTTTTCGTTTTGATGATGATTCCCATGCCGTCTAGAATCTGACAGAACTCCAAAAACTGTCTCCCATTGTGGGAAATTGCAAAGCTCCTTCATTCCACGACACTCTGCCAGATCAATAGCTTCTTCTTCCCAATATTTCCAGTGTTATGCTCATTCAAGCACGGAATTTATCTCGAGCAAAACTTCTTCGTGCAAATAAATTCCCTTATGTTTCCCCTTTCTTTGAGTTAATTGTTAAAACCTCAATCACCTGGGATTTTCTTTCCTACAAATAGATAAATTTAGTTGCGTTCCCCAACAAATCTCTAAATTCTTCATCTAACATGCTTCTTTAATTTAATATGTTCTCATAAACCAGCTTCCTCTCTACCTTTGAAGTGCTTCTAGACTCCTTTCATTTGAACACTTCACTTCCCAGGGCTACGGTTGAATAGTTACAGAGATCTTAAATCATAGATCTTAATGCTATTACAGTCTGGTAGGCTTAGTTGGTCTAGGCGGTAGTTAAAATACACCTTTAACATTTGTACATAAGGTAGAACAACTACATACCTGTGAGTGGGGATCACTTTCATGTAAGGTGAAATGGCCATACTACATTACATCTTAAATTGATGTTTTTAGTTATGTATTTCAATACTATTATGTTTGATCTCTCAGTGGAACAAAATATTCTATTTCGGAATCAATAGAATTGAGCATCATCTTTCAATATTCTTATTTTGGTATTAATAGATTTGAGGCATCATCTTCACTCTTCTTATTGCCGCTATTTGAGGCATCATCTCTCAATTGTCCCTTCTCTGTAATAAGATAGCCTTTTGTTGCAGAGATCTTGCGGATTTTCTGTTTCTTTCAGTGCATTAAAATTATGGGGAGTGGGGAGAGTGCTTGGCATTTATTCCATCGTGATGGAGGCTCTCCTTGATCATACGTTATCTGATGTTCCTATTTGAGTAAGTTCTTCCTATTTAAAATTTTGGGGAAGGGAGTGCTCGGGGATATCAAGCACCGAGAGGGATCAAATCTCCCGAGGTGAAAACCTCTCCTTGAGTGCAATACCTGAGAAGAGGTTTGCACCTCGGTAGATTTGATCCCTCTCGGCGCTTGATAGAGCCTAGGATTTGGATCTAGGCTGGTCTCAGTCGTGGGCGATGACACAAAACTGGAGTTTGATCAGCATTGTAAGGAACAGGTTAAGTTGAAAACACAGATACATTTACGAGGATTATCATAACGTAAGTAATAAGTATTAAGGATTGAGTAAATTGTTAAACTGGAAAATAGAGACACTAATTTTGAAAGGATTAAATAAATGAAAATATGGTTCACATCGTGATCATTCTCAATCTATCTTCTTCATCTTTTCTTATATTCACACCTGGTAGTTTTGAAATTTTCTCATATCGATCATATGAGAACGGAGGTTGAAATCGTAGACCTGCCAAATCTTTAACTCGAGATATTGCTGTAAATGTCATACCCTGCCTCTCTTGCTTTCCAATACTAATAGTAGCTTTCTCCAATGTCAATCCTTGTGACTTATGGATTGTTAAACCCCAAGCGAGTTTCAATGGAAGTTGTTTTTTATTACCTCTTTCGATAGGTGTAATAGGAACAACTTGAGGAAACGATTCATCCTATGGTCCCCCCACATAATTATCAAATTTTATTAAAACATACGTCGGTGGTTTTGGAGGCGAACTTCCAAGGTTATATACAATTTGTTGTATAACTCCAAGAGCACCATTGACGAGTCCTGCATCAGTCCATAGGTTTGATGTGAGCATTACCCTTGCTCCTATGGCTATAAGTAATTCAAGTTCCAACCCTTCTTCGTCTCCTTCCATAGAATAGTTGCTTCTTACAGATGTTGCAATACTGGTCGCAATGGGACAGTTTAGGCTTCTTATTAAACGCTTGTTATGACAGTTTACATCATCATTTATCGCAAACAAATGTATCGCCTTATCGAAGGACATTTTCATTGTAGCATGTAAGGAAGTATCTGTACGAGTCATCAGTAAATTCCAATCCTCTATTGGTGGAATTGCATCTCTAATATTCATTAACACATTACGAAAATATATTTGTTCATTGCTTTGGCCATTTTGTCGAAACACAGTATCGAGGGTCACAACTGTTGTGAATGTGTTCCACAATTCTTTTGCAATACCTTCTGATGCATATACATGCTTATCCATGACAGGTGGCAATTGTCCCAAATCATCGACCAATATAATTGATCTTCCACCAAAAGGTATATTAGCATTTTCTGGGAAGGCTTGGCGAAGTCTTGAATCTATTTTGATTAATAGATTTTTTCCTATAAAACTCATTTCATTGATCAAAATATATTTAACATTCCTCAACTCTTCTTGTAAGTTAATTAAAGTCGCCCCTCGTAAAGGATTCATTTCTTTGATCGGTATATGAAGTGCAGAATGAACGGTTCTTGCGGATATGTTGAAAGCTGCCACCCCTGTAGGAGCCAGAAGAAGTAATGGACTTTTCCCTGGATGAGAGAGACTATCAAGTGTATTTTTAATGGCTCCAATCAAATATGACTTTCCGGTTCCTGCAGTTCATTGAATTATCATGCATAGTGGATCAACACCCGTTCTATTATGCTCAAGGATAACATCGTATGCTATTATTTGCTTATCCCCCAAACTATCAATTGAGTAAGACTTTGCATGTTGATTAGTAGAAATCGTTTTCATTGTTCACATATCAGAGATGAATTGAATAGCACGACTGGAGGTCTCTTCATCTACAAAAGCAGTGTTCCAATCGTTCATACGATCAAGATCCCTATGTCCAAGCATCTCAAACTCATTATAATTTATAAATTGATTTTTATATAATCCACATATGATCTCCCATTCATGTTGCCTGGAATCTCTATGTGGAATTGGAGGTTCTTCTTCCTCGTTGGATTCAACTCAACCTTCTATAGGAACAGGTTGGCGATCAACATGCCAAGGTACATATTGCAAATTTTCCCAATTCTGTACTATTTCATCATATGTGTGGCCTATATCTATTTGAAAGTCACGAAATGTCTTGTACAAAACCAACTCGGACCAACAGAATTCGACAAACTTCTCATCTTTTCAATCAGGAATAGAATTAAATCTCGGAAACACACGTACAATAGATGCATTACTTCGTGGTAACCATTTTTCCCCCCGTCGACGTTTGCCATATGACCAATATTTTGCAACATCTATTAATGTAAGTTGCTCCATATTCTCCGGTCGCTTAGTATATGCATCAATCAGAGAATTATCATTGTCGGCATTATATGTTTCAACCTGTACTTGTTTGAAAACCTTCATACGACATTTAGAACCACAAAACAACGGCTACATTCTGAAAGAGGAAGCTCTAGAAGCATATGGCATGTCTCCTGTGCACCAATGTCCCTATCAACAATGGATTCACACAACAAAGTTTTATATGCATGTGCTGCTGGTTCGTTCGGATTCTGGATAGAAGAGACCCGCATCAACATATGGTGGAAAGTTTCAGATCCCTTTTCTGATTTAGCAACGTATTTCGCTATGTAATTAGTAACGACGCGTTTGGAAAGTACAGGCTGCCAATCTATGTTAGCCCTCCACATCATCAGTGTTTCACGATTGTGTGTATTGACTCTGTCATCATTTCGTCTAGGTTCATACTTTTTTTCTCCTTCTTCATCAATGTAAAGTTTTGACTGGTCACATAGATCCCATGGTGCGTGGTACCGACATACCAATTTCCCTCTCTTCTTTCAAAGACAACTTCTCTCATTACAAGTAATATGACGCTCAACACAGTTAAGAAGTTCTTCATAATCAGTCATTGGATCTTATTGAAATATTTGTTCTGTGCCTTTTACACAAGGATGATCATCTACATTATCTCCAATTTGAATATTTCGTTGATGTCCCTCACGTGGATTTACTGCATGCACATAATTGACGAAATAATTTTTTGCAGATATAAGTTCCATAGGATCATCCCAATTTAGAGTGTCCATGTTGGGAGCATTTTTTAACCAAAGAAACCCGTGGACATGAGGAGATCCATGATGTTTCCATTCGTAGCGACTCCAATAATCCGTAGCTTGATGAAAATGTTCGAAAACCTCTTCTCAAAACATTGTATGTCTCAAGTGCATATACTGTGCCACGATGTGAGGATTATCAATTACATTTTGACGTTGCCATTTTCTCGCTTCACGTGGATCTGTAGGACTTGTGCCTGGCATTAATTTATGCAAATTGGGCCACTGCATATCCGCTGCACTTAGTGTGAAGAATATTGTCGGACAACCAATCTGTTGAATCAAGTCAGATAACTCTTGACGACACTTGCTCCAATATGCACGTGTGCCTCTTAATACCGTTCCAAATCTCATTAATATTTTTCCCAATCTCGAATCTGGAAGATGTTGTAAATGTTGTCGTAACACTTCCATTGTTGTGGGAAGTTCACCAATATTTTTTTTGACAAAAACTGATGAGGAAGCTTGAGCACGATGTCTCATTATGATATTCAATAAAAAATATCTGAAGTGAGGGTGCCTTCCAAATCTATTATCATGATATCTAAGAAGATGTTTTGCATACTCATGTAGATGGACATTTCACATTCGCGGTTGTAACCAATCAGCCTCTCCTTTAGGGAACAATGCTAGAAATGCCATATTAAATAATCCAACAGTGTTATACTCGTTAATCGGAGATGAGCCAATGCCAGGCTAGTTAAGCACATCAGTTGATTCATCATTTGCATTATTTTCATTTGGATTAGGATTATTTTCCCATGCTCTAATAATTTCTATCTCTCGTGGTGCACTTGGAAGCCTTGATGCAAAATAAGTTGTGTGTAAACTGTCTAACATGTCATCAACTCCTGGTATCCCTTCCAACATTGCAAATTCTGTGTCGTCGTCAATATCGGGAAGAGTAACAGAATTAAGCATATATGAGATATCTGTTGCATTTTCGGGTAACTGTTCTACTGCATCATAATCAACCCTAACTCTAAAAAACAAAAAATTGAACAACCGAAAGGAAAAATAAATACAAAAGAGAATATCGAAAAAGAAAAATGGTATCCCTTCCAACATGGTAAACCGTCTAACATGTCATCAACTCCTGGTATCCCTTCCAAATTGAACAACCTTGGAAGAGGATAAAATACAAACTAGCAATTGCCCCATAAGGTGCAAAGGAACGCCGAAAGGAAAAATAAAATTCTCATATTTGTAAGTCATGATTATCAACAAATAATTTTAAACTGAACTTTAATCGAGGTTGTCAATCAACATCAAATTTGAATATAATTTAGTTACTTCATCCTTGGAAAAAAATTTAGTTACTTTCTGAATTACTTGGGATTCCTTAACAGTTATTAGAATAAACAAATTTCAAACTGTAAGATGGCACATAAAAATATATTAATAAAAATTGTAATATGTTAAAAAAAATTGTCATCCAATTTGGACATTGTTAATCAACTATTTTAAATTATAACAATTTGTAAGTTATACAATTTGGAAACATAGCTATGGTGCATATTGAAATATATTAATACAAATTGTGATTGAATTTTGATATTGTTAGCCAAAAAAATTTAATTATAACATTTTGTTAAAATGATTAGAAAGTTAGCACATATAATATTGTTTATGTTGCAAGCATAAAACTTGGGGCAAACCATATATAGATTTGCAAAACTCCTTTGATAACATTCTCATAAACATTGAAGTACTTAGATTTCTCCAAATCTATTAACTCTATAACTATGTAAGTATACAATTCATTAAGCACTAACATCTAACCTACTAATTACTAATTCTTAATTCCAAATATTTAATTTATTACATATAATCCATCAAGACACAATCCACCAAGACATAAAACTCAAAGCCTTTTAACTTATCATGATAATCAAAATTAATGTTCTCACACTTCAATATACATAATGAATTCCATTATAACATATAAGTCAATAAATCATATAAACATTGAATGCTCAACAATAAATGACATCGTCATTGTCATTTATTTTGTCAAAAGTTGATAAATTGAACTTTTTTTCCGTTTTGCTATAATTTAATTAATGTGACTCACTCACATCATTTTGAAGGTAGAATATATTTCATATCTTGTAGTATTAAATCTATGCTTAGTGAAGTTGTCTCCATTTTAAAAGACATTCTGGATATTTTGATGTTGTACAAAATATTTTGAGTTAATGTTCAATTAAGACTATTTTTGTTTTTGTTTTTGTTTAGTGTGTCAATTTATTGATTAATGGTTAGTTTGGAAATAATCATCATACATATTACTAAAATAGGGTAATAATAATATTTATATGTACTAATGTTTCAAGAATTTCAATGAGTTTTCAAAGGCAACATCTTTTATTTATTGATTGATTTTGTCTTGTTGTTATTTTATGGTGTTTTACGCCATACACAGGTGTATTTGTTATTTTAATTTACAATTACAGAATTAAATCAATATAAAAAATTAAAAACACTCTCTAATATTATTAATTTATAGAATTTCTTATTATAAAAAATGTAAAAATTGAACTTTTATTTAATCAATAATAATAAAATAAAACAAAAATCCAACTGAGTTATTTTTTGAAAAACGCAATTCCAATTGAGTTATTTTTTTTTTATATTTTATTTAATTAAGATTTGAAAAAGAAAAAAAATCATGTCTATAATTATGTCATGTCTAGAAATTATTGAACACATCTATAATGTCATGTCTAGAAAATAAGAGAAATTCTATAGTTAGATCATTGATTTTGTATAGTTTTTTGAAGACGAAATTGCACACTTATCACCTATTTCTTGGAGACAACTATTCAAAAATTTAACCAAAAGAGTTGATATCTTTACAGTGGAAAAACTATATAAATGGCGCACTTGAGTGCTCATATTCATAAATAAAAAACTATCCAAAACGCCTAGTTTGGTGTTCACACAGGGTGATTATTTTGAGATTGTTGTGTCTAATGAGAAGGGGCAGAGCCCTAATATGGATATTATAGCTAAATACAAGTAGATGCATGAAAGAAAGGTATGCATGAAAAAAACGAAAACAAAAAGGGCACTTATTTTAAATTTGAAATGGTCAGAGATGAAGGTTATTTTTATAAATGTTTGGATTTGAAAATGTCAAATATGAAAGATGTTTCTATGAATGTTTAATCTTCATTTGAGTGAATACATGTTATGGGATTTATAATTTCAAAGACAATGTCATTTATAGAGATAATAATCACAACATCCCAAGATCATCGAACTTAATCTAACAAGCAATGTCTGTTACAGGTGAAAGTGGACAAAAATGGAAACACATATCTTTAGTTGACTACTAATTGGGAAAATACATCTAGGAAAACAACTAAGTTTGAGTTTCTTCAATTCCATACCTTCATGATTTAGGAAAATAAGTTAATTTGCAAAATGAAAAAATGAAAAAAAAGAGAGAAAGATAAGATCAAAGGAGATAATTTTTTTCTACATAGATTGTAGCGACACATTCCTCCTCTAAACTCCATCATAAAAAAATGACCCAAAGAGAGATGCTCACAATATTAATATGCCAAAATTTTGATGAAGCAAGGTGACATTATATTATAAGAGTACATATACATATATAGGGTCTGTCAGCATTAACTGATATTTTTGGTTTGTGTTCTCATCAGCAAGGTAAAGCAATGGAGATTTCCATCCACACTCATGCTGATGTCCTTTAGATAAAAAGCAAAGCACCTTATAAGAACAAAATGAAGATTGTCATCCACATTAATGGAGAGGAAAAATAATGTTACAGGGGTATTTAGATGTAATAAGTAGAAGAAGCAATTGCAAGAACTTTCCCCGAAGCCATTTGCATATGCATTGGCTAATGGTTGTATGGAAGAATTGAAAAGGTTGGGCCACAATTAGTACTTTGAATGGTAAGTGATGGCATGCTTGAACTCATAGGGCTTGCCTAAGATCTTGGATTCTGCATGGGAGGACCACCAGGGAGATATGTAGCCGAAGAATAAGGTGGAGCTTACACGTGAGGTTGCCAAGTTGTTCCTAAAGGTGTAGCATGTTGAGCAGGTGATTTCATGTACATTTGATTTGGTGCAGTTCCTTGAAACATTGATCCTGTTGTTTGTGATACAAGTCCGGTAACACTAGTTGGTTGTGATGGATGTATAGAAGATACACAATTATTTATTGGATACACATATGGTGCAGATGGAAGCTATCCACCAACTCCAAGAACTTATGGTTGATTTTGTACAATGCTTACTTTTGGAACTGTGTAGTTTCTACTCCGATCAATATTAACTTGTGTAAGGGTCATATGTCACTAATAAGAATCATAGGAAGAATTAAACACACACTATATTTCATAATGATAATTGTGCCAAAAATAATCATGGTAAGAATACCTACATACTGAATCAAATCCTAACATGATACATTCTCCTAAAACATTGCAATTTTTTGAACAATAGAAAATGTAGAGAACACATGTTATTTCAAGGAAAAGAGACAAACTACTTATTGTCAATGGAACTCAAACTTAAAAAAACTTGTGCATGCAAAACATAATTAAGAGTTTGTCAACATATTGTATGCAAAACATCAACAGTGACAACATATTGCATGTTTCCAATAGATGCAAGAAGAACAATACTCTTTGCCTCTCTTATTTGTCCATCAAGCCCAATGCAAACCATAGTGAACCCAAGAATCATAAAGACCATGATATAATAACATTATCTAAGAGGCTTCAAACCTTGTGAAAGTAATTCTTAACCAAGTAGTTGTGATTCAAGGGGATCTAATATGTAAAAAAGGATTGCACCTAGCCCCATACAGATGAGATAGATCCTCGTGGATGCAAATTAGCCCATGAGGAGGGAAAACATGTCACAAGCACAAATCAAACATGGGTGGGGAGGATAAACTCTGCTGCTTTGTTTGGAAAGTGTTGAACCCCAAGAACTACTCTACTCTGCATGGCTAGAGATAAAAAAATTCAGTTTTTTTCTTAAACTGAAAAATTCAGGATCTACCAAGTCTGGTTGTTCATCTTAACCCACAGTTTTTATATTCAGTGACAGGAAATATGCGGTGATAATTTTGCAATTCGACAAGTTTCGAACCTATTAAGCAGGTTCATCCTCAGGAGAACAAGAATCTCACTCTTTTCTTTGCACTTGGACGAGGATAAATACCCAATTTTTAAACAATTTTTATTACTTCTTCTTTCTGGAACTCCACTTAGCCAATTGATCCTACACACAAAGAGACATCTAAACCTTTCTCATAAAATCTCTTGACATATAAAAGATGCATAAAAATGAACATATAAACATAGATCTAAGCTAGCATAAACAATATCTAATTTGTATTACACAAGAATCAACAAATCCAATATATATGTTTTATGAATTATGTAGAGCTATAAAAAAGAACCATATTCATTCATGAAAAACATGATAGAAGGGGGAAGAATCACATGTCTATATTGAATGATAACAAGAGACATACATCATAGATTACCTTGTGTTGAAGATGAAAATATCTTCCAATGTTCTTGATCCAATACCTTCCTAGACTGCAGACAATAAGCTGGTCACAATGGCTGAGGGAATCGAGGTGATTTCAACAACATAACAATGCATAAAAAGAGTCTCCCCTTTCTCATAAAATTGCCTCAATATATAGGTGAGAGGAGGATGAATCTAGACTCCAAGTGATGGATGGGATTGAACCGGTGTGTGAATTCCCATGCTAGGTGAATTGGATCCAAGTCATGCACATGATCCAATGCAAACTATGCCCAAAACTCAAGGGGAGATGGACCATCGCCCCCCTCAAGACATGTAGAGAGTGATGGTGTCACTCCCCTACAAGTGTATAGGGATGGATGGCAGACTGACCATCGCCCCACAATAAGCACATAGAGGGAAATGGTGGACAAAAAGTGGGAAAAATGAGGCTAGAGAAAGGTATAAAGGTAAGTGTCTCAGCTAGGAAGTAAAGTGGATATCCAATGAGCCTAAGGTGGAAAATAGGAGTATAACAGATGCCCCCTAAAGTGTGAGGTCAGAAGAGAAGCTGATGGCCGAAACACTTTATAAAAACAAGTCAAGGTAAATGTAATGGATACAAGAAGCTGGATAGAATGTGGAAAACATCAACCATGTATGTATAGATCATCCCCAAGTTGGGCATACCCATGCTTGGTAAAAGTGGGACAAAGCATGGCCACCAATAAAGTATATTGCAAACCCATGAATGATGTGGGAGATCATGGCTACAAGAAATACAAGAATGGATCCATGTCATGACATATAACATAGCCACTGACCAATAGAGTGTGGATCTATGTGAACCAATGAGATCATAGCCACCAACCAATACATTGTGGATATATGTCACAATACATAATATACATGCCAGGATGACAGATAGCACTAATGATAGTGCACAAATGGTTCTCATACAGAGTCATAACTAGTGATATAAACTCCAACGAAGCTTGGGGGGGAAACAAGGTTGAGTGATGCAACCCCTAACCCAAGGTCTTCGTCTCAAACCTCGATGGTGTGATTCTACAACATGTGAATATATGTGTTGATGTCGAACATGTGAGAATCCATTTGATTACCGGTCAAGGATGTTTACCATTAATAGATGGGAGGGAGTCCACTGATGATGATGATGGATCCCAAGACACCTATTACATTCTAATGAGTGTGAATAGATGAGATGAGGTCGAACACCCATAGAATCACTTGATTAGGAGTCAATGATGTTTACTCCTTCTCGAACACAAGGAATCCTACCACTGATGACTACAAGGTCCAAGGTACTAATGTTTCTAGATCTAGTTCATAGATAGGGAGTTGGCGTCAATATGAAGGAATCTATCGAAGGAGGTACTTAATGTATCCCCCATCAATCGACACGAAACGAACATTGAGATATGTGATAAAGATGTATGATCACCAAGTATGACAAAATGACATAGGGATGGCTGGCACAAAAGGTCAAAAACCTGCAGAATGGTCGACTCAGGTTGACATTCCCTTGAACATATAGCATGAAAATTGTGCGACTAGGAAGCATAGACTCAAGAACACCATATAGACTGTAGTGCGACGACACATGAGGCATCGAGGCTCCCTCCATAGTTATTGGAAGAGTAAATAATCAGAGAAGTACTATGAGTCAGGGAAATGGTTCTGAACCAAGGCTATAACTCAACTGTAAGGAAAAGATGCAAATAGGTGCCATGTTCAAGGGTGACATACAACATGCTACCTCTTGAATGAAATAGACAATGAATCTCCCCCCCTTTCTCTTTTTGACTCAGCTTTTTTATTTTTTAATGAGCTCAAACAAGAGATAGAAGTATGATCAATAGTATCTTCTTTGTAAAATTTTAACGATCCTAAAGAAGTAAACTCAAATCCTTATTCATTTTTTAATGAGCTTGAAGAAAAGGGAGAATAATGCTTGATGAGATACTATCCTGTGGATTTTTGTTGAGCATAGGGTAGTTAATGCTCGATAGTGTTTTCACATTTAGAGAATCTAAAAAACTTAAAGAAGACTCCAAGGTGCACTTTTTCGTAGATTTAGTCCCCACTATTTGAAAAATCATAAAATGATATGATGAAGAACTCTTCTATCCAAAGTGGACTAGAGTATTCATTTTTCGTAATTAATTTATGCGGTCCGAAAAAGGGTTAAACTTATACCGAATGGATGTTCTTTCAAATCTTTAAATGGTTGTGAAAGGAACAAGCTTACTTGGCAATATTTTCAATTTTAAGGATTCAGAAAAGAGCTTAAAGAGGACTCCATATGTACCTCATCCTTGTAAATTTAACGAGCTAGGACAAGTCAACTCAAGTCCATTTTTATTGTTCAAGGAGCTCAAAGAATAGAGAAAAATGCTCCATAAGGTTCCTTTTTTCATTCAATTTTAACGAGCCTGCAAAAGGGATAATATAATACTCGATAAGTGCATTTATTCATGGTTTAACGAGCACGGACAAGGGATAAATGTAAGCTCGTCGAGAGAGAACGCGTGGTATAAAGTTCCGAGATGCATAAAACCAAGGATGTGGTAAATGGCGCAAGGACGAAAATATGAGGAAAATATGACCACTCACGACAACAGTCATCTCCCTAGTTAGTGCTAATTTCTTATATTTAAATCCGAGCTGTAATAATAATTGAAATCATATAACAATTATACACATAAGTAATCACATTTGACACATGAATTTACCTTGGGGAACCCTCTATGAGGGAGAAAACCCCAACAAAACCTTCCTTAGTATATTGATAGATAATAGAGAATGTCTTTTACATCAAGCACCCTTGGTGCAATTACAGACAAAGAGACAGATAAAGAAGAGAGACTCAAAATAATATCCCGCACAAAGAAAAGTGCATTGCCTTCAAGGGAGAAGAGAATTTGCTTCACATTGGATTCATCAATCTTGTATAACATATTTATACATTCTTCTCATGCATAAGATTCTATTTTTATCTTCTGACTTTAGGATGAACTCGCCCTCCATCTAGATGCATCAATCTTGCATGAATAAGTGCACGCCACTTCTCATGTAGTGCATTAACTCACTGAATTGATTCAGTATGAACTCGCTCCTTTACTGAAATCTTACCCACTTAGTTAGGTGGATAACTTAAGTGTTGTCATGCAAGTTTTGCAACTCAAATGTCATCTTTTAGTTTAACATAAGTGTCACCTTTTATTTTAACATAAGTGTCGTCATGCAATAACACTTAGTTAACTAGATCTTCTTTGTTATCACTTAGTTAAATCTCTTAACTGATTCTTTCTTGTTAACATCATTGTAGTGTTCAATTTGAGTTCTCCTTTGATTTACTGAAGTCTTCACTGAACTTTAACAATTTAAATTTCTCTCTTAATTAATTCTTTTATGTGCAATTCACATTCTCTCATATCTTATCACATCTTATCTTTATCTCTCGTCTTATCTGCATGGTCCACCTGTTCCAGCTTAATTATCATATAAAATATACTAAGGATATTTTCCCAATGATGTGATCATATTGTCCTACTATCGTTCCAAGTGGTTATATGCTAAATTAATTCACTTTATAGGTGTCCAGTGTCTAGAGGAGACTTAATAGCTCAACCATGGTTAGTAGTACATCACACATCATACATGCTTTGCCATGCAAAGCATCACCTCAACACATGACGCACCACCTCAACACATGAGGATCTATCTTGACACACAAGACCTTAGCCTTGACTAACAAGACTGTACAACATCATCACTTTGACATACAAATCACTTGCCTCAACACATGAAGCTTAACCATTCTTGATTCCAACTCAAGATTCTTCTCTAAGTTTCCCGAGTCCAAATCAGGCTCCTATAAGGCACTACCTTGACACACGAGGATCAATATCGACAGACACGATTGACCTGGAGAATGAATCATGATGCTGTAACTTTAACACTCCCTCTTAGTGAGGGAGGCATTCTCTACCATGCCAAGTTTGTCTCACAAGTACCTATACTTTGTCACTGATAGAGGCTTAGCCAAAATATATTCTATCTTCTCACTAGTAATAATGTATTTAAGTCTTATGGCACCTCTTTGGACCATGTATCCAATGTAGTGATACTTCTTCTCAATGTGTTTCGATATGTCATGAAACACATGGTTTTCTGAGAGCTTTATGCAACTTTGATTGTCAGATCAAATGATCGTAGTCTCAAGCTTCTCACCGAACAACCTAGCAAGTATCTTCCTAAGCCACATAGCTTCTCGACATGCGGTACTAGCTGCAATATACTCTACTTATGTAGTACTCTGGGATATGGAGCCCTACTTCCTGCTGGACCAAGAGATCATAGTTGATCCCAAGCTAAAAGAAAATATGTATGTACTCTTTTGGTCCACAATACTACCACCCCAGTCGAAGTCGGCATATCCAAATAACATCACTCCAAGGTGGAAGTATATTTAAGTCCACAAGCAATAGTACCTCGAAGGTATGTAAGTACATGCTTGACAGCAACCCAAATGTCTATGTCTTGGCTCAGACATGAACTAGCTCAAGATACTCACTACGTAACATATGTCTAATCTATTATGTATCAAATACATCAAGGAACCAATGAGCCATCTATACATGGTAGGATCCACTAGATATGATCTAGAATCTGACTCTTGTATATTCTTTAGATTAGAGACCATTGGAGTAGACATGGACTTATAGTCCATCATACCAAATCTCCGCAATACATCATCTGTGTAGTTTCCTTGAGAAATAAAGATCCCATCTTTCCTTTTCCAAACTTCTAGACCAAGAAAATAGTGCATAAGACCTAAGTATTTCATTTCAAACTAAAAAATGAGCTCCCTCTTGCACCAAGCTATCTGTTGCTCCTCTCTGGTAAGGAACAAGTCGTCAACATAGAGAACCAAGATCAATGGATGTTTTTTCACAACCTTGAAGTACATGTTGGGGTCAGCTTCACTTTTGGAGAAGACCAAGCTTAGAAGATAGATGTCAATCCTCGAATACCAAGCCTTCGGGGCCTGCTTAATCCCATGCACGGATTTCTTAAGTTTGCATACATGGGACTCCTTCCCATGAACTACAAATGCCTTAGGTTGTTGTATGTAAACCTCTTCCTCAACATCACCATTGAGGAAAGCATTCTTCACATCCATCTAGTGGAGTTTCCAACCCAAAAATAAAGCAAGGGAAATTATGGTTCGTATAGTAGTGTACCTGGCCATGGGAGTGAATGTATAATCATAGTCCATCCCTTCTTTCCGCGAGAAGCCACATGCCACAAATATTACTTTATACTTTTCAATACTTCCATTAGATGCACGCTTGATTTTATAAAGCTACTTGGAAGTTACTATGGATTTCCCATCAGGTTTAGGAACCACTTCCCACACATCATTCATCATGATATATTTGTATTCTTCTACCATGGCATCTTTCCATACTTGTTGCTTTGAGGCTTCCTCATAGGTAGAGGGTTCTGAATCACCGATGTGACTCATCTGTGCTACATATCCTGAAAATATTTCAGGTCTCTTTCGATCTCTGGATGAGCCTGGAGGTGCTCCATGCTTTTCTGCCTCTTGCAGAATGTCTCGACACCATGCAGATCTCCTCTTACCAAGAGGTTCATCAAGTGATATTTCTATTAGATCTTTTGGTTCTTCAGGATCAAGAGGATCTACGAACTCTTCTGGATTCTTCCTCTCAACATATGAAAGAGGAGAATCATAAACTATATTCTCCATCATAGGATTATCATGTTCCTCCATGTCTGAATCACACTAAATTTCTTTGGAGCACTTGAAGGCAGCCTCTTCAAGAAATTTTACATCTCTGTTGACTTCAATGTTTCTTTGTCCCAAAACATAGATTCTGTAGGATTTGGAGGATCCACTATATCCAACAAATGTTCCTTTCTTTCCAGATGGATCCATCTTTGTCCTCTTCTCTTTTGGTACATGGATGTAGACAAGACAACTGAAAATATTCAAGTATCCAACATATGGTTTTTCACCAGTGAAAAACCTCTTCAGGAGTCTTTTCTCCCAAGATAACATGAGGGATTTTGTTATGAATATAAACAACAGTGTTGGAGGCTTCTACCCATAAGGATGTGGGAATATCCCGATCACACATCATGGATTTTGTAGCCTCACATATTGTTTTGTTCTTTCTTTCAACAACCCCATTTTATCGGGGGTTGTAGGGTACAATTAGCTGTCTTTTTATTCCTGCATCTCGACAGAATTCATTGAATTCATGGGACTCAAAATCTCCTCCATTATCATATCTCAAAGCATGGATGTGCTTTCGAGTCTGATTCTCAACTAGTGCTTTAAACTCTTGAAACTTGTTGAAAGTTTCACTCTTTGCTTTCAGAAAATAAACCCATGACTTGTGAGAGAAGTCATCTATAAAAATCACATAATACAAATAACCACTCAAGGAGGGTGTAGACATAGGACCACATAGATCGAAATGAATCAAGTCAAGCATCCCTTTGGATCTTTTGGTACTACTTGGAAAACTCTTCTTAATGTTTTTTCCAAGAGCACAACCTCTACAAACGCTATCAAAATCAGATTTAAATATGGGCATAACTTTCACCATATTCTACAACCCAGGTAGCGCTTTGAAATGGAGATGACCAAGCATTCTATGCCACAGCTCACACAGACTAACTGTGTCATGGATCATAGCTTGAATGAGCTTTCCAGGAACTTTGTAGAGACCTCCCTCTCTAACTCCAATCACTGATGCAGAGTTCAAGTCTTCATGCTTAGGCCACAAGAGTGCTTTGTTTTCCATAAAGATAACTTGGAATCCTTTATCTTCTAGATCCGAAACAAACATGAGGTTCTTCTTTAATCCGGGGACAAAAAAATTTCATCCACATGCAGTACATTTCCTGAATCCAACTGAAAAGAAGTGGATCCAATACCTTGGATCTAATAGGTGGTATTATCTCCAAGCTCCACCTTACAGGAGAACTTATTTTCCTTCAGATCTGTGATGGCGCTCCTGTATCCAGTCACGTGCTTGTATGCACCACTGTCCACCAACCATGTCTCAACACTAGTGTTCATGGATCCAGAAAGTGCTGAGACGAGATAGTACTCCTTCCTCGTCTCTTCATCATCAGATGAATTCTTTTTTGTAGGTTCATCTTCTGTAGCAGTAGAAGCATGAAACTTACCCTTGAATTTTCCTCTTTTCTTTGCACAAAATTCTCTGATCCAGATGGATATCGGTGGCCACTTACCTATTCCACTGGCTCAAAACAGTTTCCCAATTTGCCAATCTTCTAGTAATTTTTCTACGGTTTTTCAGGTCCTAAACTTCCGGGGCCGTTTTGAGGCCCTAAACAACCTTTTTTGGAGATTTGGGGGGCCAAATAGTTGCCACCGAAATGCATTTGACCTCATTTAAAAGTTGTAAATCTCGGATAGACCTTTCCAACGGGCTACCGAGCGCCCCAAACGGAGATCGTATGCAAAATTTATGACCCCGGGAAGTTGACTGTTCAACTAACCACCTTGGGGCCGCAAACTTTATGACAGTTCATCTTCTAGGGTTAGGTTTTTGGATGTTTGGGATTCTTTCCCTCATGCTTATGATAAATAGGCCTTTCGGCCTCTCTTTGTATTCATCTTGGCACAAATGAGCATAGCGGCCACATCTCTTCTCAGAGATAGCTACCACTATTCAAACTATTGTATTTTATAGTCTATTCTATTTCCGCTATTTAATAGAATATGTGTTTACTGTATCACTCTGTTCTTTGCAATATATCTCTGTATACGATTCTGTATATGCTATCTTATTTCGTTCCTGCATAAATCCGGATCATTCTCTTGCATAATGGCTCTTCTTATTGCAATTGGAATATTTAATTTTATACTTATCAAAGTTCTTGAAATCATTCTCCTTTTGATGAGAGAATTTCTTGTGAGATTTCTTACCTCTTTTCAGTCATTCCACAAGAGTGAGGTTCTCTTCTTTGGAGGCGATATACTTGCTCTGGATTCACCCTTCTTCTTTTAGGGAATCATGCCTCAGTCTCTTGAAGTTAGGTTGCACTTCTTGATAATTTATTGTAGCCAAGAATGTCTCCCATGAAGATGGAAGACCATCGACAACGGTCTGTATGAGATCATCATCATCGACCATTACAGTAATGCTCATGAGTTGATCTCTTGCTTGAGAGATCTTCATGAAGAAGGAGGCCACAACTTCGTCCTTTTCTATATTCATATTTTGAATCTTGTTCTTCAATGCTCGCTTTTAACTGGGCACCTTCTTCTCATAAATATTTGTCAAAGTGTCGAAGCATTCTTTTGCGGTATTCAATGGAGTAATCACAGGCATCAAGTTGTCTTTCACGGAATCATAATGATTATCCTTGATTTGGCTTGATTCTTGTTGAAGGTAATGCACACTGCATTATAAATAGGCTCTTCAATAACACTGGATACATATCCATCTAAATCATGCTCTTCCAGGATATTCAGGATCCCGGCCTTCCAAGTATTGAAGTTCAAAGTTATTTCAAGATGTTCTTCTGGTCCCGCTGAGATTGAAGCCAATGTTCTTCAAGTACTATGCACACTTAGGATCTACGTAGGCTCAAGATTGATTTATGAACTTAGATCTTTCATGACCTAAGCTTTGATACCATGTTAATTTTTTATCTTCAATTTAGAGATGCAATAATACTTGAAATCACATAACAATTATACACATAAGCAATCACATTCGACACATGAATTTACCCTGTGGAAACCATTTATGAATTGAGGGGGAAAACCCCATCAAAACCTTCCTTAGTATTTTACATCAAGCACCCCCGGTGCAATTACAAAGCAAAAGAAATATAAAGAAGAGAGACTCAAAATAATATCCTGCACAAGAAAAGTGCATTGCCTTCAAGGGAGAAGAGAATTCGCTTCACATTGGATTCATCAATCTTGTATAACATATTTATACATTCTTCTCATGCATCGACTTCTATTTTTATATTATGACTTCAGGATAAACTCGCCCTCCATCTGGATGCATTAATCTTGCAAGAAGAAGTGTGCCCCACTTCTCATGTAGTGCATTAACTCATTGTACTGATTCTTAGGATGAACTTGCCCCTTAACTGAAAGCTTTCCCACTTAGTCAGGTGTATAACTTAAGTGTCGTCATGCAAGTATTGCAACTCAAGTATCGTATTTTAGTTTAAAATAAGTGCCGTCTTTTAGTTTAACATAAGTTTTGTCATGCAATAACACTTAGTTAACTAGATCTTCTTTGTTATCACTTAGTTAACTCTCTTAACTTATTCTTTTTTGTTAGCATCACTGTAGTGATCAATTTGAGTTCTCCTTTGATTTACTAAAGTATTCACTGAAGTTTAACAATTTGAATTTCTCTCTTAATTAATTCTTTTATGTGCAATTCAAATGCTCTCATATATTATCACATCTTATCTTTATCTCTTGTCTTATCTGCATGGTCCACATGTGCCAGCTTAATTATCATATCAAATATACTAAGGAGATTTTCTCAATGATGTGATCATATTGTCCTACTATCGTTCCGAGTGGTTATATGCTAAAGTAATTCACTCTAGAGGTGGCCAGTCTCTTGAGGAGACTTAATAGCTCAACCATGGTTAGTAGTACATCACACATCATACATGCTTCGTCATGCAAAGCATCACCTGAATACATGAGGCACCACCTCAACACATGAGGATCTGTCTTGACACACAAGACCTTAGCCTTGACTAGCAAGATTGCACAACATCATCACTTTGACATACAAAGCACTTGCCTCAACACATGAAGCTTAATCATTCTTGAGTCCAACTCAAGATTCTTCTCCAAGTTTCCTAAGTCTAACTCAGGCTCCTATAAGGCACTACCTCGACACACGAGGCTCAATGTTGACACACAATATTGACCTAGAGAATGACTCATGATGTTGTAAATTTAACAGTTAGTCTATTGCGATAAGGAAGCGAAGCAAGGCATTGAGTAGGTGGTGTATGCAAGTGCAACCATAGAAAGTGGACTAGGCAGAACGAGCAATGCAACATAATTGGCCAAGCTAAGTTATTCGTCATACAATAGATAATGGGAACACACTATAAGAGACTAGAAAGAGGGATATATCGAACCACATGGATTGTTTTTAGGATAAATAGGGGCCCAGTGTTACCATGAGAGGACGTCGTCATAAAAATAATGTATATCGTGCATTAAAATTGGAAAAACCCATTAATAATGGAAAAAATTCCTTAAATAACCATAAAAGATAAAAAAAAAGTGAAAAGAACTAACCTCCAATGTGAAAAGGGAAATATCCAAACCCACTTACATTTAGTGAAAAATTGGCTAAAAAGCCAAAAATAGAGAAGTTACTTCATTTTTCACCTTGGCAATTTGGTAGAGCTTGGTGGAGGCCATTTCTACTCAAATCTTCAAGTGGACATAGTAGGAGATTAATCCAGGAGGATCTTGACATTTGAAAGATGCAGAAGGTATTCATCACTATTGAAGATGTATGCCAAACAAAGAGCTCAAATGGTCGAATGGACTTCATACGCAGAAGATATTGCTTATTGAGTTTTCAGACAAAAAGGGCAAAAATTGAAATAAAAAAGAGGACAATGATTAATTAGTACATAATCTCTAAGATTTGGTATTTTTTTTCTCTCAAAATGCAAAAAAGGAAACCTAATGGAGAACGCATACGTAGTCTTCTAGTTTCCTACTCTCACGGAGACTTGAGATATTCATGGAGAGTTTAGATCTTTATGGGGATGTAGAGATTTTCTCTCATCTTGTCCCTTGAGTTGTGCTTAGATCCTACATTAAGGGATCTTGAGAGATATTTTCTCCTTGATATGATGGAGTAGATCTTATCCATGCAGGGGCTATCAAATCAAGGCTGCCCAAGATGGGAGAATGAACCACATTATGTGAGAACTCAATCCATGTGTAAAGAAAAACATATCTTTGAAGAATAAATAATGAAACAGTTCGGCCATTGATCGAGCCCGGAGATGTAGCCAGGGGTCTGGAAAAATCGGTTATCATTTCAGTTTGCATATCTTGTTATGTGTTTGTTTTGCTTAATTTTAGTTTTGATATGCTGAATATGGATTAATATTGCCAAATTTCATGTTAAAAAGTTAATGAAATATCTGGAATGACTAATAAATGAATCAGTTTTCTAACGCTCATTTTCAGATTAAGTTTGGTATCAGAGCCATAAGATCGATAGGCACTATGGTCGATGAGCAACGCTCATTTTCGGATTAAGTTTGGTATCAGAGCCATAAGATCGATAGGCACTATGGTCGAGGAGCAACTTTCTACAAGTAGTTGCTTTGTGGAGGTTTTGTTATGAGAAGTCAATCTGTCAAATGAAGGGTTAGTTGGATTCTATACCTGTACAAGTGAGCTGGCGTAGAGAACTAGAACACAATATTTCCGATCTCCATGTGATTCAGATCTCTACACAGGCCCTTCCTCAACACGCTGGTTCTCCACATCGAGTTGATTCTTACACGCAGGATATATAGCAAGCCTCGTCAAAATGAGATCTGTGAAATCTCTGAAAGCATGGTGTTACCGTGGACTGTATTGGTGGCGGATTTGAATGGTTGTCGTGTGTAGAAAGGAATAAGTGCTGCATGTTTTTGTCGTGCGTGAAGATCAAGCCATGATGAAGCTAATATTTTGTGTAGATTAAAAAAAACTCATGACTCTGTTATGTTGGTGCGGTTTTGGCTGGGTGTTTGGACAACAATTGACACTATTAGGTGCATCCACACAGCGGTCATGGGATTTGTTTACCAAAAGCAATGAACAATGATCCTATGTTGACTAGCTCTTGAGGTCCATGGTGTTAGAGAGCCAAACTCCTTGATTGCTGTCGGAATTTACCTGATTGTATTGCTGAGGTGTGTTGTTTGATCATTTGGCATTAAAGAATGCTTGTTGTACCTGTGTATTGGAGTCTTTCTTGTTGTTTTTGTGCACATAACCATAGAAAATGAGCTTCCATTCATTGTTATTAAAAAAAAACAGTTAATGGTGACAAAGATGAGGTTCCTATGAACTTAATGAGAAACGAGCTCCCTGGGTGCGCCAAGTCAATTTCGGGCCACCAAACCCTGCAACCGGAAAAGCGAACGTACGTTGTAACACTCCCTGCCTTCCAAAGGTGCCTCGATAGAGGACAGGCCAGACGCAGCAGCAGAGCGACCGGGAGCGGATTACCCACCTAGGGGGGACAAGAGACGGCCATCTCGAAGCACATTGCGACTGTGTTGCACCCCAAAAGGCAAATAATTTACATTCAATACAAAATGATCAGAATTCTGGACAACTTACAGTGAGAAAGATTCCATGTGTCTTCCAAAATATGTATGTTCAAGCCATCCAACTGACCAACAGCAAAGTCAACAGTTGACTTTGCTGTTCAAGTCATTCAATAGACCAATAGCAAAGTCAATGGTTGACTTCGCTTGTCAAGTCAACAGACCAACAGCAAAGTCAACAGTTGACTTCGCTGCTTTGCCCATTGGGTGACTTGAACGTACATGTTTTTTCCATGCTCTTGTAAAATATTGAATGACTTGAATGTACATGTTTTTTCCATACTCTTGTAAAATATTTATGTTCAAGTCATCCAAAGGACCAACAATGAAGTCAATACAAATATTTATGGTCAAGCCATTCAACAGACCAACAGCGAAGTGAACTGTTGACTTCGCTGCTTGTCCGTTGGATGGCTTGAACGTTTTAAACTCAGGCCTTCCGAAGGCTGTATTTACCATAAAACATAACACGGACCGTGGATTGAACCCAAAGATCGTTTGAGCACCAGTACAGTGTTTTCACCAATGGAGCTGAGCAGTGTGTGTTGACAGTGTAATGTAAAAGGCCGAGATATAAAATCTGTGTACAGGATCGGGGCCATTATAAGACAAAGAGAGCCTCTACCAGCATTCCCAGAGATTTTAGATCAAAGGCCAAGTGCCACTACAATGTAGTAGCCAAGTTTAGGCCCATGTCGCCAGCAATTTTATGATTACAACATCATATTTATTCGCTTGTATCAATCAGAAGCTGAGCATTTGTCCGAGACCTGTTTATTTTCAGAATTCGGTTTTCAATATTGCTTCAATCTTTGGTTCGCACAACAGAAAGTTAAGTCCATCTCAAATTAAAGGGAAATAGATGGATGAAGTTCACTTTATAGAGTGACTTGGAAGTTGATTCAACAGAAGGGCGTTATAGAACAAAAGATCTGTGTGTGTTATTGTTGTACAAGAACTGAGAATTAAAAGAGGAGAGCCAAACCCACTACTAGAGATTCCCACATCTAGACCAGTGCCTTTGCCAATGTAAATGCATCAACGGCTTAATGCTTATCTAAGGCTGAGATGGTTATTGTGGTTATTGTTTTTTAAGTCAAACTATTGGATAAGAGCCCAGAAAGATTGGCTTGTTGGATTTCGATCCCATGACCTCCAGAGTATTAAACAAGAACTTTACCATCGAACCAGCGGTTCGCGGCTTTGAGTTTGGTTGTCGAGGAGTTTATTTTGTTTGAGATTGTTTTCTGTGCATTAAAAGGGTCCGAGAGTTAAAGCTGTGTGCAGGTTGAAGGTCGAACCTAAGACCTTTTGTGAACCATTAGAAAGCCTTTACTAGCGAACTAGTGCTCTGTTTATTGAAAGTTTATGAACATAACTTGTTTTTGTTCTGTTATTATTATCTGCAAATTGTAAAGAGGGCATGAGTATTTGAAGAACACCATTTAAAAGTGCTTTAGTTATTGCCAATTTTGCTAAACTTTACATAGTTTGAGAGCAGTTCGCTATTGTAATAAGCTAGATCGATAAAGGCTTGGAGTGAGCCTTCCATTATAAAAGAATTTGATTGCATTATTCACCCCTTTTGAAGAATCCTAGGAATACTCACATTAAATGTATTTGTAAAATCATGTAAATCGTTTGAGGATTCAAGACCTTTGACCTGTCCTGAAATTGAATAAGGGGTTTTAATGACAATTGCCTTTGAGGGTGATTCAAGCTATTCATAGTGGCTATTCGAAGGGTTGAGTAACATCTTTAGTGGCTATTCGAAGGGTTGAGTAACATCTTTATGTTAGATTCTTCCATTTTGTCCATTGCAACTTGGAAGTGCAGATTTGAGAGGCATTTTTATGCCTAAATTATGTTGAAAACCTATTGTAATTTTTGGGTGCATTTTTGGTGATACTCGACACCTTAAGTTGGAAACAAGTGTAGGAAAGCAATTCCAAGCAAACAAAAATACAACCATGGGCAAAGCAAAGAAGCAAGCATGGCTTCACAAGTTTGAAGAAATCAACCAGACAATTTAGACAGAAAATCATGAGTTGAGAAAATTGCTACAAAAATTGGAGGATGACAAGCAAGAGCTTCAAGACGGTCTTCAAAAGTTGCAAGAGAGACTTCAAGAGTTGCAAGCCAAGGATGAGATGTTGGCCAAGTCTCAGAACAACAATGAAGTGGAGAAGAATGAAGAGCCTACTACTATTGCAGATGCAGCGTCCTTCACTGAGGTAAACAATGCCAACAACTCTTTAGTTTCTTGTTCTTTCCATGATGATGATGATGGTTTTGGTGCTTTTGAAAAGCACACTAAGGAGATTGGAATGAAGCTATTGAAGAAGATGGGATATGAAGGAAAGGGCCTTGGATCAATGGCCAAGGAATTATGAATCCCATCCAAGTGGCATAACTACCTCGATACGAAAGATTAGGATATGGCAAAAAAGGAGATGGAGCATTCTCCAACGCAGTTGAAGCAAGAAAAGCTTCAAAAGAAGAGACCAAGCAAGTGCAAGAAGGTGACATTGTCCTCCGTGATGATCGAGTCGAGCGTTGCAAAAGAGGTGCTAAGGCAAGTTCTCCATGATTGTCCTGCACCAGAGACAACCAAGAAAAGTATAAAAAATCTCATTATTCCAACGATCCTTTTGATTATAAGTCATTTGGAAAGCAAGGTTTATGGCATAGGGGACCATGCACATTTTGTGGTAAAGATAACCATGATATTGTGAAGTGTTGGAAAAGGATGCCCTTGTACAGGAAGGTCATGGCAGCCAACAAGAAGTCAAGACATGAATACCCCTCTCCACGTCAGGAGAAGAAGAAGGGAAAGATATTTTGGGTAAAGAAGAGCCATTGCACCCATTGCAACAAGGGAAGACATTAAGAAGCCACATGTTGGACGCTCCATCCAGAGTTGCGTCCCAAGAAGGAAAAGAAGGTTGAGCAAGCACCTGTGAAGGAACCAACTGACGAAGCATCTCTGAAAGAAATCCAACTACATAAAAATATTGAGAAGGAGGACATACTTGCCTTGATGGCTAGTATGGGTAAAATTTTTGAGTTAATTGGAAAAAACCAATCTTTGTAAATTGCATGTTGCTTTTTAAGACCCTATATAAGGGCACATTTGCACCAATGATGAGAATGTATAATGTCACTTATTTTCGCAACATAGTGATATTTTAAGGCTTTTGTTGAGTTAAGGATTATGATGTAAAGTTGAGAGATATGACTGATCTCTATGTAAACTTTTGGGGTCCAAAAGTCCTTCAGTGTAGAGGTTTTATCCATGAGGATCTCCACAGTTGAAAGATACATAAGGTATTCATCATTGCCGAAAATGTATGAACAACAAATATCTCACATAGAGCTTTCTGACGCAACTTGAACATGGTCGAATGGACTTCGTACGCAGAAGATATTGCTTGTTGAATTTTCGGACAAAAAGGGAAAAATGAAATAAAAAAGAGGGAAATGATTAATTAATTCTTAAGCTCTAAGATTTTGTATTTTTTCCTCTCAAATGTAAAAAAGGAAACCTAATGGAAAACTCATTCGTAGTCTTATAGTTTCCTACTCTCATGGGGACTTGAGATATTCATGGAGAGTTTAGATCTTCATGGGGATAGAGATTTTCTCTCATCTTATCCCTTGATTTGTGCTTAGATCCTACATTATGGGATCTTGAGAGATATTTTCTCCTTGATATGATGGAGTATCTCAAAGCTCTTATCCATGTAAAGCTATAAAATCCCCTCATGAGGGGAGGGATGGTAAGTTAGCTTTTGGTAATATTTTTGTTTGGGGAGAATAACCAAGGAGGTCTTTCTTGTGCCACTTCATGTGAGAGCCTTCGGTCTTTATGTTATTAGGAGAAGTCTGCCCAAGATGGGAGAATGAGTCACATGATGTGAGAAATCAATCAATGTGTAAAGAAAAGCATATCTTTGAAGGAGAAATAATGAAACAGTTCGATGATTGTTCGAGCCCGGAGATGTAGCCAGGGGGTCTAACAAACTTTGTTATCATTTCGGTTTGCATATATTTTTATGTGTTTGTTTTCCTTAATTCCAGTTTTGATGTGCTAAATATGGATTAATATTGCCAAATTTCATGTTAATGATGGAAATTTGAGAAGTTAATGAAATATCTAGAATTACTAATAGATGAATTAGTTTTCTAACGCTCATTTTCAGAATAGATATCCAGGGAATCTTTTGCAATTTTGTCACTTCCGGGTAATAGATCAACCCCTCCCCGTCATCTTCCATACATTTTTAGTTCAAATATGTGAATATTTGAGTGTTGGGGAGCTTTTCTTAGATCATTAAAATCGACCATTGCCCCCCTAGAAGGAAGGACATGGAAATGGTGAGGGAGACTCACCTCCCTAGAAGGCTTGGGAGGGCGATTTCCATCGCTCTGGTTTACACAGGAAGGGGGGGATGGACCCATTTGGAGATTTTTTTTTCCAAATCTAGTCCAAATTAATAACTCAAGTTTTCTCAAATCTAATGAAATGGGTTTCTTTGTATGCAGGAAACCATGTTGGAAGGGAAGGAGAGAGAGCATGAAGCTCATGATGCTAATGCAATCCAGGATGATGAGACTTTGGAAGTGTTGAAAAATTGTGGGTTTTTGAAAATTTTCATGATCCAAGGAATGAGATGGCAGGTGCCTCTACTTGATAGGTTGGTATCAATGTGGGACATGGATGGAAACTTTTTCAAGGTGGGAGATGAGACCTTGACCATTGAAGTGGAGGATATTTACTTTCCTACAGGGCTCTCAAGGATAGGATATCCTATATCACTTGTAGGGCCACGGGCTAGCGGTGAGACAACATATGAGTTTATCATGAGGTACTGCCAACCAAGAACAAGAAAGTCAAGCAACAAAATCCCCATAAAGGATGTGGTAAGTCTCCCACTTCAAACAGTTTTGTTCACTATCACACAGGTTGCAGGGAGCATGGGCCCACATTTGGCCTCCAAAAGCCAAATGCAATATCCAATTGAATGTACCAAATTTACAATCTTCAACTGGTATGAAGGGCTACTAACAAAACTTATGGATCATATGACAAAATGCAGAGCATGTAGACATAAACAATTTGGTTATGGATCCATTTTGGTGTCATTCTTCCTAGAGAGGATCCCCATGATGAGACCTCAAGAGGATATCCCACCCTTAGCACCATCAGAACCATAGATGAAGCGGTGGACAGATGTTATGGCATGTTTGGGTGGAGGTCCTCAAGTATTTGCATTTGGTCCCATATTCTTCAAATGGTGGGGGGAACAAATTGTAGTGATCAATGACTACCCATATATGGGTATGGAATTCCGAGATGATGAGGATACGGTTCTTCTCGAGGGGGAGATGTGGGGAGATATTAGTAAGAGGAATGAATGTATTTTCAAAGTTTTCGAATATTTCATTTTTTGTAGTTTTTGAAATATTATATTCTTTTTTTTGGTAGATGCAAGATCACTAAAAAATTGGTGTTTTGATGACCCAGATGTGGGACCGGTCTAGAAAGCAGGGATGTCACCCCTAATCAGGCGTGGAGGAGACACTAGAACTATAGCTAGTGACATATGATATAGTGAGCGCTGACTCCGAGTGGTTCAAAGGAACTTAGAGGGTCTAACCATGGGGGTGCCCCCCATGCATATATATGACATTCCAAATCATCTGCAACATCATACTCTTGGATTCAGTTTTTTTGGGGCTTTATTGCATCATGTACCACATGCAGTACTGTGTTACCATGATCATAATGCTGCTAAAGAGTAGGACATGGCTTGTAGCCAAATTTTGTCCTAGATCGATATGTATTCGACTATTATTGTGTCATATGTAGGCTTATGAAGCCCATTTTGGATACTTGCACCTATTTTGGATGTAACTACACTCTTTGATATATATATATGTGTGTGTGTGTGTGTGTGTGTGTGTTTATTATGGTTTCATGTGTGAATATGAATGTGGTGGATGCTCCTAATGTAACTATGTACATGAATGTTAAAAATGCTTATTGAGATAGATGCCAATCTAACACATAGTTAGCCAACGAATCAGCTAGAGTGTTAGATTCTCTTGGAATATGTTGATAAGTAATGTAATCAAATGAATGTTCCAAAATATGTACCCGTAAATATTTTTGAAAAAGAACAGGGTTGTGAATGGCATAGTTTCCATTTAACTGCGGAACAACTAATTGTGAGTCCAAATTGACCACTAGGTTGCAAATACCCAAGGTAGAGGAATGGGATAAAAGCTCAATGAAAACTCTGTATTAATCAACATTGATTGTGTTAGGGCCTAAAAAATTTCCCCCATAATTCAAGAGTTCATTCGAGGGTGTAAAGAGTACCCAAGCGACGGAAGCTATGTTCTGTGTACTACGGATAGCACCATCAACAAATCCTATGTAGGGACGGGAAAAAGTGGACATCTGCAAATCAAGCATGGAGCATGATCAACCCAAAAACCAAAACAAATGATACACTCAAAGAAAGCGAAACACACCACACCAAAAAGTATGATACATAATGTACAAAGCAGGGCATAGGGGAGACTCCTATGCATAATATTTCTTAAGGTAGAGCCCATTGTGAGGCTCCACCAAGTGGTTTCCTTCATAATCAACTATCTCATAGGCACCCTTTTTAAGCACTCATGCAACTATGTGGGGGCCATGCCATATGGGTTCAAACTTTCTTTCCCCAAGCTTATCAATGTCCTGATCATAGACCAAGACCAAGTCTCCTTCAACAAAAACACAAGGTCGAATGGATTTGTCATATTGGGGTTTGATTCGTTTCTTATGAGGTTCATTGATCAGAGAGGCATCTCAACGATCTTTATCATGACGTTGTAAGTACAAAATCCTTTCTTCCTCTGGTGAGGTAATGAGAAAAAATTCGATAGATAGTTTCAAAGAAGGAATCTCTCATTCAATGAGGAGAACTGCTTCCAGTCCATAAACCAATTGGAAAGGAGTGAATCCGGTTGCAGTCTTAACTGAAGTACGGTAATACCATAATGCAGAGAAGAGCATGAGGTTCCATTTATATTTATTTTCCCCCACCATCCGCTGAATCATGGTTTTCAAGACATGATTGACAACATCGACTTGACCATTAGCTTGGGGGTAGTAGGGGCTTGAGTTATCATGGAGAAAAAAAAAGTGAACTCAATTGAGTCATCATCTTGTTACAAAAATGACACCCATGATCAGTTACAATAGTTCGTGGCAAGCCGAACCTTACAATGATGTAGTTGAACACAAATAACACCGTAGTTTCACCATTATTGGAAAAGGTTGGCATGGCTTCTGCCCATTTGGTGAAATAATCCACTACCAGTATGATATACCCATATGATCATTGGAAGAAGTAGGATTACATGTCATAAAATTAATGTCCCATTTGGAAAAGGGGCCGATGATGATAACTAGGTGTAATGGAGCAAGATGAGTGCACATTTTCCAAGTAAAAAATTGACAAGGATGGCATTTCTGGATTGCAATATGGAAATATTTGAAGATAGAGGGCCAAAAATACCCCACACATAATTTTTTTTCTGAGTAGTGGCCATTCCTGATAGATGAATTCCACACACTCCTGCATGGAAGTCATTCAACACACACTCAACTTCGTCACGGGTAAGGCATTGTCATAAAACTGAATCAACCCCTTGATGATACAAAGTGTCACTGAGGATCAGGTACATATTGGCATGATGATGAATGCGATGATGTTCAGCATGGGAAATATGAGGACGGTATGTTTGAGTTTGGAGATACACAATGATATCCCCATACAAAGGATCAGATGATTCAATGAGGAATACATATTCATGTAGGGGGTGATCATGGGCCACTAATTCCTCACTAACTGTTGAATATTGTAACTTCTAAGAATATTATATTTGTACTTTATTATTCCGGATATGTTTCATCCCTCCGAGGTGATTCTATTATGTATCCGGAGATGTTTATTCCTCCGATGAATTGTGGTAACGAGGGTTATTAGACCCACCATGTGGGGGTCGGCCCTGAGTTTATTATTTAGGGGTTATTAGACTTCACTAGGAGAGGTCGGCCCCATTAGGGATTTTGGTCAGTCGGGAATCAGTATAAGTAGAGGAGGAGAGCTCCTCATTTGACACACTTGCAAAAATCAGAGAGTAGTGCACTTGTGTTTGAGAGGTCTGCATAGGAGGTAGAGAAGAAGAAGGTCAAGTCTTGGAGCACATCTTGTATTTTGGTTGATCATCTTATTGAGGAAAGATTTGCTGGGTTTTCTACCCCATGAGGGTTTCCCAGGGTAATATCTTTGTCTATCTTGTGATTATGTTTCTTTTAGTGATCTTGCTAGTCAAATTAGAATAATCTTAACATGGTATCAGAGCTAGCCTGAATAGAACATCTTTCACAAGGTGAAATTATATTTCTCTCTCTCTCCCAAAATTAGGGTTTCTGCAAAAGTTAGTATTTTTGGATTCTGGTTGCATGGCTGAATAGCCATTCTAAAGATCTATCTTTTAAGCTTTGGATCGAGGTTTTTGGTTGGGTAGAACTCTGGGAAAGTCAAACCCTAGTTTTACCAAAAGTGCGATAAACCAGAATTTCTGTTGCAGATTTGGAAAAGTGAAAAGGTAAAGTTTCATACTCTATCATTTATCTCTTGGACTCCCCCAAGAGAAGATGGCTCCAAGCACTAATCTTGAAGACAAGCTTGAAGGTATAGAGAATTTCCGGGCATGGAAATACAAAATTGGTCTCATTCTTGAAGAGAATGATCTTGCTCAATATATCAAGGATGAAGTTGTAGAACCTGAAGGAGATGAAGCCAAAGAGAAGCATAGAAAGGATTTGGTTAGGGCAAAGAGAATCATTGCTAATTCTATTAAAGACCACGTGATTCCCCAAGTGGCATCCAAGAAGACTCCAAAGGAAATGTATGATGCCCTAGGAAGAATGTATGAAGGAAAGAACATCAATAGGAAGATGAATCTAAGAACTCAGTTGAAGAGTACCAAGATGCACAAAGGAGAATCCTTTCAAGACTACTTCTCAAGGGTCTCCCAAATCAAGGAGCAACTAGATGGCATTGGTGATACTCTTGATGAAGATGAACTTGTGATGACTGTTCTAAATGGTCTCACTAGACCTTGGGAGTCATTCATACAAACCATGTGTGCCAATAAAGAAAGTATGAAGTTTGATGTAGTATGGGAGGAATGTGTTCAAGAAGAAGCTAGGGTAGCCAACAGAGAATCCCTTCTCAAGGAGGATGACCAAGCCTTGGCTACACACACTAAGAGAAGGAAGAATCAATCTTACTTCAAGAAGGACAAGCACAAGGAGTCTCAATCTCCACAAAGATTTCAGAAGAAAGGAAAAGGAAAGTTCTCTTCCTTCCAATGTTTCAACTGTCATAAAGAAGGACACATTGATAGATTTTGTCCTTCAATCAAGAAGAAAAATATTCACTATAAAAGACATCAAGCACATCTTGCAGAAGATGATAGTGAAGAAGAAGAAGAAGAGGAAGTAAGGCCTCATAGGAAAAGATCCAAAAGAAATGAAGAAGAAGAAGAAAGGCCTCTCCCTAGGAAAAGATCTAGAAGGAATGAAGAAGAAGATGCAGAAGAATATGTTCTATTTTCTGCACTCTCTGGATCCATGTCTCCTGGATAAGATACATGGCTCATTGATAGTAGTGCTTCAAAGCACATGATAGGTCAAAAGAAAACTCTCTCAAGACTTGAAGAAAAGTCTTCTCCACAAAAGGTATCTCTAGGAGATGATTATCAATATCCCATCAAGAGAATTGGTGAAGCAAGCTACAAGCTTGATTCTGGAACACCCTTGAAGATGAAAGAAATTTTATATGTTCCAGGTTTGAAGAAGAACCTACTTTCTATCTCATCACTAAAAAAGAAATGATTTAGAATTGCATTTATTGATGGTCAAGTACTTATGTGGCCCAAAGGAAAATCAATTGAGGATGCAATTGTCATTGGTGAAGAAGAAGGAGGTCTTTACAAACTCAAGGGTCACCCAGAAGCTGCCCTTGTCCATGAAACCACTAGCCCCAGTGAACTATGGCATAGAAGGCTTGCTCACATTAACTATAAGGTCCTACCCTATGTGAGCAAGGTGGTCATAGGATTACTAGACTTAAAGATTGACCGTAATGGCTCATGCAAAGGATGTGAAAAAGGGAAGAATGTCAAGAACCCTTTTCCAAAGAGTGAAACAAAGACTAAGAACATTTTGGATTTAATACACTCAGATGTATGTGGACCAATGCCCACCACATCCCTAAGTGGGTTTGAATACTATCTCTCTTTCATTGATGACTATTCAAGGAAGACTTGGATATACCTTCTAAAAGGTAAGAATGAAGTCTTTGGAAAATTCAAAGAGTTCAAGGCCCTAATAGAAAACCTCTCAGAAAATAAAATCAAGATTCTTAGAACAGATAATGGCGGAGAATATACTTCAAAGGAATTTGAAGATTTTTGTAAGGAAGCTGGAATCAAGAGGGAACTAGCCACTCCCTACAATCCCTAACAAAATGGGGTTGTTCAAAGAAAGAATAGAACTATCATGGAAGCTGTAAATACTATGATACATGACCAAGATCTACCCATGTATCTATGGGCTGAAGCAACTAGGACAACAATCTATGTACAAAATAGACTTTCCCATAGTGCTCTTGAATTCAAGACTCCAGAAGAAGTGTTCACAGGAAAGAAGCCTGAGGTAAGTCATCTCAAAATATTTGGATGTCCTGTGTACATTCACATTCCAAAAGAAAAGAGAACCAAGTTGGATCCCTCTGGTAAGAAGGGAATATTTGTTGGATATTGTGAATCATCCAAAGCTTTCAGAATTTACATACCTGGTTTTCATCATATGGAAATAAGTAGAGACGTAACATTTGATGAAGAAGCAACTCTCAAGAAATATAGGAAGTGCCAACTTGAAGAAATCTATGAAGAAGATACACCTCCTAGAATCACAGAAGCTGTGCCCATCCTTGAAGATGACACACCATGGGATCATGAAATGTTGGAACCACAAGAACCCCCGATTACAAACTTATCTAAGAAAAGAAGGCCAGCATGGGCTAGAGACATTATTCAAGGAGTTGAAAAATATGGAACTCCTGAAGGCTCCACTAGAGAAAGAAAGAAACCAAAGCTAGTATCCAACTATGTGGCCTTGATGTGTGATCTTGTGGATCAACAACCTACTAGCTATGAAGAGGCAGCTCAGAAGAAAGAGTGGGTAGAAGCAATGACAAAAGAATATCAGTCAATAATGAAAAATGATGTTTGGGATATAGTTCCCAAACCAAAAGATAAAAGTGTGGTTTCTTCCAAATGGATATTCAAAATAAAACATACTGCAGATGGTAGCATTGAAAAATATAAGGCAATATTTGTAGCTAGAGGATTCTCTCAAAAGGAGGGAATTGACTATGAAGAAACATTTGAACCAGTTGCTAGGTACACTTCAATTAGAACTATCATGGCACTTGCATCTATGATGAAGTGGAAATTACACCAAATGGATGTTAAGACAACCTTCCTGAATGGTGTAATTGAAGAAGATGTGTACATAGAACAACCTCAAGGATTTGAGATTAAAGATGGAAGAACACATGTATGCAAGCTAAAAAAGGCTTTGTATGGATTAAAGCAAGCTCCCAGATCTTGGTACGGAAGGATTGACAGTTTCTTAACAAGCATGGGATTTACCAAGAGTAAAGCTGATCCAAATATTTACCTCAAGATCATGGATGATGAACCTGTTATATTACTGTTGTATGTAGATGATCTATTTCTAACAGGAAATGAGAATCAAATTGTCGAATGGAAGAAGAAGCTTTCTTCAGAATTCGAGATGAAAGATCTCGGATTAATGCATTACTTCTTAGGTCTAGAAGTATGGCAAGAACCAAAAGGAATATTTTTAAATCAAGGTAAGTATGCTGTAGGGATTCTGAAAAGATTTGATATGTTGGAGTGTAAAGCCATGGCCACTCCCATGGACTTCAACTTGAAGTTATTAGTTAATAACTCATCAGAATTAGTGGATGTAACTCTATATAGACAAATCATTGGGTCATTAATGTATTTAACAAATACCAGACCAGGTATATGCTTTGCTGTAAATACCCTGAGTCAATATCTAGTAGAACCTAGAAAGGTTCACTTAATAGCTACAAAGCATGTAATGAGGTATCTAATGGGTACATTAGATTTTGGTCTATACTATCTTGGAAATCATCAACTCGGATTACATGGTTACTCAGATTTTGATTGGACGGGAAGTGTTTCAGACAGAAAGAGTACATCAGGTGGATGTTATGGTCTTGGATCTGCAATGATCTCATGGTTCAGCAAGAAATAATCTAGTGTGGCTCTCAGTACTGCCGAAGCAGAATACATAGCTGCCTGCTCTGCTAGTTGTGAAGCAGTATGGCTTCGGAAATTATTATCTGGAGTGTTTGACTTAGAAATGGATCCTACTGCGATCATGTGTGACAATCAAAGTTGTATTAAGATGACAGAAAATCCAGTTTTCCACGATAAGTCAAAACACATAGAGATCCAATATTTCTACATTCGAGATATGGTGCAGAGAGGAGCTATTAAGCTCGAGTATGTGAGTACTGAGGAACAGATTGCTGATATATTGACCAAACCTCTGTCTCGAGTAAAATTTGAATATTTTTGAGACAAGCTTGGTGTAGTTCAAAAGGACCCTCCTCGAAAGGGGGAGTGATATAGTCACTGATGATGAGATTTCCCTCATCGACAGCCAGGTCGATGATGAGGATACCTGTTTACTACACCTAGATATTTATGTATGCTTAGATTACTTAGATTTAGAACACTTATACTTAGAATACTTACACTACTTGTTTTTATATATTGATGTATTGATGAGGATACATGTACTTGTATTGATGAGGATACTTGTTTTGATAATATATGTATTGATGAGGATACATGCTTTGATGATATATGTATTGATGAGAATACATGCTTTAATGATGATGATATATGTTCTTATATTGATGTATTGATGAGGATACATGTTTTTATTGATACATATGTATACATGTATTGATGAGGATACTTGTATGTACTTGTACTATTGATGTACTAACGATATCTGTATTGATGAGGATACATATGGGGATTGGATCATCCCTGGACTTCAGTCCTAAAGTGAGCCGTAGACATATGTCTTCGAGAATGAAGTCCTTAGTGGACAAGTGGGGATTGTATCGTCCCTGGACTTCGGTCCCTTGAATTGATCCGTAGACGTATGGTCTTCGAGAATGAAGCCCTTGATGGACAGGTGGGGATTAAGTCATCCTTGGACATAGTCCTAAATGTACGGCGGGGATTAAGTCATCCTTGGACATAGTCCTAAATGTACGGCGGGGATTAAGTCATCCTTGGACATAGTCCTAAATGTACGGTGGGGATTAAGTCATCCTTGGACATAGTCCTAAATGTACGGTGGGGATTAAATCATCCTTGGATATAGTCCTAAATGTACGGTGTGGATTAAGTCATCCTTGGACATAGTCCTAAATGTATGGTGGGGATTAAATCATCCTTGGACATAGTCCTAAATGAATGGCGTGGATTAAATCATCCTTGGACATAGTCCTAAATGAATGGTTTGGATTGTATCATCCATGGACCTATGTCCTAAAGAGATCAGGATTGATCATCCTGTAAAATGATCGTGTGATGACAATGCTGATGATCGTGTGATGATGATGTTGATGATCGTGTGATGACGATGCTGATGATCGTGTGATGACAATGCTAATGATCGTGTGATGATGATGCTGATGATCGTGTGATGACGATGCTGATGATCGTGTGATGACGATGCCGATGATCGTGCGATGACGATGACGATGATGTTGATGTTCCAGTAACTGGTTGAGTTACTGATGATGATGTATTGAAGAAAGCTTCCGATGATTTATAGATGTATCATGTATGATGTAGTCGATGACTCCTTGCTCCTGCAGATGTTGTTATAATATCCTTCTCATTAAGGGGGAGTGTTGAATATTGTAACTTCTAAGAATATTATATTTGTACTTTATTATTCCGGAGATGTTTCATCCCCCCGAGGTGATTCTATTATGTATCCGGAGATGTTTATTCCTCCGATGAATTGTGGTAACCAGGGTTATTAGACCCACCATGTGGGGGTCGGCCTTGAGTTTATTATTTAGGGGTTATTAAACTTCACTAGGAGAGGTCGGCCCCATTAGGGATTTTGGTCAATTGGGAATTAGTATAAGTAGAGGAGGAGAGCTCCTCATTTTACACTCTTACAAAACTCAGAAAGTAGCGCACTTGTGTTTGAGAGGTCTGCATAGGAGGTAGAGAAGAAGGAGGGCAAGTCTTGGAGCACATCTTGTATTTTGGTTGATCATCTTATTGAGGAAAGCTTTGCTGGGTTTTCTACCCCATGAGGGTTTCCCAGGGTAATATCTTTGTCTATCTTGTGATTATGTTTCTTTTAGTGATCTTGCTAGTCAAATTAGAATAATCTTAACACTAACCTAGGGAATTTCAGACAATAATTCCGCAAAGCCCAAATATTTCTTAGCTTTAGCCATCATAAACTCCAAATCAAACTCTTGAAGGATAACAATCCATTTGGAGTATTTCCCCCCAATGATCTAACATGATAAGATGTGTTGCATAGGGTTGGAGTCAACAACGATAATGGTATTACATAGAAGCATATGATGTCTAAAGCATTGGACAAAATGAACTACTGCCAATGTGAGGTTTTCCACATGTGAATAGCAAAGTTCAGCATCGACAAGGCCTTTACTCATGTAATAAATCACACGCTCTTGGCGTAAATCATCCTCTTAGACCAAAACCATTCCAATGGTGAATTGGGAGGATATGAGGTAAAGCACAGAATCACGCTCATAGTCAGGAGGACTCAAAAGAGAAGGAGGCGTAAGGGCCTTTTTCAAAGCATCCAAAGAACATTGGGCTTGATCATCCAAAACAAATGGGACCCCCTTTTTGAGTAAATGCATGAAACCTTTGGTGATCTAGGCATAGTTAGCAATGCAATGCCTCAAGAAGTTTGCCTTCCCCTGCAAACTTTGGAGTTGAGCCACATTTTGAGGAGGAGGTAAATTAAGAATAGCCTCAACCTTCATGGGATCTACAAGAATCCCATGCTTGGAAACGATGAAGCATATTAAACGCTCATATTCCACACAAAAAATGGACTTATGTGGATTCAAGAGGATATTGTAATCACGACAACGTAAAAATATCTCACATAGGTGTGTTGGATGATCAATCCATTGTCGAGAGTGAGTGGGAAGGTCGTCGAGATAAGCTTGGACAATATGTTTGATGTCATGGAAAGTGTAAGCCATAGCTTGCTGGAAGGTGGTCCCAACATTCTTAAGTCCAAAAGGTAACTTGCGATAAGCGAAGGTGCCCCATGGACAAATGAAGGTTGTTTTATGCTAGTCATAGGATTTAATCTCTATTTGATTATAGCCAGAGAAATCATCCATAAAAGAGAAGATTTCACAACCGAAACAATCATCAATAATCTGATCAATGAAAAGAGTGGGGTAGTTGTATTTTGGACAACCTGCATTAATATCCCTATAATCAACACACACATGAATGGTGCCCCACTTCTTGGAAATCGAAAAGGGGTTAGATACCCATTCAGTCAAAGGAATGGGATAAATAAAGGCAACACTAAGCTACTTTTCAACCTCTGCTTTTATAGCGGCATCTTTCTAAGGGTGGATTGGGATAATTTTTTTATGAATAGGTTAGCTCCAGGATAAGTCTTAATTTCATGTTCAATAATACGAAGGTCAATACCAGTCATTTATTCATAAGACCAAGCAGAAACATCGCGAAGTTCTTTAATTAGGGCCATATAGGTGGCAATTTCTTCAAGAGAAAATTCGACACCTAAGTTAATATTTTCCACGATACCTGGTTTCACTGAGATGCCTACAATAATGGTTTTTGAAATGTTCCCTAAGTTACCTTCAGATAATATTTTATGAGGAAAGTTGGGCGAAGAGGAACAAAAGACGTCAACAGTGGATACCAGGTTTTGAAAAATTTCCCCCATCTTTTCCGAATTTGGGAGGAAGGAGGCATGACGATGAATATCCTCCCAAGGTTTGTCACACGAGTCCATGACTTCCATAATTGCCTTGTCAGAAGGTAAAACATCCGAAAAAAAGTCATGTGAAGGAGATGGGGAGTTGGACGAAGAAGGCACAACATAAGGGTTGAGATCAACAAATGGGTGATGATCACGATGTGGGTCAATGGGATTGGACTGAAAAACTTGGTTAGCAGTTTCGACCGTTGAAAAAGGAATAGAATATACCACAAAGTCTACTTCTGTAGCATTAGGTATTAACCAAGGATCAGAGGAACCAAGAGCATAGTTAAAGATGGAAGATATAATACAAATGGGAGCTTCTTGTTTTGAGGGGTTAGGTGTTGGAAAAGGGAAAGTACCCATTAATGAGGAGTATTTAAACAAACCAACACCCACATTCTCATAACTTTTCATGGAATCACCAACAAAGGGAATATTACCACTAGGAGCGATTCGTAATTCAGGTGTGCAATAAGCAAGTTGATTTATAGTGATGATATTCCCTTGATGGGGGGATAAAAGAAGTCGAAATACCGACAAGACTACCTCCTTCATGGCATAAAACCAACTAAACCCTAGCAACAAATTATAGTCAAGATGCGCATCAACAAATTCAACATCTATCGTGGAAATTCCCCCCCTAGCTTGATAAGCAAGGAATGGATGATTCCATGTGGTGTAAAATTTTGACCATCAAATGCTTTCAAAGAAGTGGAAGATTGGACAAGCTCAAGAGAGCCTATCGCAAACTAGTAGGAAATGGAAATAACACAAGTTGAGGCTCCTTCGTTAATAAATGTACGATATCTTTCCCACGTATGACTACTTGTATTTGAAATGCAGTCTGGTGGGAGAGCCTTGGTTGTCTATGTTCCATGTCAAAAACAACCAAACTAGATTCCTTGGGGTCAACCCCCCAAATGGCCAACAATAGTGATTTATGTTGCACATGAAAACTTTGCAATACTTTGAGAGCAGGCATGGCACAAGAGGCTTGAGCTAAATCCTCAACAATACTATAATGTTGAGTAGCTCAAGTGTTGGGATTATGTGTGGCTTGATGAAGTACCCCCTTAGGAGGGAGAATGATTTTGTTAAGAGCATGCTTCTCTATTTGAAGAGGGCCATTTGGTTGGGATGGAAAAGATGATTCCTTTTTAGGAGATTTGGTCTCATGTTTCTCATAAATGTGGTTCTGAGTTGTAAGGGTGATTGTTTCCTCTATTAAAAACACATTCGATGGTCCATCGTTGGAGAGGATGACCTCAATTTCCCCCTTGCAGAGGTGGAGGTTTTGAAACAACCATTTGTTGGTGTTGCTATCGAGGTAAAGGATGAGTTAACACGGTAGGAGGTGGGGTGTAGTATTTATGAGTGACGAACTCATTGACCTCTTTTAAGTGTGGACATAGATGATTCATATGATCGCCCCCACAAATTTTGCATAAGAATTTTGGTTTCCTTTCCTTATTGTTGCACCCAACATTAGGGAGTGGTGCTTGTTGTGTTCTAGACTCAATGGAAGGATTTTTATTTTTATTTTTCTTCTTTGTACCTCCAGACTGTTTAGATTTATGCGGTTGCGATTGTACCATGTTGAACTCAGAGGTTTGAATCAGAACATTGGGTGGTTTGGTAGTAGACACTGTTGAAGTAGGTGGAATAACAATGGCAAGTTGATTAAGTTTCCCACTTAACTGGTTCACTAAAACAATAGAGACAGAACCAACAACACCATCAACATGTGGCCCAGGTGTGGGTCGAGATGGACTAGTTGATGGTTGAGGAGCATGTGGGATAATGTCATATAAAGTTCCCTATTGTGAATATATCAAATCCGAATGTTGGGCATGGCAGATGACTTGCTCTTTATTTACAACCCAAACCATGGTGACATCATGAGTAATGGGAGCACTAGTACAAAATGAGAGATAAGTGACCAAGTGACCAAACAATTTCGTCACCACAGTTTTTTAAAGGGATAAATGACCGAAATTGAGAAATTTTAAGTGAGCTAACTAAAAATGACCAAGATAAATGACCAATTTGGTCATGGGATAAGAACTAAACTAAAAATGACCAATATAAATTACCAATTCGGTCACGGTATAAGAACTCAACTAAAAATGACCACATAACAATTGGTCATTTATTTAGTCATTTTTAGTTGTGTTACTCTGACAATGGAAAATTACAATTTTGACAATGAATTTGTACATTTTACTAAATTTTAACACTGTAGCTCTGAATCCATCTATAGTGTTAAGATTTAGTAAATTGTAACATTGTAGATGGATTCAAAGACACGAGCTAGTGTCAAAACATGAAACAATAGGGGAACCTACTGAACTATTTTGCAAGATCATTTCATCTGTACTGTCACATCCAGTTCGATGTGCTTATCATGTCCATATATTATTTCACCATTTTTGCTTTCATATTATCCCTTTGACAGATCTTCCAAGTTGCATCATCATGTGTATCATCATAGTGTGGTTGAGTCGAGTCATGTAGATTTGTTGCTTTCCTTGTCATGTCATGAAGTTGGTGTCATTGTGTTTGGCTCGTCATATTGGTCACATTTATATTTTGTTTGAACAAAACCATCGTCATTTGGCTCTCTCGACAGTCTTTTAAAGTTTCGGCAAGTTCATGTATTTTGCGTCATGTTAGCTAAAAATTGTCAATTTCACAACCTCCATTAATTCTCCATATGCATCCATTCATCACGGTTCTCCTCACGCCCGAGTTTGGAAATTTCTAAAGTTCCCCTCGGGTCTCTCCCCTAAAAATCGTCAATATCCTCCATTTTGAAATTTAAAAAAAATCCTCCCTTTTTGTAAAATTACAAGACTAATATATCAATTTATTATTATTTATTATTTAATTTTGTTTATTTATCATATGTAATTTTATTAAGATGTAAATATATGAAACGTTATTCTTAATATATTTAAGACAAGGATTTTTAATTTTGATTATTATGGATTTTTTAAGAGTTTTAATATATTTACTATGAGGATTTTTAACTTTGATTATTATGGATTTTTTAAGAGTTTTATTAATTAAGATATTGATTTAACAATTTTATTATAATATTATTTATTATTAATAATATGTTAATAAATCAATTTATTTGATCAGTTTTATAGGTTAGTATTATAGGTTTATTAAAACAATCTTATTCTTTAATATATTATTATAATGTTTTAATTTTAATTATTAATTATTTTTAGGATCTTTGATTTTGGCCCTAAATTTTGAGATGTAAGCAGAATGGGGTTCCAACTGTGGAAATCTAATGGGGGAGGATGTCTTTGCATTAGTCAACTTTCAATAAATTGTTCGAGGACCAGGATTTTGCAAGAATGGATTCCTCTAGCTGTGTTGTGTTCTACTTCATCACATTGTGTTAAAAAAGGGAGCTTTCTGCATTCTTCGGTTGGTTACCACCACGGGGGCTTTACTAGAAGGCAATATAATATCACGTTCATTCATATTGGGGTATTGAATAATCATGAAAATCTAAAAATTATATTACTTATATATTAAGGGGCAAAAGGTTTTTTAATTTAATGTAGCAATACAAAAATACTTTGGGGTCTTTTTTATATGGGCGTGCTGACAAATATCCGCCAAATGGAAATGGAGGGATCACGACCGGATGAGAAATCGGGTTGAGGCAAGCCTCGGGATTACCAGTATGCAGGGAAATCGCGTCTTGAGGAATGCTTGAGGCCAGGGGTTTCATGGTGAAGAGGGTTTCCAGTCGAGAGATAGTGGTCATTGACAACCAGTTGTTACCAATAACACTCAACCAGTTGTTACCAATATCCTTGGGTGGCTCTAAGCCCTTCAGGGCTTGTTATAGGCCCTCGATAGGCCTTGGGGGCTTGAATACCCAACCACTCGTGCCTATTACAGGCCTTGGGAGGTTTAGTCAGCCTCCTAGAGCTTGTTACGAGCCCTGGGGCTTGGATACCTAGCCCAAAACATGATTAGTTAATGATTGGGGAACTGCAACATGAAATCTAAATGTTGTACTATGTGCATTGACTCTAGTGACATACAAGAAGTGATCTCCTATCTCTTCATTAGACCATTAGATGTTTCAAATCATAATGATATGTGGTTGATTAATTGCATTGTGGGTAAAGTAATGTGCATCCACAATATACATCGAAAGAAGCAAGGTGCATTGTAGAATGCATGTGGGGTCATAAGAGGGGTATCATATCAATATTATAGGTAGAAATATAAAGGGGTATAAAAAATGTTAATGAAAAAATTGATACATACAATATCTAGTGAAAATAGGGGTTTTTTTCAATTGGGAGGGGGTTAAAAAAACGATTTTGGAAGGTATTTTCCAATATTGAGTGAAATTAGGGGTATTGTTTCATATGCCACGAACGAACATGCTAGGATAGCAGTTTATTGAGTGAAGCCCCCATGGTTACCACGGATTTGGTAATCCCCACAATTTACGGGCACACATTCTCATTTTGCAACTATTTGTTGTAGATTTGATTATTGGAAATATTGTTTTGGGTTTTTTGGATTCACATTTAAATTGAGTTTTGAATATTTTGTTCAGATCTGATTCAAGGTCTTAAGCATTCAAATATTGAAGGGTTTTGAATATTTTCTTGAGATCAATTGATTCAAGGTCTTAAGCATTCAAATATTGGAAACCCTAGAAACCCTAGTTATTTTTGTGAGAAAGAATGGCAGTGGAATCGATAGTTTTGGGGTATGCCAGAGGTATGTTCTGGACTCTGCCCATCATAGCCATGAAGAAGCAGAACAACAAATCCACTTTGGCGAAGACATTTGGATTCTCCACTGCTTATAAACTAATCGAAGAGAACTTGGGCACCATTAGAAAAATCACCAAACTGAGCCTCCCAAAGGACCTTCATTCATCCATGGGACTTACCCACGTCGTTTATATCGATCTACCTTCTTCCCTTGTGTATCTAGGTAGGGGCAGCTACTAAGGGTCTGCTTTCCTGCATTTGGAATCTCTCCAGGATCTTTTCCTTCCATTTCCACTTTGTGTTGTTCTTTGGTTAAATGCAAACATTCTTATCTTAAATATTCAAACTTCTCTTGTACCTGGTGTGCACTTATTTGATGTGCTCCACAACGTCTCTCTTTTAGCATCTCTTCTTCATGTGGATTATTTGAAGGAGCAATTGACGTTGAGGGGAAATAACTGGAAAAATAGTGGTTCACATTGGTAGGAAATGACAGGGAATGGGATACGCCAGGAAAGTGAGGAAGTCACATGAAATAGGAAGGAAAAATTATTCATCATCCTCCATCCGAGATTTCTTTTTTTTCTAATGTCCAGTTTGGGTTAGGGTATCTTCACTAGCGAAACATTGCTAGGCTAGTTTAAAGTTAACTTTAGGTTAGCTTTTTTGAAGGACAAATAGAAAGAAAAAAAACATAAAAGCAGTGTTTTGGGGTTGAAACCTACCAGACACTTCTGTCGAATTTGCTTGAGAGGTTTTGAGACAGCGGAAAACTGATGAGCAGTTTTAGAGTCCTGGAAATGCTGCGGAGGGAGTTTCAAAGTCGGTGATGGTTTCTAGTAAAGGAAACCTGTCTTGGCTTTCAGAATGAGTTTCTGGGATTCATAGTCCTCTTTATGGTTTATTTTATCTTTAATCATCAACAAATTTTCTAACCTAAAAATGGAAATATATTGTTGAAATTCTATGATTAAACAATCACTAATTACTAATGACTATTAACATATGCCTATGGATGGAGATTCCACTCCCAAAGGATGTTTATTACTGCTGATACTTAGCAGTTATTCTTTGTCTGTGTAAAAATGTTTGATGGTGTTCATTTGTCATGTTTGATAGTTTCTAGAGACCACATCCACCTTGGTACCTATGAAGATGATTGTCAACCATGTTTTAACTAACAATTATTGTTCACATTGCCAGTTCTACAATTTTCTCTATAAGATCAGATAATCACATCCAATAGCCAAAAATTAAAACAAGCATATTGCAAGAACTTAACACCATGTGGCTCTTGTTTGTTGGGTGATTTGGTTATTATTTTGTTCTTTATGAGTTTGAAATCACCTGTTGATTCAACTTTTTCCAAGTTGTTATCTTGCTTCTATATGTGTGCAGATTTAAAACAAACTAAATTGTATCAGTATGATTCTCTACATGCAATTCTCCAATGATACAAATGAGTGCAATTTACATGAATGTTTGGATGGATTAGGTGTCCTGATCAGACTGTCCTAGTTTTTCCAGCTTATTGTGATTATGGCTTGGTTACTGCTTATACTATATTGAATCACAGCTTATTGTTTTTTTGTTGCGGCTAATATATTTAACGGAGATGAAAAGAAATTCCAAGATCAGATTTAGTGGAACTGTTCAAATTATTAGTAAATTGTGCTTAAAAGAGATGCTGGAATGACATCAGTTAATGCCATGGATGCAGGACTTGCCATCTGCTTATTTTATTATTGGATGAACTTGGTTTGGAGGCAGTGGCATTGCATTCTCTGAAATCACAATCTTCAAGGCTTGCTTCTCTTCAGCGTTTCAAATCTGGGAAGGTTCCAGTTCTGTTAGCAACTGATGTAGCAAGTCGTGGTCTTAACATCCCAACTGTTGATCTTGTCATCAATTATGATATGCCAAGGTGACATATGTGTTGCTTAATTGGGCATCATTTTGATGTTCTCTGCAGTGCACAATGTGGGGTGGGGTTGGGTGATGGCATATTGAACTCTCGTTTCAAGCCTTTATTTTGAGTTCTCTAATTTTATATGCATTCTAAAGGAAAACACAAATATGGGAAAACTGATGGACTTGTGTTTTATCTTATATTGATGTTAAAACATTTTCTCTTATTTCAAGTATCCTCGTGACTATGTTCATCGTGTAGGTCGTACATCGAGAGCTGGAAGGGGAGGACAAGCTGTGAGCACAGTGACTCAGGTTTGTATTCCAATATGATGATCGAGGCAGGATTTTTTGAGAAATAAAATTTCAAAAATATATGAGCTTTGCATTCTTTTTTTCATTATTTTCACTCTTTTGGTTTTGACATGATTGTTAACTGCTTGGATTCAACCAATAAAACATGTCTAACTCTTTCAATGATTTGGGGATATGGAAAGATGTTTCAAAACTTGTGAGGTTTTTAATATTGCTTATATATACTAGGGAAAAAGGGAAAATCAAAATAAAGAAAATTATATGAACATAAAAGTAGACTCTTATAGGGACACATGCCAAGATTGGGAACTTTTCCTATAAGACATATTCCGATATTAGAATATTTCCAATTGATCATTTCTCAAATATTATATTTCCAACTTGAAGGGGTTGCATTTTATACCACCAAGCTTTGGGAAACTCTGCATCCAATTTTGACCTACTCTTTACCTTTTGTTGCGTCCTTTGAGTAAATCTGCATCATATTTTTCAATTTGGTGGTGTAGTTCATAATTTTTTATCATTCTAAATCTGTTATTGTGAGTTGGATCTGTAAAAGTTATTGAGAAACTAATCTTTGTATTGTTTAATACAAAATAGTGATGCACAAGTGTGTGTGGAAAAGGGGCACCTGGAGCTGGAAGGGATGGAGACGGGACTAAAATTAAACGCATATTTCAATTTTTAACTGAATTTGATGCTAAATGGCATTCACTGAGAGAATCTAGAATTAGAAATTTCAGTCTAGTGTACCTAGGAAAAGGGCTGCAGCACAAACATAAAAGGGCCAAAAGTAAACATTCTATGGTGGTTAGTGAGAAGCTAGTGCTTATGCTCATGCTTTTGAATGCACACCAGCACATGAAACAACAATTTAGGCTAGGTGCAAGTCCTGGGCAATTTTGGTGGAAAATATTACCCCCATTTGTAGCTGCTTTAGCCAAAGAGTGACCGAATTGAATTGCGGTAATGGATAACCCGTAATGCCAAATCTGGGCATGTTATCTTCAAACATGATAAGAGTTTGTTCAATATTTGAAAATATATACATAGACCTAAAATTATACACCCGTTCTATCTTTTCTAAGAGAACATAGGCTTTAATACAAACTTACAGGTACTATAGAAGATATACCCATATGATGGCTTATTATCTGTGATGTCTAATATTATGCTATTCTGCAGCTCTAACATCATATATTACATATACCTGGCACCAACCATACAACAAAACTTGCATTCAGAAAAGAAAATGTCTATAACAAACCTGAATCATATTAAGTGATTCGGTAGAGAAGCAACTCCCATGATCCTTTGCCAAGTTTGCAAGAGCCCAACATGTTGCACATTGTACTGATGCATCTAGCAAAATATATTTCTCGCTAATCATTGCTTCACCTGAACAATCTTTCAAGAAACAGAACATTCTCTATTTGAATCCTGAAAACAAATCATTAAAAGCAAAGACCAACCAGGAATACAATATACCCAACGTACTGATTGAAAAAATAATTACCAGAAGAGACCTGGTTTCCCCTACTATATTAGAGAGTGCCACTGAAGCATTTTTTATTTATTTCCAGACCAGGTTCCTTGTAGATCTCCACTCCATCACAAATCATGTGAAAACTATAAATTTATTCATCCCTCCACCCGAATGCAAATCCCATAGTCGGCAAAACAACCTCAATAGCTCCTTCATTAATGAGCTCCTTACGCCAATTTGAATCACTATCTTCCATGTAGCCAATCACTATGAAAACATGAGCTTGTCAACCAATTTAAATCCATCTTTTGGTGTCAACCATGCAAATGAGGCAGAGATGAATTACTTTACACCAATTGAAAATAATGGTAACCTTATCTTACAGGATTGTGTAGAGAATTTCTAAGCCAGGCACCAATGTCTATTACCACCATAACTGGTTTTATGAGATTCTTTTATCTTCTGCTATGAAACTGAAAAACTTTGCTTATGTTATGTCTCCAACCAATGCAGTATTATGTATTTCCAACCAACACAATATTACAATAGAGTTTCTAAGCACGGTGAAAACCAAATTGCTTTCAAGATTATGATTCTTTCTAAAGTGATTAGTCCTAGTTGTGGCCACAGTTGTGATCTAGATTGGCAGAAGCTTCACTGTACTGGCTTCCAAGCTCCCTTTCTACTCAGTAATTCCGCCCAATCTAGTCATTTTATGACATTTTTTAAGTTTGTATATATGTTCTGTATCTTTATTTTCAAGAGCATATCTGGTGCTTCCTATGCCTTTCAACTAAATTTATTTCCTGCTTCTTCCTACATTCCCTTGGGGGCCTTTGGTAAAGCATTATTACCTTAGCCATGTTTCCACAAGCATTTTCTTAAAGTCAAGTCCCAGGGTTCGATTTTGCTTCTCAGGTTTGAAAATGTCATCATTTTTCTGAGGCTTTATTATAATTCTATTACTTCATATCCCGGGTCTTCATTAAGCCTAATTTTTCCACTCGCATTTTCAAAATTCATATTGCAGTGTTCATTGCTTGAGGTTCGAAATGTCATTGTTTTTTAGGCTAGCTTTTATTTAGTTTTCTTATTTACGTATCCTTGGTTTGATTATATCATTATCATCATATGTGCTGAGTTTCCACTCGCATTGTCAAAATTCATGTCCCATGGTTCAGTTTTGCGTCTCAGGTCGGAAAATTTCTTCATTTTTTCTGAGGCCATCTTAGTATCTTTCTATTATTTTCATAACCTAAGGCTTTATTAAAGAATTGTTACCTGAGCTAACTTTCCTTGGCATTTTCTAAATTCACATTTCAGGGTCTTATAGTGGTTAAGTGTACAAGTTAATTCCTTCTTGCAGGTTACAGGTTCAAATCTAGAGGGTAGGGTGTGTACATTACCGTGAGAATTTAAATTGTTGTGTGGAGGGGCTCCCTTATCCCACAAACTCTACACAGTATTCAATGTTTGTCAAAATTCCATGGACCCTTAGTGAGATGATTCCTTAGATAGTTTTCCTTGGCAAGTTCAGGTTGATCTGTGGCTGCATGTTCATATTCCATTGAAGGCGGGTGGTCAGTTACTCTTAAAACATTAAAAACGGTTTATTCCACATTTGTTTGAATGAGAGTTTATGATCCCATTGGAAAATGTTTGATTGAAATATGCGTCAGATTGTGATGCCCATTTTCTTTTCTAAAAGACTCAGCAAAATATAATGTAAAGTGTTGTAATGCTCCAGACTGTGATTCTCTTTTTCTTTTCTTAAAGTTTAATAAGTTGTGTCACACATTATTTGCAAGTTGTGTGGTAGGTAGGACATTAAATATGTGACCTGTTTTTTCTAGTTTTATCAGATGTGGGCTATGCAAGTGCATGTGATTTGTGCCTGCTTGTCAGAGCTTTCTGTAAATCCAATTTCTCTACCCACAGGGTTAGAATGATCTCCAGGAACCAACTAAAACAAGTGGGCAGAAGGCAATATGAGAGATTATATAATCCTAGGAAGATAGGTTGAGCTTGGGCTGTCAGGCGTGGCAAAGGAACCTTCTGCATTCAGTTAAGAGATGTCTACCTTTGGGAACTTTCCTTTGGAAAGAACTTCTGTGGTGTGGTTACACTAGTCCCCTGCATGCCCCCTGGCAAAGTACTGATTCTCTCAATGGCTCTACCATTCTGGTATTATCAGGAGACTGATCGATCGATTTAAGAGGATTGTCCTTGCAAATTGGGTTATGTACAAATTCATTGAGGTGAAGTGCAACATGAGGTACACTTTGAATTCGAAGGGCTTCACTATTAAGCCATTGTCCTTTTTCTTAAGGACATATTCCCATGTTCTCACATCAGTCCTCGGGATCTATAAATACCCTGGCTTGGATGAAGCTACCCTATTTATCTAAATTACAAGAAGTTTTGACTAAATTTAATTTAGATATTAAAGTTCACTGAAAGTCAAATTTTGATTAAGATAAGGAGAAGGCAAGAACACAACAGAGGAAAAATAACTTAAAAGAAGGAAAAAAAACAAGAAAATGATTGGGAGGTGCCAACCCAATGAGATAGGGAACAATGAAGCTTAAGGAGGAGGTTCCCTTGATGAAAACCTATTGCTTGGGAGAGGTGTTTCTAGCATTCATGGCCGCAAAGAGATGCGTGATGAGCATAAGGCCATAACAGTTATTAGGTCTCCAATGCCTCACAAGTCAGTCTATCACGTGAGCTTGGAAGTTGGCTATGGAGCCTCTTTACACTAGTTGTGACGTTGATGAGAGAAAACTCCACGTTGACGAGTGGGACCCTCATGTTGCAAGGTAATTGGAATATGGTGTACCTTGGGGCCAAATGTATCCACCATTTCACTAGTTATACAAATTTGAGTAGTGTTAAAGTTTTGGAGAAAGCGGTTCTCTAGGCTCGAATCGTGTGGACCGAAGGTAGGCTATGTAGATCTAAGTACAAATACTCTTATTTATGTTTCCCTTGGGAAGATCAGGGGCATTCACTAGAAAGCCATGTGGAGGTAGTGTGTCAATATCAAGGTCAATGAGGTAAAATGAAGAGGCTTTCACATACTGACATGAATCAATCCCAAGCTCTACTTGCTCCATAGAAAAGTCGAGAGCAAGATATAAATATCTAAGAAAACCACTGTATAAGTTGCTCATCCATCTAAGCCTATGTATCACTGCCACCACATAAAAAATCATTGAAACAATGAGTGACATTGTACTAAATTGTGAAATGTTTTTTATGAAACAATGATTTCTGGAATATATTTGAAAACAAAACTACATTACAACTTAAAACATTAGAATAATATAAAAAATTGACCAATACATTTTTAAACCATGATTTAGTGAATCAAACAAAATACCCATACCCTTGAAAACAACTCAAATTCAAATCCCAACTCACATATTTTTTTTTTAATATATTTATATATAAAAATAAATTTGACATAGTGATCCCTACACATATATAAAAATTTGACACCATACCCCATCCATATATATATTAATTTACTCATTTAATAACTGTACAAATTTGACACATCCCCCAACACACACACACACACACACATATATATATAGATATAGATATATATATATATGTACAAAAGAGCATAAACATGGACATTTAGAATTTTGACACTAGATATCCAAAGAAACACGCTGAAATGGATAAAAGTGTTGCTAAAAACAAGTGTACATTGTTTTTCACTATTTACCCCTTTGTTTATTATCCCTGTAACTCAATGAATTACATCTTTTTCTTAAAAACTGTGACGTTATTATAATTATTTTGAATTCATTATTTTTAACTTTATTATGTTGTCACGTTATTTAAAAAAAATATTGACTTGACCATTTGTTTATTTTATTATATATGCTTGGGTAGGCATGTTACCTTGAAAATATGAAAAATGAAATTTTTTTTGGCAAAAGAAGGTTATCATTAACATGACCATTTTTTGTGACTATTGGGTAATCTTTGTTTCTTACCTAAGTATGTGACCATTTTTCAAAATTTGGCAAGATGGTGTTAATTACTGGAAAATTTATTCTCATATCAATCCATAAGGAATTCTATTTAAGGGTGTTAGCTCAATGGTAAAGCACCTGCCTTATAGGCAGGAGGTTGGTGGTTTGATTCCTCCGTGCCCTATATACATTTTGAAACCACTAAAAAGAGATAAATGACTAAAAAAATGACCAAAATTTGCATATAAATGACTTCCAGTACAACATGAGAGATAAGTGACCAAAATATGCATATAAATTACCACTTTTGAGTTGGCGATCGTTGGTAGAAAATTAGCGGTCATTTATCACGTGACAAAAAATGTGGTCATTAATTGGTGACAATTAATGACCAAATATATGACCACAAGATAAGCTATAAATGACCAAGCTAAATATGACCACTTTTTTTGTCACGTGATAAATGACCGTTAATTTGCTACTAGTGGTCACCAACTAAAAAGTGGTCATTTATATGCGGATTTTGGTCTTTTTTTGGTCATTTATCTCTCATTTTGTACTAGTTCTATATTGCTTCCCAGATTATGTCCACATTGCTTCCTAGATTTTGTCCATATTGCCACACATTTCCTTCTTCAATAGCTCTTCTCCTTGAATGCGTACTTGGAGTTGGATTTCTTCACATAGCTTTTGGTAAGTGAAAACCTCATTTTTCAAATCTGTTACTTGTTTCACCGATTCCTTAGCCATGGAAGCAGTACCCAGTGGCACCGAATCCTCCCCTTAATAATTTCATCGAAATGAGTGGGGCAAAGCGACACTATTTTGTGGGCATGATATTTTGTATGGCTGGTATCCCTGATATGAGTTTATAACCTCCCTTTTCTTCGATTCTATAGGAGGCAGGGGTTTTCCTAATGATAATTTCTCCTATGACGCTCAAATAATTATGCAGTTTCTTAACATGATAAATCTTCACATTAATTATGCAAGTACTTAACATGATAAATCTTCACATTAATCACAGGATTACACAGAAATAATAACAGAAATATATTTAAATAGTTTTACAATAATTTATAATATTTCACATAGTATTTCCATAAATTTTAGAAATATATTATTTTTCAACTTATTTCTTAACCATTATCTTAAAAGTTTTTTACCATTTTATGCTCGAAGTTTATTTAATTTTAACATTCTTAAATATATCCAAATAGCTTTGTTGTAATATATAAGTTAATAATAGTAATATATAATGTTACACATAGCGTTTATTCCATAAGTTTTAAAAATATATTATTTTTCAACTTATTTCATAATTATTATCCCAAAAGTTTTCTACCAATATTCAAAGTTTGTTTACCTAAATTTAACATTGCTCATTTTCTGAAAATAACTGAAAGTAAATTCCAATAACAAAATAACCAGTAATATAAAGAACCACTGTGCATATAAATTTGTATATTTTTAGTGAATCACTTGACTATAATAAATTCAAAGACCATTTACTCTACTCACCAAAATAATTCAGCCAACCATGGAAAATGATTTATTATATGAACATTTATAATATATGACTTTAAAGCTATTTTTGTTGGAAAGGCACTAAGAGTGCAAAATCTTATCACTGTTGTAAAAATCTATGAGCACAGAAATCACCCTAGGATCATAAATGTTCATCGAATTGAATCGCGCATGCTGTGGTAACTCGGTCCACTATTTGGGTGAGTTATCCCTTATGAGGGTGAAGAGTTAGGGATAAATGTGTCAAAACAATGGAGAGTTTTACTTATTGAAATAAGTGACATACATTTAAAATGATTTCATTGATTTCTAGGTTGAATGACTGTTTTGAAATTAATTATTAAAATCAATTTCCATCAATTTTTATTATTTAATTGTTAAAATTATTTTATTTCCCTAAACCAAGGTTAAAATTTGCTCCTACCCTTTGTCGACCGGCAACCAACAAGCAAGTGATTCATAGATATAATTTGAGGTTAGTGACTTCACAGAGGATAGGCTAACACAATACATATGTGCAGACTTGCAGTTATTAACCAGAAAAGAGAAACACTTAGGCGCCGTGGCCCAGGATAAAGTAGTTTTGTTTTGCATTTTAAATAATAATAATTTTATTTTTATTAATAAATTTGATTTTATTGTAGATTTTTTTATTAAACAAAAAATTCTTTAAATCTGTTTTCAATCCAATCTTATTTTATTATTATATAAATTTTTTATTAAATATAAGTTTCAGAAAAACTTCAAAGTAAACTCTATTTTTTTTAGTTGGTTGAATTTTTAGGAGAATTATACCAAATAGCATGCATGGGTTCAGTTTAAAATAATAAAAACAAATTTAAAATTATAGTTTTCCGTCTATATATAAAATTGTTTTTTGAATTTAGTATTTTTATTGTTTTGAGAGGTATAAAATCAAATGCATAGCATATGAGCATATATATATATATATAAATTTAGCATTGTTATCATTTGAATTTAGTATTTAAGTTCAAATTTCAAAGTCAAAGTGTATCATTAATCTAATTTTATTAATTATTTTTTTCACTCTATTATTTTAGTTATATATATTAGTATTATTATAAAATAATTTTGATTATAATTTTATTGATTATATTAGAGGGCTAGTCCACCTGGGGAAATGGTCACCACTTGCTATTCTAGAGAATCAAGGTGGCACAAATTACAATCATTACAATATGGGCTCAACAAGAGCAATATGTCACTTACAAGAATTGAACCTAGGTGGGGAGGGTAACAAACATTCCTCCAATGGCAAGCCCCCACAGAGATTAACAGAGGACAAGGGTTTGATCTCGAGCTCGCCTTTAGGGCTCGCGCTGCGTTTTAGCTGCCGTTCTAGGGTTCTCTGCTCGACAATCTCCAGGCAGTCGCCCCCATGGCCACGCCTGGGGGAGGGCTTCCCCCTCCCTTTGCTCAGATCTCTGCCGTAGAGGCCTTCAATAATCTGCTAACGCCGTCTGGGATGAAGCAACTGGCACCTGCTATCCCGAAGTTCATAAAAAAGCTTGAAGCCGTGCCAGAGATCGACCTACCGATAGAACAACCCATCAAAATCGCCCTGGCATTAGCTGAGCGAGGTTTAGTAGGCCAGTTCATGGGTCTCTGGCCCTCTGCAAAAACCACTGATGACTGGATCCAAAGGAATTGGAGGCCTCAGATAAAAAACAGTGTCACCTGCTATCCTGTTGGCCGGGGATTCTTCATTTTCGAATTCATTGCCAAGGAGGACCGAGATCTCATATTCAGAAGTGGACCTTATTTCATGGGAAGCCAAGGGCTCTATCTGAACCGCTGGAATCCAGATTTCGATCCTGAAATTGACGTCCCGAAGGAAGTTCCAGTCTGGGTGAGACTTCCAAATCTTCCAGTTCATTGCTGGAACATACAAACTTTGGAAAAAGTGGGTAATACGCTGGGGAGATACATTGACAAAGCGGAGAACAAAGGACAGTACACATGCGCCAGAATATGTGTTGAAGTAGACCTAGAAGCAGGATTACCGCAGGCAAGTAAAGCTAAAAGTCGGATCGTGGCACCATTATCAAAAGCTGGATTACGAACAACTTCCATTCAAGTGTCGTCTTTGCCATGAGCATGGCCATTTCCAGAGGAATTGCCCCAAAAACCTGACAGTAGAAGAAGGAGAAGGATGGCAGAAGGTAAAGAAAGGGAAACCCCAGGGGAAAAAGATCTCAGGGAACATGCAAAATAACCAGCAGTCAACCACAACTAAGATGCATCAGGACTCCACCAAAGCTAACCCAACTGTCACACAGTTTGTTGAAGATCCAAAGAAATCCAGCGAACACAATGAAAAAAGCCATGTCTCAGCGAGTATTGAAGAGATCCAAATCGATCATCTGACCAACAGTAAAGAAGTAGAAAACCAGGCTGATGTCCCATTGGAACCAGGGGAGATCCCTAGAGCAGATCCAATGGAACCTTCGGCAGCAGGTACATATTCCAAAGAAGCTAATGAAGGAATGTCACTTCTAGAAACGGATCCTGGGGAAGACTCTGATGAAGGCGATTCATCGAGTAGCTTGCATGCAGCCCCTCTAAAAAACCCAAGAGGTAGGAAATCGAAAAAGAAGAAACGTGATGAAGCAACTTATCTAGCTGTTCTGGAAGGCTCCCAAAAAACACTTAAAGGAATGATGAATACCAGATCAAAGAATGGAACGCCGGCCTCTAAAGGGGCCAACCCCTCCAAAAGTAATTAATGCGTTACATATCCTGGAATTGTAGAGGATTAGGATCTGCATTAAAAGAAGATGCACTGAAAGACATGGTCAGAATATATAAACCTGAGATTCTACTAGTCCAGGAGACTAAGATGGAGGAAGTCGATCTCCTCCAGGCGGGGAAATTTTTTTGGAAAAAAGGCCAAGGGATCGCCATCAATTCAAGAGGAGCTTCTGGAGGAGTTGCCACCTTTTGGGATCCCACGATCTATGATCTTGAAGCTGAAAAACGCACCACGCACTGGGTGTTCACTAAACTCGTCCATAAACTCACAGGACGCAAGGTAAGCCTCTTTAATTTATATGTGCCTGTATCAATTTCTGAAAAAAAAGATTGTTGGGATATGATTGTAAGCTACCTCAATTTACAGCAGCTTGAGAACATCATAGTTGCAGGGGATCTGAATGTCACCTTAGACTCCAATGAGAAAAAAGGTGGCTCCCCTGTCAGAGACCCGTCGAGGGAATGGGTGGAGGATATTATCCTTGACTGGGATCTAATTGATGTCAAACCGGCCAAAGGTAAATTTACTTGGTCCAATAAGAGGATTGGGCCTGGTCATATTGCAGCTCGTCTCGACAGGTTTCTTGTCCATTCATCTTTCCTAAACCTTGGTTTGCTTGCCTCCTCCAAAATCCTTCCTCATTGTACCTCTGATCATAATCCCATTTTGCTGGAGTTGTCCTTTGGCAGAGATTTGGGTCCCATTCCCTTCCGGTTCAGTCCTCTTTGGATCCTTCAAGAGGATTTCATGCATATTGTTACCAAGTCCTGGAGTATTCCTTTAAGAGGATCGCCCTCCTTCATCTGGGAAGGCAAAATTAAAAGGCTGAAGCATGATCTAAAAAGCTGGGCGAGACTAATCACCTCACCCGTTACAAGTAGGGAAAAAGCTCAATCTGCCCTGGAGTCCCATCAAACCATTATGGAAGACAGCCCTATCTCTGAGAGTCTCCTCATCAAGGAAGGGGTCCAACAGAAAGAATTCTACTCTGCCTGCAGATTAGAAGAGGAGTACTGGAGACAAAAGTCCCGTAGCCTTTGGCTCCAAAGTGGGGATAAAAACACCAAGTATTTTCACAAGCAAGCTGAATCTCGAAAAAATTATAAAGCGGTCACCGAAATAAACTTCCAAGGAGCTCTGCTGGATGACATTGAAGATATTAAACAGGCTGCCTTTTCTACCTTTAAAGACCTTTTCACAGCCCCTGTAGATCCTCAGATTGATCCCACTTCTTATCCATTGGACCTCATTCCGTCACTCATCACTCCTGAAGAGAACCGGATCCTTGCTGCCCCCGTAACCATGACCGAGCTAAAGTCTGTTCTTGAGTCAATGAAATCTGATAGCGCCCCTGGGCCTGATGGGTTTACAGCTCGGTTCTTCACCTGCTGCTGGTCAATCATCAAGAGAGATCTTCTAAAGATGATTCGGTACTCCCAAGAAAAATTTTTTATAGGAGGTAGCACAAACTCCTCGTTCCTTTCCCTTATCCCGAAAGAAAAAGGAGCCTCAACCTTCAATCGTTTCAGGCCGATCTCACTCTGCAACACGGGGTACAAGCTGATAACCAAAATTATAGCCTCCAGAATTAAAAGAATGCTGCCTAGAATTATCCCTGAAAATCAAGGAGGATTCATTAAAGGAAGAAGAATCCTGGATAACATCATTCTTGTCCAAGAAGCAATCCACTCCAGCTGCCGACGCAAAGAGAAAGGTATGGTCATTAAACTCGATTTAGCGAATGCTTTTGATCGAGTTAGGCATGATTTTCTGTTTACAGTGATGGGAAAGTTTGGATTCTCCAATTCCTTTATTAGCTGGGTCAAAGGTTGTGTGAGTGGGCCTTGGATAGCGCCCTTGGTCAATGGCCGCCCAACAAATTTCTTCAAAGCCTCTAGAGGACTAAGGCAAGGCTGCCCACTGTCCCCGCTCCTCTATGCAATTCAAGCGTCTGTGCTTAGCCTTCAGCTCAACTTCTGTCAAGAAATACACACTCTTCCTGGACTGCGGATGGCGAATTCTGTTAGGGACATAAACCACGCACAATTTGCTGACGACACCTTGCTGTTGGGAGGAGCAAGTATCTACTCAGCAGATTACTTCAGAAATGAGCTGGAACTTTATAAGGAGGTTTCCGGAAGCAAAATCAACTTACATAAGAGCAAAATCTTCAGCTGGAACTGTTCGGCTAGAGAGCTAGGAGAGATAGCCAGAAATCTGGGTATGGAAGGAACTATGGATTGGGATGACTTCACTTATCTGGGAATTCCCATATCCAAATCCAAAATCAAAACAGCAAAATGGGGTAACATTCTGGAAAAAATCAAAGGAAAAATAAAAAATTGGAATGCCAATTGGCTCAACCTCGCTGGGAAAACCACCCTTCTCAAATCTGTCTTAAACAGTATGCCAATTTATCAGTCTTCTATCCTACTTGCCCCTGGAGTGGTTATTCGAAAAATTGAAAGCCTGCTTAAAAAATTCATATGGGAAGGTGGGAAAGGGAATGAAAAGAAGATGCATCTTATAAGCTGGGAAAAAATTCAAAAACCGAGGAATGAAGGAGGGCTACAGGTAAGGAGTCTTTCAAAACAAAATCTAGCTTTGGGAGCTAAATTACTTTGGCAGCTGATAACTGGGAAAGAGAGCTGGAGCAAAAAAGTTATTCGGAAAAAATATTTTCCAGGAGCAAGAAAGAGATGTCTGGACACCCCTCCACCGAACAGAGCTGGATCTCCGATCTTTGAAATCTGCTTCAAGGCCCTTGACCTCTTCAAAGGGAACCTCTTCTGGATTCCTGGAAGTGGGAAAAAAATTAAAGTCTGGGAGGACTCCATACTGGGAGGGACTCCATTGGGGCAGATCAGGGAAGTGGATAATATCAAGAGATGGCTAATAGATAAAGGTGTCACCTCCTTATGGGACCTCTCCAAGTGGAAGGACAGCTATTGGGACGGATGGGACTTTGGAAACATCCCTACAGAACTTGAATCCGAAGCAGATGTTTTAATCATCCTACTTCAAGGCAAATCTCCTCTAAAAGAATACTCCAGCGACAAAAGAGGATGGGGGCATATCTCAGGAAAGTATACTGCTTCAGAAGGATATAAGTTCTTGAACTCTGTCCCCACTGCTGCAGCCAATCTAGCAATCTGGAATTTCCTGTGGACTAAATCCTTCATTCCCAAAATCGACATGTTCTGCTGGCTGTTAGCCCATAAAAGCATCCTTACCGGAGAAAATTTGAAGAAAAGAGGCATGGAAGGTCCATCCCGATGTCCTCTCTGCAAAAATTACAATGAAACCATGGATCATCTAATAATAGAATGTCCATACGCCAGAGAAGTTTGGAGAGAAGCTTTAGCTATTCCGGATCTCATTTTGCCGAGCACTACCCAGGAACTCTTCACTGAATGGATGCAGATCTCCCCATTCAGACTACCCAAGAAAGATCTGCTGCAAACTATTTGGAGATGGATGCCAAAAGCCATTTGTTGGAATATATGGATTGAGAGGAACAGCAGAATTTTTAGGGGAAAAGAACTCCTCCCAGCTAGAATAGCAATGAAAGCTAAAGCAATATTAATGGAAGCTATTGAACACAGCATACCCCTAGCAAACAAAGCACAGCTCCTCCCAGCAGAATCCAAGTGGTTAGACCAGCTTATGCCAAACCATAAACTTCGAAGCTGGAAGAATCATTATAAGACTGAATAATGGGAAATCAGATTGGATGAGAACATCTTCACTAAATGGAAAGATTCTCTGAAAGAAATCTGCCTCTTCTTCGATGGGGCTTCTAAGGGCAATCCGGGATTGGCTGGATGTGGTGGAGTAATTATCTCTAAGGAAGGAACAGTTGAAAGTAAGTACGCCTGGGGTATCGGCACTGAATCCAACAATAAAGCCGAGTTCTGTGGGCTTTGGCAGGGTCTTAAAATCGCCCAGTCCAAAGGTATTGCTAAGCTGGTGGTCTTCGGAGACTCTCGTCTTCTAATTCATGCTCTGATAAATAAGAAGGTTCCCTCTCAACTCAATCTAGCTCTGATGTTCCACAAAATTCAACTTCTAACGAAAAGATTTGAGTCCATACAATTCTTCCATGTGCTGCGTGATTTGAATACATTGGCAGATAGTGAAGCCAACATAGCTTGCCTCCTGAGCAGAGGTTCTTTACAGATTAATGGAGATACCACCAGATGTGACATCCCCTAAAGGGTGCGGCCTCAATATCAGATTGGGGCAAGCTTTATCTACTTGCAGTATTCAACTGTTCCCTGGAGTATCCTCAACTGGCGATTCTGGGGAAGTATCAATGCAAAATACCTTTGATTACAATGACACCCGTGACCTTCAGACGCGATGGAGATTCCTTATAAATCATGTGCCTATACTTTATCCACGAAGTAACCAGCGAAGTGGGTTGGAGTTCCTGAAGGCTCGTTTTCTGGGGAGTATCCAGAGACCCGATCACTCTGTCCACCAACTAAGCTATTTTCTAAAGACTTTTGGGGAAAGGCTTGCTGAACATATGGTCGCGTTAGGATCTCCTTCAACTTCTCCCTTGCTGAAGAATGGATGGGTTCACTGGAGCACGCTGTGGAAAAATCCAAAAGACAAGCAAATAGTCAAGGCCAGAGTCTTCTGGAGACCATGGTGGCTGGAGAAAAGAAATGGAAGATGCTCAGCAAAGACCTCCAGAAGATTAGAGAAGATCATTTGGCCGCGTTGGAGGAAATCCAAGAGGATGTTCAGGTCAGTTTTAAAGATGTCTCCAAGATCATTGAAAATTTGGAACAACAACGATCAAAGCACTGGACTTGGCATCTTCTCTGTCTTTGGGAAGCTGCGCCTTCACTTATCCCCAGTATTCTGTCTATTGTATTACAGTAACAAAGATGTGTGGTATCATAGAATGCTCTCGATCTGGGGGACAAAAATTCCCACTCAACAAAGCGAGTCAGAAAAATTGTTAAAGTACTCTGCAGCTGTTTTGCAGATTCTAATATAATCTTCCATAATGTTTCAGTCAAAAAAACAAACAAACATTCCTCCCAACCACCCACGCTACAACCAATGGACAATTTGATTATATATATATATATAAAAGAAGAATTAAAAATATTTAAATAAAAATAATTTAAAAAGAAAATGAATTATATATATTTATATAAAATTTGTATTAAAAAATAAAAAAATATTTTAATATAAATAAAATTTATATTTCAGCCCCAAGAGTTAGCTCGATCGTTTGTGTTCTCGGAAGTTAGGCCTCCCAGCATGCGAGGTCACGGGATCCATCCTCATAGACCCTCTTGGGGTTAGGCACGCAGCGGCCGCAGGGCGGAAACCCCTTCGGGGCGGGTCCGTCGGAAATTATTTCGTGGATGTAGCGGTCGGCTAAGCCGATTAAAGTGAACCACATGAAAAAAAAATAATAATAATAATAAAATAAAATAAAATAATTTAATTTATATTTCATATTTATCTCTTTTTAAAAAATGTTATTTAAAAAAAGTTGAAATCATAAATTTCAATTACAAAATAATACAATTAAAGTAAACTACTATGTATAACAACTATTATATATATTTGTAGGTTATTGTTGAAAATCTTGTTATAGAAAGTTATTACATAAAGTTATTTTTATACAAAGTGATTTGCTATGTGAAAATATATAACTATCAATTTGCAGGAAAACCAAAACACTTTAATACATCTCACCAAAATGATTAATTATTTGGCATATATGATTGTTTTTATATCATTTTATTAAGTCTACTTTATAACTTGCAAGCTTTATATTTCATTGTATTTTTTTTTAAGATCTATTTTATAGAAGAATGTTTTAGATTAAGAAAAAAGATGATAAAATCATTAAAAATGACTAGAACTTTAAAAGTCATAAATATAATCTTAACACATTGTAGAATAAATTGTTTTATTTTTAATTAAGTGAATTTAAAAGTTATTAAGGTGATTTATCCACTTTTTCTATTTCACTTTTACTTTAAAAATTTGTTTCCTTAGTCTTATTGTTTTTATGATTATTGTTTCATGTGTAGGTAAATTATAGAGCTAAAAATGCCTCTAAAAAAGAAGGGTCAGCCAACTTTGGATTTTTTTTTTGGATATTCTACAATGCCAAAACATAATGTTGGAAACACCTCAAATATTCCTAATTTGAATGATGAACTTATGAAGACATGGATGAAGACCTTGTTGATGATTTAGAAATGTTTGTCCATGATGAGAAAATTCAAGAGGGAAAATCTACTGGTCAACGAAAAAGGAAGACTTCCACTACCTCAAAACGTGAATTTTGAGAAGAGTGGAAGATAAAACACCCTTGGGTGTATAGTATAAATGTCGAAGAAGGAAAGACTCGCATGAAATGTAAATTGTGTGAAAAGTATAAGGTTCAAGGTCCATGGGGTAATGGAATTGGGTGCAATACAATCCAATATGATGTTGTGATAACTCATTCAAAATTTATTAATCATCAAACATTTTTTCAGAGAAACTTGTATGAAATAGAAAGGTTGGCAAAGCCTATTCCAGAACACTTAGTGAATATAGATGAAGCCAACATGGATAGGGTGATAAACACCATGAAATTAACATATTTCATTGCAATAAAAGACATTTCTATAGCTACATATGAAGATCTTTGTCAACTTCAGATGCATTTACAAACACCTAATATGCCTTCTCGAGTGGAATATTCTTCCTACATAAATAGGAAAGTTGCAACCGAGTTTGTTCATTGTATCTCAGATTACCTTGAAGTGGTACAAGTTAAAAAAATGTTGGATAGTTCATTTTTCTCTTTCATGTTGGATGAGAGTACATATCATGGTTTGGAACCATATCTTGTTGTGTACTCAACACTTTTAGATTCAAAAGGATTAGGCCCTCCAATCTCACAATTTATGAAACTTATTAGGGTGCCTGATGGAAAAGGAAAGATAGTATATGATACAGTCACCAATCTGAAAGAAATAAGAAAGTTAAAGAATGAGAAACTGATAGCAGTTTCTATTGATGGTGCATCATCGATGGTTGGAAATGAAAATGGGTTTGTTTCATTACTAAAAAAAGACATACCAAATCTTATTGGTACCCATTGCATTGCCGTGAGGCACTTGCAGCTTTAGATGCTTCAAAGAAGATACCAGAATTCTTATATGTTGAGAAATTAGCAAACAAAGTGTATTCATGGGTTGGGAATTCAACAAAGAGAAATAATGAAGTCATTTATTTATTAGAAGTAATGGAGTTATAATCCATACAAGTTCTGCAAATCCATGGGATTCGATGGCTATCTAGGGGTGAAGTAGTTGAAAGACTTGTTACATTGATGCATGCTATACTGATTTTATGGAAAAAAGGAAAAAAAGAACTCATGGTACAACAAGGTAAGGATTTTCTCTGTTCAATTTTGTTTGAATATGCTTGTTGATGTTTTGATGGAGTTAAATAAGATAAACAAAAAATTCCAAGAGGATAATGTGGATGTCACATCTCTTGGAATAGCCATTGACCATACATTAAATACTCTTAAAAGAAATTTTTGCAGGTCAAACTCTTTTGCAGAAGGCACAATTCATCTTTCTAATTTTTTTAAAGATTCAGCAGATGGATTCCTTCAAAATGTTGATAAAGAGGGAACACATAATAGACATGATTTATTGTATATTCCAATCCAGGATGAACAAATGTCACAACCAATGGTGAATTGCATTGATTGATCGACCCTTGAAAGTTGCAAACAACTTACAAGGAATTATGTTTAGGCGTTGGTTGATAGTTTCAATTCAATATTTCCATATCTTCATCTTTTTAATGCGGCACGAATATTTATCCTTTGTCATTATCTTTCAGATCTTTGTATGAGAGAGACTAATGCAAAGGATTGGCTTGAAATACTCTTCTTTCATTTGCAGCATAAAATATGTAGTGGATGTGATAGTGTACCAGTGTTTGACATTGCAGCTTCTGAAAGAGAATTATATGAATTTATTGATGTGCTTCATTTAAATGGAGAAAGATTCTCCATGAAGGATGCATGGAGGGTATTTTCTCAGACAGGAGATTGGCATTTCAGGTATCCAAATATGTTAAAATTATGGAAATCAGTACTTGTCATACCAACCAACATTGTTGCATGTGAATGAGGGTTTTCAAAGAAAAATGTGATCAAAGATATCAGAAGAACAAAATTGTCAATATACACACTTGATGCATTAATGCGTATATCATTAGCAGGTCCAGACATATCAGAAGTGGAGTGGCAAAGAGTTTATGAGGTTTGGCATAGTGCAAAGGAAAGGAGAATTCATGATATTTGCTAAAAATATCAAACTATGTATTTGTTCAGTTTTATGACATCAATTTTGCAAAAAAAATAATTACTTGATATTTATTTTCTTTTTATATGTACAATTGTGTGAAATTAAAGAACATTTTTTATGTTTATTTATGCTTTATTATGATGTATATTCATATTTTTTTTCGGTTTAAGCTATATTTTTATATAATATTAGTTTAATATATAAATGATATATAAAATTAATAGAAATCAAGTTAATGGACCATGATAGATATTAATAATTATCATTTTAATTTTAATGTAAAAATGTCAAGAAAATAAATATTGTTTTGAAAAAAATAATTAACAAAATTTAATTATTGAAGGGTAATTCTTTTGGCAAGACTTCATTGTTGAAGGGTAAAAATTTAAACAAAATGTTTCACGACGGGTGATATATACACCTAAAACGTAAAAAAAAAACTTCGACAGGTATAGTGAAAACCAAATTCCAACACTAACGTCCATCGGTCACCCCCTCTTGGGAAGGGAAAAATGAGGCAAATGTCAATAAGTTACAACCAATCAAAATTTAAACAATTTTTTTTATTTAATACGTAATATTTGAAACATTGTAAAATCTAAAAAATTTACCTCTCGCACCTCAGATTAATCGACTTGAGTGATTTATATATGTCCCCCCTTAGGGACATAAAAATTTGGAGGGGGTGATTCTAGGAATCGGCCTCCCCCAACTTTAAAAAGAACAGCTGAACATAATAATAATGATAATAATAATAATAATAATAATAATAACAAAATTATTTAAAAGACACACGCACATGCACACACACACACAACCTTGTGTTGTGGGATAAAAAGAAGCTTCTCTTTGAAACTTTCATCACCCCTGTTATCTTGTATGAGTGTGAAATTTGGGGTTGCAACATCTGTAGAGAATATTGGATAAAAATTGCACAAACCAAAAGCATTTTATAACTCAAAACCTCAAAATTAAAAGCAATATGCCCTATCATATTCTCCTCATAGAATTGGGGATTTCCCACATCAAGAGCATGGTCATGACTAGGTACTTGATGTACAAGCACGAGATAAATAACATGGGAGACCAAAGGATTCCTAAAATTGCTTTAAAATTCTCTCAAAACCACCTACGGCTCAAGTGGGGTTGGCATAAATATGCTCTCGCTTGGTTAAACCGCTAGGGAATCAACGAAATTGTCACTTTGAAAAATATCTATAATATTAAAAATATTACTACATCTAAGTTTAAAGAGAATTTGTGGTGCAATAAAAATTTAGAGGTTAAAAGAAAATTAAGATATTATAAGGAATTCATTAACTCTAATCTAGAAGATCAAAAGTATCTCTCTGCTTTAACTAGTATAAAGAATAAAATTAATATAGCCAAGATAAGAATGAACTCTTATGAGCTTTGTAGTAAAACGAGGTATTGGAAAATTCTTGAAACATTGTGGGATGAAATGATTTGTCATCTCCGTGAGACTATGAGCATTGATGATGGAAATCACTTTCTCTTAGAGTGCCCTGTGTACACCAACATTATATCTCAATTTCAAAATTTTTGTTATAATACAAACCCTCTAAACTATAAAAAATACAGTGAGTTAGAAACGATTCTCTTCAAGATGTTTGAACATAGGAATAAAATTCTAAAGCAAACCAAGTCATTCCTTAGTAGCATCCAATAGACCAAAGTTAGTCTCTGTGGACATTAATCATCATCATTATCAAGAACAAATTTAATACATACATACATATATGTATACATACATACATATATGTATATATATATATATATATATATATAGAGAGAGAGAGAGAGAGAGAGAGAGAGAGAGAGAGAGAGAGAGAGAGATTCCAAATAAAAAATCATATCTTTTTTTTTCAAGGATGAAATCAAAATATACACTCAACATCTTAGAGACTCTATCTCTAGAGCCATACAAATCAACCTTTCCAGTCTTCAATACACTAACTGAAATCAAAATCATTACATATCATATTGACTGTTTCGGGAATGACATATACTACCACAAAAACTTCTGGAAATTCCTTATAGGATAATTTCACTCTAAAGCTAGTCCCTTAGACTAAACCCGAATTATAAACAAAGTTAATAAATGGGAATATAATAATTACATCCAGATTACAAAAGTATATCCATAAGTACATCATGTATATCCAGTTTCAAGAAGTACATAAGGAGTAAATTCAGTTTAAAGAAGTACATATGGCACATGCGCAAGCCCCAATTCCACCAATGTATGCCACTTCAAAGGTATATGCCAAAGAGATGGTTGGACAAGGTTCGGGAGTGTGCAAGAGGCTTGAGAACAAGAAGTGGTTGGACAATTATACAAGCCCCAGAAGTGCGCAAGACACACCAATTAGATGAAGTATACAAGTTGTCGAAGCATGCAAGTGTACCAGACGAAATCAGTGGTTGGAGAATTCAAGTGTGCAAGTCCCACAAGCGATGGTACATCAAGGGCGCAAGTCCCACTAGGAAAAGGACCAAGCAGGAGCAAGACCCACAAGGTATGAAACCTCAGTGGCGCAAAACATGACAAGTGGTGGAAGTGTGAGGAAAGCGGAACCATGAAGCAAGTAATAAGGGATGCTACAACTAACTTGTGGAAATACCATCCATGCAGGTCAAGTATAAATAAGAAGCCAAGTTGGAGAATTGTTGTGAGATTGTAATCTTGAGACTAGAAGATATAGATTTGACAAGATTCTAATTCTTGGGGAATCAAGGGATCATGGAGCCAAACCAACATGATCTAGCAGAGAGCCAAATGCACACAAACAGAAGAATGGAATTGTTGATGGTGCGCAGAATGATGTAGTTTATTTGTGAAAGTTGCGCGGATATAGAAATGAAGAACTACAGAGGATGCGCAAGTGTGTAAGTTTAGAATTATGGTATCACAGACAGAACGCAGAAGGTCACAGATGATCTAAGATAGATGTGCGAAGATAGACTTGCAGTACAACAAAAGATGCATAACATGAAGAGAGTAATCTGAGACAAGTGCAAAGAACAGAAAGGAATTATCATAGTTGATGCACATAAGGTCACAAACTATCCAAATACAGATGCTCCAAGACAAGAGTGTGATATAGAAGAAGGTGCACAGAGTGATCCGATACAAATGTGTGAACTCAAAACAACAACATAGTAGAGGATGTGCAGTATCATTTGAATTTGCAGATGTGCGGAAATAGAACAACATACTAAACCAGAGCACAGATTGCATAATGTGATGAAGTATATATATGATGTTGATGCAATCAAGTACATGATGATGATGTAGTGAAGTGAAGTATGTGATACAGTTCAACGATAGCAAGATATCAGCTTGCAGAAGGTGCGCACAACGTTTTGAACAACAAATTATCTAAAGAGTGCATGGATTAGTATGAATAGCACAGTAATATCTTTCTACAGTCATATCAGGGCGGAAGGAAGGGGAAAGGAACAAGGGTTCGGTGCCTCCTTCCAGTTGAAGCTGGTAAATTAGGGAGTCAAAGCTTCCTTCAGGATGTAGCCTGTAAAACCAAGGGGTCAGTGCCTCCTTCCAGTTGGTGATGGAGAACTTCAGAAGTTGGTGCTTTCATGAATGTAATATTTATATTATAAGAGAGCATTATGTGGTTTTCTCCCGTTTGGGTTTCCATGTAAAACTTTGTGTGTTCTGTGTTTTGCACATGTGATGTTGAATTCTTTAGTTATGGTGAATGCATAATTTAAGTTCCAGTGCAATTTGACAAGAAGTAAAAATCGTTCATAATTGTGTTAATACTGATTCACCCCGCCTCTCAGTATTAATAATATTCCAACAATTAGTATCAGAGCGGGTTTCTTCAGTAACAACTTAACATTTGGAAGATGGATCTTTCTGCAGATATGGACAAATGGGAAGGTTTCTCCACCAACAGAGCACTAAGATTTGATGGTACCAACTACACCTTCCGGAGGGTAAGAATGGAAGTTTATTGGAAATCCCTCGGAGTTGATGTCTGGAAGTCCATTAAGGATGGTTATAATGCTCCGGCAACTGCACCAGTTGATCCAATTGAGAAAATACTATATGAATGCAATGCAAGAGCCAGGAATGCGGTGTTATGTGGGTTAACAAATATTGAATTCATTAAATTCATGTATTGTGACTTAACTAAGGATGTATGGGACAAGCTCAGAAATGTCTATGAAGGCAACGAGAAAGTAAAGAAGGTGAAGCTATAGACTTACTTTGGACTATATGAGTCCTTGAGAACGAAAGATGAAGAAAATTTTGCCTCATATTTCCTTCGAGTTGATGAGTTAGTTAATGCCATCAAAAATCTTAAAGTTACTCTAGCTGAATAATCAGTTTTATAGGAGATAATAAGAAATATAACTCCAATATTTGACTCAAAGGTATATTTGTTAGAAGATAGAGTCAATCTTGTTGATTTAAAAAAATATGACCTTCAAGGGATCCCAATTGCATGTGAGATGAGGATTGAAAGGGAAAATCCTGTTAGAAAAGAAGCAGCTTTCAAAGCTACCAAAGCAAAACATGAACATCACAAAGGCTCTTGTGATGAAGCTAATGAGGAAGAATCGAACTTTGTGAGAAAATTCAAAAGGGGATGTGGTAAGTAAGGGTAAAGTACCTTTCAAATGTTTTAGATGTGGAAGAGTAGGCCACTTTGCTTCAAAGTGTCCATATAAGGAAGATGGAGAGAGTGGCAGTGAAGAAGATGTAATACCCCTACCCTGCCTTAGCAATTATTGGCCTCAATGTAAATATTGTGTTTATGCAATGTATGTCGATCCTAGTGTGGAGCTCAAGGGAAAGGCCCCACTAGTGGATGTTAAAGGTTTGCTTTCATAGGAAAGTATTGGATGGTGAAACTATGCATGTGTTGTTAAGCCATGAAATTTTGTAATAGATGTAAATGTTAAATATTACAATGAAAATACTGTGAACTGGCTGAGTGAGGCAGATAATGAGAAGGGGGCAAAGGTATCCACTAGGGAGAGGTGATGGGGCAGTTTATGTTCCTGGAGTTTGAGGTGTTATGTTGGGGAGAGACCCTGAGACGCAAAGAGAACCAAATAAAGTAGAGCCAAGTACCAGAGGGATCCTGTGCGTTGGCGTAATCCTTGAGTAGAAACCTGAACATGAGTTTGAAGGCAGACTGCAGGACGGGAATAGCTTGAGAAAATTGTGTGCAGTCTTGAATATGCGAGCATAGAGCCGAGTTGCGGGACAGAGTCTAGTCCGCAACCCTATAATAAACCAACTTGTTTAAGTGGACATAAGAGATAGAGGTAAGGGTTGGGAATGCTTGATAAACACAGTGAAGACAACTAGGATCTCTTAAAAATAGCATTAGGACCTTCTTATGCCTACCCTGAATAGCACTGGAAGGGAAGGGGCCTTGAGGGACTGTGTAGCAGAGAAGAGGGTCTTCCTTGTGTTGGGTAATATTGATAATGTGGGTGCCTGATATGCAGATTGATTGAGATGTTTGTAGCTCTTTGGTTGAGCTCACTGACTTAGTAATAACCTCCCTATTTCCCTATATGCTTGATAAATCCATCTGTAGGTTGGATTAGCAGGTGTATGCTTGATAAACCCAACTACAAGGTGGCTTATCATGAGTATGTTTCTTGGATTGCTTGATAAACCCAACCAGAGGTTGGCCTAGCATTGGAGTGGATCTTGACTGTTAGAGTGCCTACCTAGCCCTCCTTAGTGGATACATAACCCAGCTCGAGGGTGTTTTTTCAGCTGAAAGAGTGTAGGATGGAGAAAGACCTAAGGTTGGGTGGAACGTTGTTCTCACTTAGCCAGTTGCTGGGGCAACTTCAAGATACAAAGATAAGTGTTCTGTGGAATGAATGGTGTTATTTATATGTTATTATTATGTTGTTTTGATCAAGTTGTTAAATGAATGTTATATGAATGAGAACAATAAGTAGACCATGTGTAAACCTGAGTAGAAGGTTGAGTGCTGGTTGAAATAATTCATACAGTTGCATGATTTAATGCGTTGTTAATCTTACATGTGTGAGATGTATGGATAGACTTAACTGTTTGTATTATGTGCATTTTGTTATGAGATCTTAACCCTGTAATGGACTGCTAACCTCGTTGAATCATGGGAGGGTTATGGGACCTGTGGTACCCTTAAACTGCTCTGTGAGTTAGAAAAAGATAAGTTAGGGTAGGAGCCAAGTAGAACTCTGTTAAGGGTTGGAAGGTGCCTTAGAGTGTTTGCAGGCCAAACTTCAGAGAATAAAATGGAGAGGTTGGAAACCTACGCTGGGTAGGGGATTGCACCAACTGATATATATCTCTCCAAGAGCTTTCCAGTGGGTTCAACCTTACTTCATTTGGACCAAGGGTGAAGAAGTTATGACCTTTGGAAGTTGCTTAGGATAAAGGCGTGGAGCATGGCCATTTCCACATCGGCAATTGCGGATTGCGAAAGGCCATTTAGCAGAAGGAAAAGTTAGGTTCCGCATTTCCGCACCTGCAATTGCGGATTGAGGGATGCAGAAAGGCCGTTTTGCGAAAAAGTTGGATTTCCACATTTTCACACCCGCAATTGCGGATAGCTGGTTGCGGAAAGGTCGTTTGGTGGAAAAGTTGGATTTCCCCATTTTCGCACCTGCAATGCAGATTGCGGATTGCGGAAAGTCGTTTGGCGAAAATAAAAGTGGATTTCCGCATTTCCTCTCCCGCAATTGCAGATTGCGGATTGCGGAAGGACGCAATTACGGATTTCAGATTGCGGGAAGGTGCAATTGCGGATTGCGGATCGCAAAGGTGAGTTGCAGATCCAAGTCCAGCACGACTGTGTGTAGTTTTGGAAGAAAAGGAAGAAAAAAAAAGTAACTGAGGGTCTTCTGTGGCTTAAGGAGCCCATGGGGACGTTACAGAGTGGTATCAGAGCCTCGGTTACAACACTAGGGCTGTTAGGGCCGAGTGGTGGAAGAAATCGCACGCAAAGAAATGCCCAGGGAACTGTTTAAATCTAACAGAACGTTTAATAATCTACTGTTAATGAATAATTTCAGGACTGTGTGGATGTTTCAAGTTCTATGCTGTCTAATAAACATTTACATCATGCATAGTACTGATTGCAGTAGGTTACAGTTGAAACGAACAAGCAAGACCGTGTGTCAGCAAGCAAGAATGGTGACCGTTAATGATGCACAAAACCCCTACGAGCCTAAAGAAGACGTGCTGGGGGAAAACGTGCAGGAAGAGCACGTGGAAACAACATCTAATGGAAGGAGGGAGCGGGTGACTCCCTAGGATTGGGTTGAGACCATGGTAAGCTTTAATGAGAGGGTGATAAAGGCGCAAGAGGAGCAACACCAACTCAATGCGGCCATTCTATAGAGCCTCACTGACATGCATCATAAAGTAAACATGGGGTCCAATCCAAGTAATATGGCCCAAGAAGAAAGGAATGCAGATAGCCATTCTCGAGGTCGTTCTAGGTAGAGGACTCCAAGCCATAAAGGGGGTGCTGTGAGCAGAAGGCACATAACATACTCTTCGGGATCTTTTTCCTGTAGGTCAGAACACTCCAAAGACTCTCCAAGAAGTCCAAGACACACTTACAATTGGACCGAGAAAAGAAGGAGGTTCAGAGGGATCCCACAAGGATAATTCAGGAAAGCAAGAGCTCCTACCTTTGATGGAGAAAGAAAGACAGGCCAAGAGGATGAGGCATGGCTACTTGGAATGAAAAAGTATTTCAAAATGCATGATTATTCAAAAAGAGAGAAGGCTAGAGTTTCCATTTACAATCTAAATGGCAGAGCTTCCATTTGGTGGGAACACCTCATGAAAGTAAAGAGGACCAGTGAAAGAAGGACCAGCTGGGAGCGATTTATTAGATACTTCAAGGAGAAATACCTATCAACTAGGTATTATGACAACAATATAAAGGAGTTCAATGAACTCAGGTTGGGGCAAAATTCCATGGAAGAACATGTTCATAAATTCTTGGAACTGTTAAGATATGTGGACTACATCAAGGATGAAAGGGTAAAGATTCAATGTTTCCTTGGAATCCTACCACGGAACTACAGGGATAGGATTGAGTTTGTCCATCCACCAAGTTTGGATGAAGCCATTAGGATGTATATGCTCTGTTACGAGCAGAATAAAGGGAAGAAAGATACCCAACCAGCATGGAAAGTAAAACCCAAAGGAGGATTTGAACCAAGGAGAAGTGGCTTCAAGCCACCTTTCAAGAATCAGTCCAGAAACTTCCCATAGGGATAGCTAGCAGGAAGTGGATTCAAACCAGCTGCAACAATAGAGAAAACATCAAAAGGACCACTTCAGTGTTGGGGATGTGGAGACAACCACATGCTTAGATATTTCCCACATCGAAGAGGGAATCCCCGAAGCTTGCACAACTTGGGAGAAGCAACCACAGTGGAAGATATGGCCAGAGCCACACATCGAATCTATGCAGCACTGGATGATCATCAGGAAAGACACCAATCAACAATGGTAGAATTTGAAGGTAAGATTGCTAAGCAATCTATTTCTGTTTTAATTGATCCAGGATCCACCCATAGTTATGTGTCCCCTAAAGTGGTTGAAAGTTGTTCACTTGGTAAAGTGAAACATAGTAAGTCTTGGTTAGTTCAACTAGCCACTGGGACCAAGAGAAAGGTGAGTGAAGTAGTAGTGGAATGTCCCATAGAGCTTAATGGAATTCCCACCAAGGTAAACTTGAATGTACTACCCTTGGGATCTTATGATGCCTTGATAGGCATGGAATGGTTGGAGAATCATAGAGCCAAACTTGACTGCTACAAGAAAGTACTTGAGTGTATTGATGATGAAGGAATACCAAGGTTGGTTAAAGGAATACCAAAACAAGTTTCAGTAAGGCAGATTTCAGCCTTACAACTGAGAAAGTTCTATAAAAAGGGTTGTCAATTATATGTTGTGCATATATCAGACTCAACAGAAGAGAAAGGGCCAAAGTTGGAAGACTTTCAACTGCTACAGGAGTTCCAGGATGTATTCCCAGATCAAGTACCAGGACTACCACCCAAAAGAGACATTGATTTCTCCATTAACCTTGTTCCAGGAGCAACACCAAGCTCCAAAGACCCTTATAGAGTGAGTACACCTGAGCTAATAGAACTAAAAATGCAGCTGCAAGAATTAATGGACAAAGAGTATATCAGACTGAGTGTGTCTCCTTGGGGTGCACCTGTGTTGTTTGTTAAGAAGAAAGATGGTAATTAAAGGCTATGTATAGATTACAGACAGTTAAACAAAGTAACCATCAAGAACAAGTATCCATTACCACGAATTGATGACTTGTTTGACCAGATGAAGGAAGCTAAAGTGTTCTCCAAGATTGACTTGAGGTATGGCTACCATCAAGTGAGGATAAAGGATGAAGACATTCACAAAACAACTTTCTGAACTAGATATAGACACTATGAGTTCACGGTGGTGCCATTTGGCCTAACCAATGCACCTGCTACTTTCATGTGTCTTATGAACGATGTCTTCAGTAAATACCTGGATAAGTTTGGGATTGTATTCTTGGATGAAATTCTGGTGTATTCAAAGAATGAAGAAGAGCATACTGAACATTTGAGATTGGTACTGCAAGTCCTTAGAGAACACCAGCTGTATGCAAAGCTGAGCAAGTGTGACTTTTATCAAGAAAAGGTGCAGTATTTGGGACATATTATTTCAGCAGAAGGTATTGCAGTAGATCCAGAGAAGACTGAGGCCATAATGGATTGGCCTACTCCGAGAAATGTTGCAGATGTAAGATCATTTATGGGCCTTGCAGGGTACTACAGAAGATTCATTGAAAGTTTCTCCAAGATAACACATCCAATTACATCATTACAAAGGAAGGAAGCCAAATTTATATGGTCTAATAAGTGTGAAAGGAGTTTTCATAAGCTAAAAGAATTACTTACCAGTGCTCCTGTTCTAAAGATTGCAGATCCAGATAAAAAATGTGGTATGCACAGATGATTGCATGGAAGGATTGGGTGGAGTACTCATGCAATAAGGATTTGTAATTGGCTATGAGTCAAGGAAGCTGAAGGATCATGAAAGAAACTATGCCACACATGACTTAGAGCTAGCAGCCATAGTACATGCTCTCAATAAATGAAGGCATTACCTGTTGGGAAGAATATTTGAACTCAGAACATACCACATGAGTTTAAAATATTTGTTTGACCAGCCAAATCTAAATGCTAGACATACTAGATGGATGGAATTTCTCTGTGAGTTTGATTTAGACTTTAAACATGTTAAGGGAAAGGAGAATAATGTTTTTGATGCGCCCAACAGGAAATTTCATGTTGCAGCAATAAGTGTTTGTAAATCAGTTTTGAAGGCAAGGATCATTGAAGTTCAAGCTAGTGATGAAGATTACCTACAAATAAAAGAGAAGTTGCAGCAGGGCAGGGTGGATGGAAAGCGAGCAGGGTATCATATTGGAGAAGATGATGTCCTTATGTACCAAGATGCCAGACTTTACATTCCAAACTGTGCAGAGCTGAAGGAGCTTGTGTTGGGTGAGATACACCAAAAGTCATACTCTGGCCACCCAGGATATCAGAAGACTATAACCGCAGCAAGAAAACAATACTTTTGGCATGGTATGAAGAAGGACATAGCAGATTCTATTGCTAGATGTCAAAAGTGTCAGTAGGTCAAGGCAGAGAATCAACATCCAGCAGGACTTTTGCATCCATTTCCCATCCCAGAGTGAAAATGGGAAGTGATTTCTATGGATTTTATAACAAGATTGCCAATGACAGTGAAGAAGCATGATTCAATCATGGTGGCGGTGGACAAGCTATCAAAGGTAGCTCATTTCATTCTAGTCAAGTCCACTCACAAGGCCAATGACATTGTAGATATCTTCATGAGGGAGATATTAAGGTTCCATGGATTGCCCAAGGCAATAGTCTCAGACAGAGACTCAAAATTCACTTCCAATTTTTGGAAAGGGTTATTCCAAGAGTTAGGAACTAAGTTGAATTTCAGTACATCCTATCATCCTCAAACATATGGTCATACTGAGAGAGTAAACCAGATCCTTGAAGACATGTTAAGGATGTATGTGATGGATAAACCATCCAAGTGGGAGGATTACCTACACTTGGTAGAATTTTCCTACAACAATGGGTACCAGGCATCGTCGAGGATGAGCCCTTTTGAAGTCTTGTATGGCAGAGGATGTAGAAATCCAGTAAATTGGGACATCCTAGTGAACAGGGTAGTGCTTGGACCAGAAATGATTGAAGAGATGGAACAAGAAGTTGTCAAGATCAGGTAGAATTTGAAGGTAGCTCAAGACAGGCAGAAAAGTTATGCAGGTTTGAAGAGAGTGCACAAAGAATTCCAGATTGGAGATCATGTCTACTTGAGAGTGAGACCAAGGAAGAGCTCCATGAAGTTGGGAAGTTGTGCCAAGTTGGCACCCAAATATTGTAGACCATTTGAAGTCCTTGATAGAATAGAACCAATTGCATATAGGATTGCATTACCTGCTAACATGAAAGCTCATAATGTTTTCCATGTCTCTTTGCTTAAGAAATATATACATGACCCTAATCACATCATTGGCTGGCATGTGATACAGGTGGAACTAGAGGGAGAATTCCAAGTGGAGCCTATATGCATCCTCGACAAGAAGGTTACCTTACTTCAGAGGCGATCCATTGGACAAGTAAAGGTGAAATGGAAGCACCTTAGTCTAGAGGAGGCGACCTGGGAGCTGGAGGATGCCATGAGATTGGCATTCCCGTTTTTGTTCAGTTTTGAGAACACTGAGGACGGTGTTGTTCTAAGGGGGAGGGAGTTGTAATACCCCTACCTTGCCTTAGTAATTATTGGCCTCAATGTCAATATTGTGTTTATGCAATGTATGTCGATCCTAGTGTGGAGCTCAAGGCCAAGGCCCCACTAGTGTAAGTTTAAGGTTTGCTTTCATACGAAAGTATTGGATGGTGAAACTATGTATGTGCTGTTAAGCTACGAAATTTTGTAATAGATGTAAATGTTTAATATTATAATGAAAATACCCTAAATTGGCTAAGTGAGGCAGCTAATGGGAAGGGGGTGAAGGTATCCACTAGGGAGAGGTGAGGGGGCTGTGGGATGGTGACCCATCCTACCACTTGGGCAGGAATAACCAATTTGATTCCATGTACAGGTACGGATTCGGTTACAAGACATGGAGAAGGTAAGCCTGCGAGGATATTCGCAGGGGATAAAAACGGCGCGGAGATCAGAGTCGCCGGGGGGGGGGGGGGGGGGGGGTCGGACATTTGGAATTGTTTGGAGTTTTTGTTCCTGGAGTTTGAGGCGTTCTATTGGGGAGATACCCTGAGACGTAGAGATAACCGAAGACAGTAGAGCCAAGTACCAGAGGGATCCTGTGCGTTGGCGTGACCCTTGAGTAGAAACCTGAAGATGAGTTTGAAGGCGAACTGCAGGACAAGAATAGCTTGAGAAAGTTGTGTGCAGTCTTGAATCCGCGAGCAGAGAGACGAGTTGCGGGACAGAGTCTAGTCCGCAACCCTGTAATGAACCATCTTTTTTAAGTGGACGTAAGAGATAGAGTTAAGGGTTGGGAATGCTTGATAAACTCAGCGAAGACTAGGATCTCATAGAAATAGAATTAGGACCTTCTTATGCCTACCCTGAATAGCACTGGAAGGGAAGGGGCCTTGAGGGACTATGTAGCAGAGAAGAGGGTCTTCCCTGTGTTGGGTAAGGTTGATAATGTGGGTGCCTGATCTGCAAAGTGATTGAGATTTGTGTAGCTCTGTGGTTGAGCTCACTGAATTAGCAATAACCTCCCTATTGAACTGTATGCTTGATAAATCCATCTGTAGGTTGGCTTAGCAGGTGTATGCTTGATGAACCCAAATACACGGTGGCTTAGCATGAGTATATTTCCTGGATTTCTTGATAAACCCAACCAGAGGTTGGCCTAGCATTGGAGTGGATCTTGACTGTTAGAAAGCCTACCTAGCCCTCCTTAGTGGATAGATAGGCCAGCTCGGGGGTAGTCTCTCAACTGAAAAAGTATAGGCTGGACAGAGACCTAAGGTTGGGTGGAACGTTGCTCTCACTTAGCCAGTTGCTGGGGCAAATTCAAGATACAAATATAAGTGTTTTGTGGAATGAATGGTGTTATTTATATGTTATTATTATGTTGTTTTACTAAAGCTGTTAAATGACTGTTATATGAATGAGAACAATAAGTGGCCCATGTGTAAACCTGAGTAGAAGGTTGAATGCTGGTTTAAATACTTCATACTGTTGCATGATTTAATGCGTTGTTAATCTTACATGTGTTAGATGTATGGATAGACTTAATTGTTTGTATTATGTGCATTTTGTATGAGATGTTAACCCTGTAATGGAATACTAACCTCATTGAATCATGGGAGGGTTACAAAACCTATGGTACCCTTAAACTGCTCTGTGAGTTAGAAAAATATAGGTTAGGGCAGGAGCCAAGTAGAAATCTGCTAAGGGTTGGAAGGTTCCTTAGAGTGTTTGTAGACCAAACTTCAGAGAAGAAAATGGAGAAGTTGGACACCTTAATTGGGCAGGGGATTGCACCAACTGATAGAGCTCTCCAAGAGCTTTCAAATGGTACCAACCTTACTTCATTTGGACCAAGGGTGAAGAAGTTATGACCCTTGGAAGTTGCTTAGGATAAAGGCCTGGAGCATGGCCATTTCCACATCCGCAATTGTGGATTGCGGATTGCGGAAGGCCATTTAGTGGAAGAAAAAGTTAGGTTCCGCATTTCCACACCCGCAATTGCGGATTGTGGTTTGCGGAAAGGATGTTTGGTGGAAAAGTTGGATTTCCGCATTTCTGCACCCGCAATTGGGGATTGCGGGTTGTGGAAAGGTCATTTGGCGGAAAAGTTGGATTTCCGCATTTCCGCACCCGCAATGCGGATTGCGGAAAGTCGTTGGGCGGAAAGAAAAGTGGATTTTCGCATTTCCTCTCTCGCAATTGCGGATTGCGGAAGGACGTTGGACAGAAAAGTTACATTTTCACAGTTCCACACCCGCAATGCGGATTGCAGAAGGACGCAATTGCGGATTGCGGATTGCGGATTGTGGGAAGGTGCAATTGCAGACTGCGGATCGCAGAGGTGAGTTGCAGATCCAAGTCTAGCGCGACTATGTGTAGTTTTGGAAGCAAATGAAGAAAAAAAAAGTAACATAGGGTCTTATGTGGCCTAAGGAGGCCATGGGGACATTACAGAAGAGGCCAGTTACAATGAACAAAGGTTGGCGCACACACAGGACATATCTGAGAATAAGAAGAAAGTTACAAAACAAAGGAAGATTCTGTACACTGAGCAAGACAACATTTTATCTGAAGAAATTGATTGCGATGATAGGCTAAAAGAGGTTCTCTTCATGGCCTTTTTGGAAGGAGAAAGCAATGAAGAAAAGAAAAGGGTTGTTCCTCTATCAAGAAAAACATGCTAGCTGCGCAAAGTCATAAGGGATCACTGGATAAGTATTTCTTTGGTAGATCCTTTAATACGTCTCCAAATCCTATCGTGGAAATTAAATTAGACAGTCAATCTAAAGAAGAAGAACTTGCAGAGGTTGATTGGGAAGGTGAAATAGTTAGCGCCTTGGATGAATTAAATAAGTCAAGAAGGAAAAAAAACTCTAACAAGACCAACTATCAAAGTACGAAGAACAAGTCAAGAAATACAAGGTGATTAAAGAGTCTCTTGAAAAATAGGTTAGTGAAAAGGCAATGAATTTTGAGAAACAACTTATGTGTGCAACAGACAAAATAAAAATGCTTGAAGAAGAGAAATCAGTAGTGAAGACTTCATTGGAAGAGTTAGAGCAGAAAAATGAACTGATGAAAAGTCAACTTGAGCAAAAGAATATAGATATATCTTGCTTAGAAGAAAATCCAACTAAGATAAAAGGGAAAAAGCAGGTCCAAGATCACATTGATACTCCGAATTGCGCATATTTAGGGTCTGACAAGGTGTGTATTGAAGATGAATGAAGAGAAAATTCAAGGATAGCACATCAATCCTGGATAATATTTTGAATGATCAGAGATCACCAACAGACAAGTCAGGACTCGATTACAATAGAATAACTAAGAAGGTCTGTGATAGTAAGAATAGTCCAAATCAAATGAAGTCATATAGGTATCATAATTCCTTCAATGATTACAATTATTTTTTGTACACTTCCAGAAGAAGGATGAATACAATTATGTACACAAGGTGCAATTATATTGGTCATATTGAAAAGTATTGTCAAACTATGATATGTTATGCATGTGATGGTTTTGTACATAAGGATATGTATTGTCAAATAACAGTGATTTGTCCATATAGAAATAGTATGCATAACAACAACCGCAATACTAGGACCAAAAGGAAAGACAACCAAAGACAACCAAACCATAGAATCAAAATGGAAGTGAGCACATGAAGATATGGGTAAGGAAAACTCTTCAAGCAAGCGTAGAAGAATCTAACAACCCAAGTATGTATCAAGTAGCAAGTAATTGTTTTCCATCTTGCTAATCTCCAAAGAGATTGAGTAAGATCCTTGAATTCAACACGATATTCATTAGGAATTCAAGGAGTGTGTTAGTGAAGTATTACAGTTAGAGAATATTTGAATATTGGTTGTCACACTAATGATATGTTGCAAAAATATATGCGCATATATTCAATTATTTGTTTTGATGTGTTGGATTGTCGCATAAAAGAGCTCATACATAGAAAGAAGAATGCAAATGAGTATTGTTGATGAATAAACACAAGGCCCGTGCAGATACATAAATGAAGTTTGTATTAGATTCAAAATTTCATGAGTCGTCTGTCGCAGAAAATGGAGTTGAAGTACAAAAGAGGCAACATGTCAAGGCATAAAGACAAAATTGAGGATTACAAAGATAACTCAAAGCCGCATCTCAAGGTCTAATTTTGCATCATGTTTGTCTAGTTGTTGTGCAAGATGAAGCTCCATTGGAACTGGCTCGATGAATTATGTGGATGGAAACAAGGGGAAAAAACTATAGAGCTGAGGACGATGCATTGGAAGTGGGGCATTTTGTCTGAATCAGGTTCAAGAGGTCCAGAATCTATCGCCGCTCTGGTAAATCGACTCTTTTACTCATATTGGATAGCTCCTCAGTAGTGGTGTGATTAACCTATGACTGCTCGTACCAATGGTTGAACTTGGGCTCTTTCAATTGGGATTTCCAAATGCCCATGTCCACCCTCAGTTGTGTGAACTCCACTTGTTGTGACTGAACCACCAGGCGAACACTATTGAGTGAGTCATTAAATATCTAGAAGAAAGAATACGTGATTGACAAAAATGAGAGACTCAGAGACAACAAGACGTAGAACAAGATAGACAGTGAAGGAACAAGGATGATGAACCAATCAATTCACAGCTCATTTATAGAATTGGAAGGTGTTTCTCCATGCGCGCGAAAATAAATTGAAGAGAGGTTGAGGTTAATGGAATTCACGTCCACACAATTCGAAGCTGACTATGGAGACATCAAAATTTATTTCATGATTTAATGAATGCGAGCTAGAGGACAAAAAGCGGAAATCCAATTCATTGTCCCATGCGACCAGAATAATGTTTCCCAAAAAGCTCGAGTATGAAAGTGACACATCGAAGTTTCCACACAAGTTATTTGTCACATCGCCTTGCTACCATGTTGGTTGACAGATAAATATGTGAAAAGAATATTTGGTTATCATGGTGAGATATGCAAAGTCAAAAAATGTAACAAATATTGGTTACAACCTAGTAAATGTGATAAAAGGAATAGTTGGATGCTAGAAGAAGTAGACATGGAAGGCAATGCAAACTGGAAGCAGATACAACTTTGTAATGTGCAGTAAATACAACAGGAAAATGGCATGGAATATTACGCAATAAATCAAGAAGTACGATTGATTAATGAATATGGAAGGAATAGAAGATAAATATAGAAGGAAGTTAGCAATTGTGCAGGGGGAGCATATACAAGATTTCTACAGATACAATATTGAATGTACAGATTGTAAGGCAACTGAACTCTACTCAGCAACTCCAGAAAAAAGAAAAAAAAGAAAGCATGAAGACAAGGGGAGTAATGAGGGTAATCGAAGCAAGCAGATGTATGAGGCTAGTGCAAAACTGAAAACAACAAAAACAGAAATTGTGCATTGATGGCACCTCTTTTCCATTGATGTCAAAGGGGAAGAAAGATCATGAATCATGCGATCAACGCATAGATGAAAACAAGCAGATGAGTATTGATCCATTTAGCACAAAGAAACAAAGGAGAAAGATCAGGAAGCATGCATCAGTGGAAGAGCTCCGCGCAGAAATGAAAGATAACATAAAATCACTGACAGCAGGATGCACAGATGAGAAAAAACTCAAATTGGAAAGAACATAGGGGGATTACACACAGGGAGAGTACTACGACTAGAACATATCAAGCGCAAAACTCCATGAGAAGTATTGACATGCACAGCTTCATGAGGTGTTGACATAAATTCCAAAGGGGGATATTGTTGAACTTTGGTTGTCATTGATGTCAACTGATGTCAAAGAGGATTCAGTAATCATGTGCTAGTTTGAAGAAGTATATGAAAGTAACTTTGAAGAAGTACATCCAGATTACAGAAGTATATCTAGAAGTATCAAGTATATCCATTTTGAATAAGTACACAAGGAGTACATTCAATTTGAAGAAGTACATATGGCATATGCACAAGTCTTAATTCCACCTAGTTGTGCCACTTCAAAGGTATATGCCAAAGATATGGTTGGACAAGGTTCGAGATCGCGAAAGAGGCTTGAGAACAAGAAGTGTTTGGACAATTATACAACCCCCATAAGTGCGCAAGACACACCAATTAGATGAAGTATACAAGTTGTTGAAGCACACAAGTGTACCAAACGAAAATAGTAGTTGGAGAAGTAAAGTGTGCAAGTCCTACAAGCAATGGTACATCAAGGGCGCGGAACCACACTGCAAGGGTGCAAGTCCCACTGGGAAAACGACCAAGCAGGCATAATACCCACAAGGTATGACACCTCATTGGCGCAGAACATGATAAGTGGTGAAAGTGTGAAGCAAGTGGAGCCATGAAGCAAGGAAGAAGGGATGCTACGACCAACTTATGGACATACCCTCCGCACAGCTCAAGTAAAAATAAGAATCCAAGTTAGAGAATTGTTATAAGCTTGTAAGATCGAGAGTGGAAGATACAAATTTGACAAGCTTCTAACTCTTGGGGCATAAAGGGATCGTGGAACCAGAACAAAATGATCTAGCAGAGAACCAAGTGTGCACAAATAGAAGCACATAATTGTTGATGGTGTGCAGAATGATGTAGTTTATCTGTGATAGTTGTGAAAATATAGAAATGCAGAACTATAGAGGATGCGCAAGTGTGTAAGTTCAGAATGATAATATCATAGACAGAACGCAGAAGGTCACAGATGATCTAATATAGATGCACGGAGACATACTTGCAGCACAACAAAAGATGCACAACATGAAGAGAGTAATTTGAGACAAGTGCGAAGAACAAAAATACATTATCACAGTTGATGAAAAGAAGGTCGCAGACTATCCAAAGACAGATGCACCAAGACAAAAGTGTGATATAGCAGAAGGTGCATAGAGTGATCTGATAAAGATGTGCAAACTCAAAACAACAGTATAGCAGAAGATGTGCAGTATCAGTTGAGTTTGCAGATGCGCGGAAACAGAACGACATACTAAACCAAAGCCCAGTTTGCAGAATGTGATGAAGTATATATCTGTTGTTGATGCAATCAAGTACATGATGTTGATGTAGTGAAGTGAATTATGTGATATAGTTCAGCAATAACAAGATATCGGTTTGCAGAAGGTACGCACAACGTTGTGAACAACATATTATCTGAAGAGTGCGTGGATTAGTAAGAACAACACCATGGAAAATTTTAGGGGCTAATCTTAGCCCATGGGATAAATTTAGGGGTTTAAAATTTTTAACGGGCTAATTTTTTATTAAACACCCGTTAGGTAAGATTAGCCCACATTTTATTTATTTATTTTAATGAATAGGAAGTTAGCCCCATCAAATTTAAAATGGGGATCCAAGATAAAACAATTTCACCCCGCTAAAAATGGGTTTAAACCTTTGTTCGCCCATGAACATAGCTAGTCAGCTTCCATATTTGGGCATGATTTCAGGATCATATTTGGGCATGATGTTGGGATCATCACAAGATCCCATCATTTATGGGCAGGATCATCACAAGAACTCATCATTTCTGGGCAGATGTTGGGAGTCATCAACACTAGCATTTTCCCTCTAATTTGTTTCTCGTCATTTCGAACCAACACCTACCCTATAAATTTATAAAATTTTGTTATAAATGATTTGTCAATCCACTCAACCATATACATACTACCATTTCCACCCATCCAATCCTCTCTTGTATGTTGACAATTTTCCAACCAATAGTTTCTAATAGTGGAATATTTTTCCATCAGTTAAAGAGCTCACAAAGGTTTGCTTGAATAATCCAAATTTGTGCATTCTTCTTCCAATACAATCCTAATTTATGCATTATTCTTCCAATACAATCCCTGCGCACTCAATTGAAATGGTCACAGGAAAAAATAGATAATAAATTAACTGCAATGTTTGTTGATTTGTCTATACATAATAAATTAATTGAACGAACACCAACACGTAACTACCCATTAATTAACCATTAAAAATTATAAATTGCATGTGTACAAAAATAATAGGATTGATACATCCTATGTTTTGTAGTGTTACTATAAAGTGCTAAAAATTTGAATGAGATCAAAGCAATGCAAAAGAACATTGTGACATGGTCAAAGTAAGGAGATGGCATAAACCCTCTACTACCTAACAAATTTTGTAAACAAAACTAACATTCATATAAAACATAGTTACTAACTCAATGAGAACTGTGACCTCAAAACAAAAACTATATCTCTAAGAACCATATTTTTGGATTAAAAACATAAAAATCAATTGTTGAAACAAAAAGTGGTGGTGTTGGTAGAATGCCTTTTTTTGGAAAGGTTAAAATTACAATTTTTTTTCCGCTGGGCCTTATTTTCTTGTAAACTCGCAAATAAAAACCTCAAAATCAACCCTCAAATTGAAAAGTGGTGCTCCCAATATCACCCCCTTTTTTCAAGGTTAATATTACATCTTGTTTGAAATCATGATCTTGACAACCGGTATTGTTCAAGACAAAATCCTTAAAATTATTCCTCGAATTGAAAGGGGGTGCTATAGCACCCCGTTTATTTCAATTTAACACTTTAGAACTTATTCAAAACCATTCCCTTCATAACCAACGTTATTTTGAACCAAAACCTTGAAATCCACCTTTGAATCGAAAGGCAGTGCTACAAGTAGCACATTTTTTTGGGTCTGGGCTTAAAATAGAAGGAAAAAAAATTGGAGAAAATATTCCCAAAACAAGGAGAAAAAAATTCTTGAAAATTCTTGTAAAAACGGATATAAAAAAACATAAATTTATTATAAACAAATAAAAAGTTGGAGTGGGGGCGATTCTAGAAATCGGCCTCCCACAAATTTTAAAAAAAAAACTGAAAATAATAAAAAAATAACGAAATTATTTAAAGAACCCACACACACACATACATAACCTTGTGATGTGGGATAAAAAGAAGTTCCTCTTTGAAAATATCGTTCCTCTTTGAAACTCTCGTCACCACTATTATCTTGTACTAGTGTGAAATTTGGGGTTGCAACATCTCTAGAGAATCTTGGAGAAAATTTGAGAAAATCTAGAAGTATTTTATAACTTATAACCTCAAAATTAAAATCAACACGCCCTATCCTATTCTCCTCATAGAAGTGGGGCTTTCCCCCATCAAGAGTATGGCTATGACTAGGTATTTGATGTATAAGCACAAGATAAATAACATTGGAGACCAAAGGCTTCCTAAAATTGCTTTAAAATCCTATCAAAACCACATGCGACTCAAGTGAGGTTGGCATAAAGATTCCCTCGCTTAGTTAAACCATTGGGGAATCGACAAAAATGTCACTTTGGGAAATATCGATAATATTAAAAATATTACTACATCTAAGTTTAAAGAGAATTTGTGGTGAGATAAAAAATTAGAGGTTAAAAGAAGACTAAGATATTATAATGATATCATTAACCTAATCTAGAAGATCAAAAGTATCTTTTTTGTTTAACTAGTATAAGGAATAAAATTAATATAGCCAAGATAAGAATGAAGTCTTATGAGCTCCAGAGTGAAACGAGGCATTGGAAAATTCCTAAAACATCGTGGGATGAAAGGATGTGTCATCTCTGTGAGAATATGAGCATTGAGGATGAAAATTAGTTTCTCTTAGAGTGCCATGTGTACACCCACATTAGATCTCAATTTCAAAATTTGTGTCACAATACAAACCATCTAACCTATCAAAACTACAGTGAGTTAGAAACGCTTATTTTCAAGCTTTTTGACCATAGGAATAAAATTCTAAAGCAAACCAAATAATTCCTTAGTAGGGTCCGATAGACCAAAGTTGGTCTTAGTGGACGTGTTATACACACACACACATATATATATTCCAAATAAAAAACCATATATTTGTTATTTCAATGACAACATGGGGATTCTATTTCTAGATCCAAACAGATCAACCTTGCTAGTATTCACTACACTAACTTAAATCAAAATCATTACATATCATATTGACTATTCCAAAAGTGACATATAATACCACAGAAACATTTGAAAATGCCCTATAGGTTGATTTCACTCTAAATCTAGTCCCTCAGACTAAAACATAATTATAAACAAAGTTAATAAAGGGGAATATAGAAGGGTGGGTAGGAGCTTGGATCCCTCACTATGCTCTATGACCTCTATCGAAAATTCGTGCAAGGCCAACGGTTCCTTTGAAAAAACATATGTTTGGTCATTGAACCCTCTGTAGGTATGTTTGACAAACAAGTCCACAAACTCTGATTCAACCTCTCGAATGTGATGCAACAAAGGTTATAACACCATATTCAAGACTTGACAATTCTCACTCAACCAGTCCACCACACACTCTGAATCACTCAAAACCTACAGAGATTGGATAGCTTGTTCACGGACAAACTTTAATAATATCCAAAACACATAATATTTCTCTCTCAAATTTGTAAAAAAGAAATGATGAGAGGGAGAAAAAAACAACATTCCACCAATCCCACAACTTGTCGGCATCCCTTAACTAGATCCATAAAAAAAAACCATGTCACCTCTTTGTTTCTTTGTTTATGGAGGGAGTAGTAAGAATAAGTCCAAGTTTCCCAAACCTAACATTGGAGCCTTCTTTAATTGCAACAATTATCTGAATGTCATCAATTCTCGCTAGCTCATTCGGTTAATGTGTGGGTCTCGTCAGAAGGGCAACCCAGGTTCAATTCCCCTTGGGGGTGAGCTAGTTTAGAGAAGACAGTCTATGTTCCAAGAAGTATTTAAGACTATCATGATCTATTTTGACCTTGTAATGCCTACCTATTAGGTAAGAAATCCATTGCTTAAGTGCATGTAGTATTGCCATCATTTCCTTCTCATTAATGGGTGTATGTAAGTTCTTTCCCTTGATTGGTCGACTTTCGAAATAAAGGGATCATCCTTCTTGCATAAGAACATCATTGATTCCATTTCCTGAGGCATCACTTTCCATAATGAAGGTTTTTATGAATTTTGGTGTGGTCAAAACAGGAGCTTTGCAAATTGCCTCTTTAAGTTGTTCAAATTATTGAGTTTCCTCTAGAGTCCAAGAAAATGATTCATTCTTCAATAATGTTGTTAGGGGTGCTGCTATTCTTCCATAGTTCTAAACAAACTTGCGGTAGTACATTTTTTGGGAATCAACCAATCCATCATGGCTTTAATTTTGATAGGGTCTACCTTGACACCTTCATGTGATACAGTATGACCCAAATACTCTACCTCCTTTACCCCAAAGAAATATTTGGAAGGTTTTGCATATAGTTGTTGCTCCTTTAGTAGTTTTATCTCAATGTCAACATGTTGGACATGTTCTTCCCAACACTTGCTATAGATTAGTATATCATCAAAAAATGCTAACACAAATTTTCTAAGGAAGGGCTTGAAAATGGAATTCATCAAACCTTGAAATGTGGAAGGTGCATTTGTAAGGCCAAAAGACATGACCAAAAATTCATAATGGCCTTTATGAGTTCTAAATGTTGTTTTTGGGATTTATTCTTCCTTCATTCTAATTTGGTGATACCCTAAATGGAGATCCAACTTTGTCTGAGTAAACTGCTCCATGTAGTTCATCTAACAATTCATCAATGACTTGAATGGGAAACTTTTCTTTAATGGTGATCTTGTTGAATTCTCCATAATCTGGACACATACGCTATGATCCCTCATTTTTGTGTACCATTACCACTGGTGCATAGTAAGAACTTTGGTTAGGCATAATTATGCCAGCCTCTAACATTTCTTCAGCCATACGCTCAATTTCACTCTTCTAGCCATAGGGGTATCTGTAAGGTCTAGTGTTATGAGGAAAAGTTCCTGGCAATAAGTGAATAGCATGATCAAAATATTGAGTAGGTGGAAGACCTTTTGGAATATGTTCAAATACCTTGGATTTCCTATCAATGACCCTTTGGAGATCCAGGGGAATAGGAGGCTTAGATGTTTGAACATATAATGAGAATAATTTTGCAGTTACACCTTAATGTACCCTTTTCAACAATTTTGTCATACCTTTAAATATTATCACCTTGATTGGATTCCATGTGATACCCCTTAATTCAAATTATTTTCCTTTCCAAAACAAAATCATGAAAAGTTCTTGAAAATGAAAATTCATTGTTCTCAATTTTTGTAACCATTGAACCCCTATGACAATATCATCACCACTCATTGGGACATCAATCATTGGACTATTCAATATATATTCCCCCATAGTAAGATTGATATGTTGGAATTTCTCTGAGCAATTGATAGTTTCTCCATCTGCAATAATTACTTGAAACTCTATTGTTGGATATAGAAAATAATTGAGAGTTTTGGCTAATTTAGAGTGAATGAAATTATGAGTACTACCAGAATCAATCAAAACTGTTACCATTTTATTTTTTATATATTCTACAATCTTGAGAGTTTGGGGAGTGCTAATTCCATCCAATGCATGACAGGATATGGTGTAAGTAATCTCTTCATAAGTAATCTCTTCTATTTCTTCAGCTTAAGATGGTTCCTGTTCTTTTGCTTCTTCCTCTTCACAATCTATGTAGAATAATTTCTTCTCACCGCACTTATGTCCCTTACTATACTTGATGTCACAATTAAAGCATAGAATGTTTTCTCTTCTTTCATCTAGTTGTTGAAGTGTCAACCTTTTAGGTGTGTTAAAAGAAGGAACATTATTTTCTCTATATGTGTAGGAGGTGGTCCTTCTAGTATTCATTGCCATAGTTTTACTTTCAATTTTCATTGCCAAACTAAAAGCATTCTCCAATGATTTAAGTTCAAGGATACATATCTCATGTTGAATATTATCCTTTAAAGTGCCCATAAAGAGATCCAACAAATTATATTTTGAAATATTATTCACTCTAAGACTTAACTTCTGAAACTGCTTGATGTGCTCTGTAATTGGACCCTTTTGTTTGAGATTTATCAACTGACTAAAGAAAGTGTTGTTATTAATATCACTGTGAGGTGCAATCAATTCTTCTGTGGATATAGAAAAAGATATAATAGAGTCATTTTTACATTCACAAAGCCATTGGTACCATACAAATTGATTAGGCTCTAAATATAATGTTGCAATAGTTACCTTTTGCAAAGTTGGAACTTGGTGTAGATCAAAGAATTGCTCCATCTGGAATATACAGGTTATTGGATCATTGCCATAAAAATTTATCATGTCAATCTTGGGAATAAAGTAGTTCCTTGGACCTGATTTGTACCCATGATAATGCAGTGGATCATCTGATTTTGGGGACCCAAACCTCTTATTTTCTAATGGTTTTTCAATTTTCTCAGTATGTGTCTTGAATAAGTCCCCATTTTCCTCCTTATCCTCTTCTTGAGTAGATGAATGTGTAGGAAAGCTAAGTCTTATCTCATTCAACATTACCTTTAGATCTTGAAGATCCTCTTTACTAGCCATCTTATTTTCCAAGTTAACTAAATCAACCATTTTCACGGTGCCTTTAATCATATCTTCCAACTTGAACACCCTAAAAGAAATGTCCTCACTTTCATCGTAAGTCAAGGATGAATCCTCTGGTGGTTTGAGTGGAGTGTGATTTTTTCCACTATTTTTTTATGGAATTTTGAATAATATAAATATATATCACACCTTGGATTCACCTCAAATAGATCATTCTTCTAAAAAAAATTCAAAATTTAAAATGACGTACATTTTTCCAACCCTGATTTGAAGACCAATATCCAACTAAAGAAACCCTGAAATTTTAGCCCCTCTAAGTCTGAATTCTCGGCTTGTGGTATCTTGATACGTATTATTTCCAATTCCATAAGTATCATTGAATTTGGATGTGCCAAAAAAAATTATGATAATTTTCCCAACACTTGTTAATTTTGGTCTTTTCAAAAGAGAGAGAGTGTATGGCCTGCCACGTGTCCAATTGTTTGAATCTGATTCTGCAAAAGCTACCACAAATACTATGTTCTGTCTTATTTTTGATACTACTAGTCTCACTCAATTTGTATCTCACATGCTCTAGATATAACAATTTTCCCTAGAACACATGTTTGAGACTAGCTTTCGGGCTAGTCAAAAACCCTAAATTCTAGAAGGTATAACTCTGAAAAATGAGTCAGGATTTGAAAATTTCACCACAGTTTTTTCAACATGTTTTCTATATGGGTTCCAAGTTTCGTTGTCTGAAACCCTGTAGAAAAAAATATATATAGCAAAAATACCAAGATAACTTGTTTTGGAAACGTCCAAGCTCTAATACCAAATGTTAAGCAAAAAATTCCCAAAAAGTGTATGAAAAGAGCATAAATAGACCAGAAAGAGTACTCTACACCTTTAATGAAGAAAATAGATGAATAGAAATCCTTTTCGAGGGGGGACCTCCTTATACAATGTGCCAAGTACACCATACAAGAAAGACAAGATGATTCAAATGAAAATGTATCATTCCCATATATAAGACACAAAGAGGTACAATTACAACTAATGGACCCAAACTGACATAACTAATATAATAATACTAAAAACAATTACCACTAATACACCCAAGCCTACATCAATAATGTGTAATGAGCCACAATATAGGGGGTAATGTGCCCACATCTAGGTCTTACCAGTTTGTATTCCTTTTAGTGTTCGATTGCATTTAGGAACTTATATAAAATCTCATTACAAAGTCTCATTTTTAAGGAACAAATCTGCATTAGTGGTAGTGGGGCATGTGTTCCCACAAGAGGTATCTATTCCAAACAAACGAGAAATTGTTTTAAGGATATCGTTTGGGTTGCTTTTCCTTGTTGACGAATTAACATATTTACCTATTAACAAGACTCCTAAGGAAATGTTTGAAGCCTTGATAAGATTATATGATAGCAAGAATACTAGCAGAAAGTTATTGTTAAGACATCAGTTAAGGAATGTGATACTGAACAAGTCAAAAACAATGTCCTCCTACTTTACAAGGGTTTCTTAGATCAAGGATCAACTAGCAACTATTGGAGATACTGTACAAGAGAAAGATTTTGTGTTGACAACATTGAATGGTTTTCCCTCTTCTTAGGATGTGTTTGTTCAAGGTATCTATGCAAGGAAAAAGCTACCCAAGTTTAATAAGCTATGAAAAGATTGCACTCAAGAGGAGGCAAGGTTCATCTCCAAAATGTAGAAGATGAATGATTAATAAAATCAAGCACTTGTAGCTCATGGAAGAAGAGGAAAAGGAAAACATGTTACCAAGAATATTGATAGAAGACCAGTATCAGAGAACAAGAAGGATATGTCCAAGATCAGGTTTTACAACTGTAACAAGTTGGGACACTATGAAAGAAATTGCACTCAAGAGAACAAAAAGGGAAAAAGGAAGCATCATGCTCATATGGTGGATGGTGATGAGCCTACTTCACACAAGAATTCAGAGACATCAGATGGAGAATTTGTTCTTTAAGTACTATCACTCAAGGGAGTGGTGTTTTTCTAATGGATAGTGGTGCTTCTAAGCACTTGACATGTTACAAAAATTCTTTAGAAGGAACTTGGAAAAAATTCCAAGCATGAAGTTAAAGAGTAGGAGAAGTCTCCTATTAGTTAGATTCAAGTGAAGCATAATGAAGTTTCCAGATAATGCCAAGGGATCTTTCCCAAACTATGAAGGTAGATCCAAGGTGATCTTGGATCTAGTGCATCTAGAAGACATGAGGACCAAGGGAAGTTTTTTAGCAAGTTCCAGGAATTCATAACTTGATCAAAGTTCTAGAACCTTGGTGATCTCTGCTAGGAGGCAGGGATCAAGAGAGAGTCAACCAAATAAGAAAATATAAGTATTTAATGTTTTGTGAAATAAGTGTTATTTATTTAAATTAAAATTGTTATCTTAATGATAAGTAGCATAACTATTTTTTTGATAGTACATTGGATAATGCTAAACCCTTGTGGACAATTCTGTCGGGTCCACTATGGAGGCTGTGAAAGCAATGTTCTGTGCTCAAGATTTACCCATGTCTTATGGGAAGAAGTATCCAGTACGATAGTTATGCTTAGATCAAGTGTTATCACTATATAATGGAGGACAAGATTCCTAAATATGGGACCTTCAAAAAAGAAGAGTACAATAAGACTTCAAAGGCGTACATAATTTACATCCTAGGACAGAAACAGATTGAGATCAGTGGGGATTTGACATTTCACAAAGATACAGCCTTCAGTAAATCTAGGAAGCCTCATATGGACGAGGACAGTGAGGATCCTGAATCTCCAAAGAAAACAAGTGCATAATACTATACTCCGATAGGCCCATATTCCATAAGATCATGATGAGATAGTAGCTGAAAGCACCAGTAGACCCACATAGAGAGATGAAGAGATCAACATGGTTCCGGGGTGCAATTCAGGGTGTAGAGAAGTATGGTTCTCCTAGTAAGTCTTTCAGAGAAAGCAAAATACCTCGCCAGTATTCCAGCTGCATGGCACTGATGAGTGGCATCATTGATACAGAACCTTCCATAAGTCGTAGATCAGAAAGTATGGAAGGAATCCATGATGGAGGAATATCAATCCCTCATAAAGAATGATGTGTGGGTATCGTTCCAAGACCTAAAGGGAATTCATTGGTGACCTCCAAATGGATCTACAAGATCAAACATGTTGCATAAAAAAGCATAGAAAAGTACAAAGCAATATCCGTGGCTAGAGGATTCTCTTAAAGAGAGGGAGTAGATTATGACGAGACGTTTGCTCCAGTGGCCAAACACACTTCTATTAAATCTATTATATCCATAGCTTTCGTGATGGGAATTACACCAAATGGATGTCAAGACCGCCTTCTTGAATGGTGTAATTGAAGAAGAAGTTTATATCAAGCAACCACCATGATTTGAGACTCTTGACAAAGAATCACATGTGTGTAAATTGAAGAAGGATTTGTGTGGGCTTAAGCAAGAACCCAGGGCATGGTATGTCAGTATAGACAGTTATTTGATGAGCTTGGTATTCACCAAGAGTGATGCATATCTCAATACTTGCTACAAGGTTGAATATAGTTGTTATATGTGGATGACCTGTTTCTTACAGGGGGTAAGAAGTTCATAGATGGGTGCAAGAGGGAGATCCTCACAAAGTTCGAGATGAAGGATATTAGTATCCAATGATATTAAGAAAATGAGGCTTATCTCAATTGACCCATTTGATGGGATATGACACAGATGGATACACGGAAGATCAACAATAGAGAAGGCTGCAAGTGACCCTAGTGCAAGGCATCCAGATGCAGAGAATGCAAGATGTCCAGATATAGAGGGAGTAGAAAGCTCCATTTTAGAGGGAGTGACTACAACACATGATACAAAAGAATTACTTCAAGAGGGAGCAGATCATAGAACTCAATAATATTTGCATGATTCTTGGGATTAGAGGTTGAAACTAGATGATATTTTCCTTAGGAAAGGAAAATACACAGTAGAGATACTGAAGAGATTCGGTATGATGCATTGTAATTCCATGGCCACACCAATGGTGACAAATCTGAAGCTGTTGAGTGACTCTACTTTAGATCTGGTGGATCCCACAATGTACAGACGGATGATCGGATCCTTGATGTATTTGGTTAACACTAGACTGAATATATGCTTTTTAGTGAGCACTTTGATTCAATACATGGTTGAGCCCAAACATGTACATTTGATAGAACCAAAGCATGTGTTGAGATACCTGAAGGGTACAATTGGATATGGACTCAAATATGTCTCGGACAGTGAAGTGAAATTGCAAGGATATGCAGACTTTGATTGGGTAGGAAGTGCGATAGACAGGAAAAGCACATCAGGATATTGCTTAACTTGGGATCAAGAATAATCTCATGGTCCAGTAGGAAACATACATCCATTGCACTCAATACCGCAGAGGCAGAGTACATAGTAGCTAGTGTTGCCAGTCGCGAAGCAGTATGGCTCTAAAAGTTACTTGCAAGGTTATTTGATCAAGAGTTCGAGACGACTTAGATATACTTTGATAACCAAAGCTATTTGAAGCTTTCAAATAATCCAATATTCCATGAAAATTCGAAGCATATAGATTTCAAATACCATTATATATTAGACATGGTGGAAAGGGGAGCAGTGAAGCTCCAATACATATCCACGAATGAGCATATTGTTCATATACTTACCAAGCCTCTTTCTAAAGTAAAGTTTGAGTACTTATAGGGAAAGCTTGGTGTAGTATAGAATGACTCCCTTATCTGATAGGGAGTGTTGATGTTTGTCCATGGGTAGCATCGGGTGGTCATCCCCCCCCACTAGTTAGTCATTTGGTACATGACTCGGTTATATTCCCCATCAGTAAGTCATGCAGTGGTACATGGCTCAGACACAGATAAGTCATGCAGTAATACCTTACTCATATACTAGTAAGGCATGTAGTGGTGCATGGCTCAAATACTGGTAAGTCATGGTACATGAATCAGACAACCAGGGGCTACAATATGCCCTGTGGAGTGCAACCACATGAGCAGAGACATAGTCAAGACCTCAAATGACTATCAGAAAATAGTCAAGGTCTCTAAGACTATCAGTGAATGTTAGATACTCGAGTGAGTTATAGTCAAGACTAATGGGGAATAGTCAAACCTCTTGGATAGGACAAATAGCCATATACTTGGCTAGTGGGTTACAGTGAGACAATGTAGAAAAAAGTGTTAAAGTTACAACATCATGAGTCATTCTCCAGGTAAAACTTGTGTGTCAATATTGAGCCTCGTGTGTCGAGGTAGTGCCTTATAGGAGCCTGAATTGGACTACTAACCATGGTTGAGCTATCAAGACTCCTCTAGAGACTGGCCACCTCTAGAGTGAATTACTTTAGCATATAACCACTTGGAACAAAAGTAGGACAATCTGATCACATCATTGGGAAAATATACTTAGTATATTTGATATGATAATTAAGCTGGCACATGTGGACCATGCAGATAAGACAAGACATAAATATAAGCTGTGATAAGACATGAGATAAATTGAATTACACATAAAAGAATTAATTAAGAGAGAATTTGAATTGTTAAACTTCAGTGAAGACTTCAGTAAATCAAAAGAGAACTCAAATTGATCAGTACAGTGATGTTAACAAGAAAGAATCGGTTAATAGATTTAACTAAGTGATAACAAAGAAGATCTATTTAACTAAGTGTTATTGCATGATGACACTTATGTTAAACTAAGAGACGACACTTAAGTTAAACTAAAATACGACACTTGCATGAAGACACTTAAGTTAGCCACCTAACTAAGTGGGAAAGCTTTCAATTAAGGGGCGAGTTCATCTTGAGAATCAGTTCAATGAGTTAATGCACTACATGAGAAGTGAGGTGCACTCTTCAAGCAAAATTGATGCATCCAGATGGAGGGAGAGTGCATCCTAAACTCGGAAGATAAAAATAGAATTCGATGCATGTGAAGAATGTATAAATACATTATACATAATCGATGAATTCAATATGAAGCGAATTCTTTTCTCCCTCGAAGGCAAGGTGATTTTCTTTGTGCAAGATATTATTTTGTGTCTCTCTTCTTTATCTTTCTCTTGCTCCGTAATTGCACCGAGGGTGCTTGATGTAAAAGACAGTCTTTGTTATCTATCAATATACTGAGGAAGGTTTTGTTGGGGTTTTCTCCCTCAAGTCATAGAGGGTTTCCCCAGGGTAAATTCATGTGTCGAATGTGATTGCTTATGTGTATGATTGTTATTTGATTTCAAGTATTATTGCAGCTCCGAATTAAAGATAAAAAAATTAACAGAAAGAGGCCACTTTGGTAGTGGTCGGGCATTGGAGAATATCACAGAATATGGCAATCTCATGGAGGAATTTTCTAGGCCGCAGAATATTCCAAAATTCAACAAGAAGAATTCAACCGAAGGAAAGGGAAAAGAAAGAATAATATCAGTCCCAAAGAACATTGAATAAGAACTTCTAGAAGACAAGCAATGTTGAATATCATGTAATAAGATTACATTCCTCGCTAAGAGGGAGTGTTGATGTTTTGTGTAGCATTGGAATATATTCTTAAGAAGTCCCATAGAAAGTGGAAAGAAACGAAGAGCACAACTAACCCAATGAAATGGGTAAATTGACACTAAAAGGAAATATGACAAGTTGGCTTGAGAGATAAATTAAAGATTAAATAAAAGTCAAGATGACCTAACTATGGAAACTTCTAGTAGAAAGAAGAATATAAATAAAGTGTTTCCACACTTCATTTTGACATCAAGAAAGAGCATCTCTCTCTTTCGAGTGATGCTCACTTCTCTAGGAGGAAAAGTGAGGAACACAAGAAGCAAAATATTTGGGGCTATCATACTATATCTCTCTCTTTAGGCGCACCTATTCAGAGGTCATTCTATATCTTTCTTGTATATCATTATTATGTTTATGTAACTAGTGTTGGGCACTAGATTTGACATTGTATCTTGTTGAAGAATCTTATCTAGAGAAGTTCCTGGGTTTTTCTCATGAGAGGGTTTTCCGAGGGTAAACATTGTGTCTATTGTGGATTTGTTTCTTTCAGTGATCCTTTTATGCATGCAGTTTATGTTTATGTGATAGAAAAGTTTTAAAAAGTTAAAAACATCTAACTACTAAGAAAAATTAACAAGATATTGTATCCAGATTCCAAGATCTAAAATAGGATAGATGTTTTAGGAGTTCCTTCCAAGCCAAAATCACTTAAGAACAATTTATACAGAGATGATTTACCAAGTATTTCGGGCATTTACATATGGAGCACATGATCGGACCTTGCCACGCCCACTTTTGTGCATTATCCCATATTAGAAGTTTGTTCGAGAGGACTAACCAACTGAACAAATGGATTTTTAATGAACATTTAATTTCCAAATCCCTTTCCGCCATCATTTTCTTTCTATTGGCCTCTCTAAGCTAATTAGTGTCTCATAACCTAACTTTGAATTTAGGTTCCCGGTAGCCTTGGTCCAAGTCCATTTCAATTCATTCTCTACATCCTTCAAAAAAAATAGCATTGTGGGACAACTAAGAAAAATAAAGAGACCATTCCTTTGTTAAATCCCCATGTAAATTCAAGTCTACTGCTGTAAATAAGATTTGAAACCAAAAACTAGCCATCCCTTGGACACCGACATCCTTTAACAAAGTGAGGCCCTTTTTCCTTGAGAACATTCATGTGGTCCATCAACAACTTGTAATTCCCAAAGGCACCAACCCATGTATCATCCCCTAAACGCAGTCGTTTCCCTTTTCCTACCTTCCAAGCCACCCATCCACCCAGTAGAGGAAAGGTGGGAAGGAGGCCCTTCCATACATTCAAAGCACCCAATAAGGATTTATCGGTGCGAAATATCCATTCTTCAACTAATAGGACCTTAAGGTACTTTTCATTCATGATTATTCCTCAAAGTCCCTCATTAAAAAGCAAGTGGCTAGATATTTCCCAAAAGGTATATGTTCTTACTGCCCCAACAACCAAAGTCCTTTGGTTTTGCTAGAGTTGACCATTTAACCAATGGCATGCCTTCTCGAAGTTTTTACTTGTCCATAAAAAGTTAAAGCGCTTCCTCTTGATCATGTCCAAGATGGATCAAGAGGAAGTAGCCTAAGTATTTCAACCCAATGTCTATGTTCCCCAAAGAGCATACAATAAACAAATTATTATAAAAAAAATGGGGGAGGCCAATTCCAAGAATCACCTCCTCCAAATAAAAAAATAATAATTTATGTTTTCTTTTAATTGTGTTTTTTAAATATTTATTTTTATACTTATTTTTGAGAAAAAATATGTTTTGCTCCTTGTTTTGGATCATTCTTCTCCACTGTTCTTTTTCTCTATTTTAAGAAACCCAAAAAACATGCTACTTGTAGCACCACCTTTCGATTTAGAGGTATCTTTCGAGGTTTCGGTTTGCAACAATGTTGGTTGTGGAATCAATTCTAAAATGTTAACCCAAACTTTTTGGTTCAAGGTTTATTTTAAGGCTTTTGTCCAAAATAGTACCAATTGTGAAAGCGGTGATTTCAAACAAGTTATAATTTTAAACCCCCCCCCCCACAAAAAAAAGGAGGCGATAATGGGAGCACCACTTTTCGATTCAAGGGTCGATTTTAAAATTTTTGTTTGCAACTTTACGAGGAATTAAGGCCACGATGGATAAAAAAATTGT